>OX451346.1:30774408-30859442 GCA_949629155.1 Myopa testacea | reverse complement strand
TTGATGAAACACATGGCCAGTGAAAGATACTCCATATAGGAGGAAAATATCAAAAAATTAGGAACCCCTCTGTAGCCGTTTTTTTTTAAATCGACTCTGAATATGCGCATTTTTGTATGGCCAGACTGGGTGGGTGCAGTCGCATATTCAGAGACGATTTAAAAAAAACGGCTACAGAGGGGTTCCTAATCTTTTGATATTTTCCTCCTATGTGGAGTATCTTCCGATGGCCATGTTTCATGAATGCTGCGGAGGTCTTCCTGACCAGTGACCACTGCATCCACCCAGTCTGGCCATACCAAAATGTCGCATATTCAGAGTCGATTTAAAAAAAAACGGCTACAGAGGGGTTCCTAATCTTTTGATATTTTCCTCCTATGTGGAGTATCTTCCGATGGCCATGTGTTTCGTGAATGCTGCGTAGGTCTTCCTGACCAGTGACCACTGCATCCACCCAGTCTGGCCATACCAAAATGTCGCATATTCAGAGTCGATTTAAAAAAAAACGGCTACAGAGGGGTTCCTAATCTTTTGATATTTTCCTCCTATGTGGAGTATCTTCCGATGGCCATGTGTTTCATGAATGCTGCGGAGGTCTTCCTGACCAGTGACCACTGCATCCACCCAGTCTGGCCATACCAAAATGTCGCATATTCAGAGTCGATTTAAAAAAAAACGGCTACAGAGGAGTTCCTAATTTTTTGATATTTTCCTCCTATGTGGAGTATCTTCCGATGGCCATGTGTTTCATGAATGCACGCGGAGGTCTTCCTGACCAGTGACCACTGCATCCACCCAGTCTGGCCATACCAAAATGTCGCATATTCAGAGTCGATTTAAAAAAAAACGGCTACAGAGGGGTTCCTAATCTTTTGATATTTTCCTCCTATGTGGAGTATCTTCCGATGGCCATGTGTTTCATGAATGCTGCGGAGGTCTTCCTGACCAGTGACCACTGCATCCACCCAGTCTGGCCATACCAAAATGTCGCATATTCAGAGTCGATTTAAAAAAAAAACGGCTACAGAGGAGTTCCTAATTTTTTGATATTTTCCTCCTATATGCAGTCTCTTCGGATGGCCATGTGTTTCATGAACGCACGCGGAGGTCTTCCTGACCAGTGACCACTGTATCCACCCAGTCTGGCCATACAAAAATGTCGCATATTCAGAGTCGATTTTAAAAAAAACGGCTACAGAGGGGTTCCTAATTTTTTGATATTTTCCTCCTATATGGAATATCTTTCACTGGCCATGTGTTTCATCAACGCACGCGGAGATCATCCTTCCCAGTGACCCCTTCTCCTAACCAATCTAGTGGTGAAGTGTGTGAAATATACAAAACAAATATTTGAATGTGTCTTGGGTATGTGTCTTGGCTAAGTTAAATTCGAATTTAACTCGCTCAAAAACGAATTTAACTTGCTCAAATACGAATTTAACTTCACGCACTTGTTAACAGATACACCCATGAGGCCATTTGATAAAGTTTACATGCGGAATATTTGCGCAGTTATGCTAAAGAAGACGGGTCGAATTGGGTTCAATGGTTAACTGCAGCTATGCATGTTCCACACACCCTACATTACGACGAAGCAATCGCCATTCCGTACTTTATTTGGATTCGATACAGAAATGCCGACTAACTTAAAAAAAAAGTGTAGTTCGGTATATAATGCCGAAGATCCGAATAAAGTATTAAAATTCCAAATACAGAGGGCTCACGAAATAGTAAGAAAGAATCAGGATTTAGCGAAACAGGCAGCTAAGATACAGTATGATAATAAATTAAATTTAGTAGAATTTAAAATAGGAGATAGTGTATTACTTAAGAACCAAACTAGGAAAAATAAGTTTTCTCCAATATGGATAGGACCATACAAAGTAGTAAAGATTAAAAGGTTGATAGGTTAGTTAATTAAATTCAGTAGTCATAAATTAAAGTAAACTAATCACAATAGACTTAGGATTAGGATAGAATAAATATATATAAAATAGGATTGATAGAATATAGTATAGGATAGTAGGAAACTAACATATTTTAATTTTTATTTTACTACTAACAATTTTAATTTAACTTCAGTCTTACTGTTGAATAACGAATGAATTAATGAAAAACTCAACCAGAAAGTAAAGAGAAAATCAGAATAGCGTTTCAATAAGCAAGAACTTGTTTATTTAAGCGTAAAAATATAAGAAAAGAAAACTTATAACAAAATAAATTTATAGTCAATATTTGAGCAATTTCTTTTGTAAATTGAAATTTTTAAATTGAATTGAACTTTTTAGGTTGTATTCATTTTAATTGATAATTTACGGTTTATGTAACGTAGCTGTTCCGTTTTAAATTAACAGACAATATAACTTTGCATTTGCAATTATTATATTAATAAATGCACATGTAAAAATATGCCTGAAGAGTTAGTTCAGGCATAAAACACACATACACTATATATGTGCGTATAAATTCGCACCTACATATGCCTTAAGAAAACAAGATTTAGGAAATAAGATAAATACGGAAAGTATACTTCTCTAAAGTACGAAAGATAATATAATGGAAAAAAAAAAATATATATATATATGTAGTGTAAATAAGTAAATTAAATTAAATAAATGTAAAATAAGCGATCAACGCAAGCACTGCAATAATGCAGCAACAAATTAGAACAACTGAACACGAGCAGAATGCAGTGTCAGTTTTAAAACAGCTCATGAAAAAAAAAAGAGAGAGAAAAGAAAAATAATACACCAAAGGTGAATAACCTTAAAATAACCAAGACGAAAGGAAAACGGGGTGTACATCCACAGCAACGTCAACGTCGACACGACCGTCAACACGCTCACCAGCAGCAAAGTCAAGCTCCACATCGACGTCAGCGTCGACACCATCAACATGTACATTCGCAGCAACGTCAACGCCGACACCAGCGTCAATATGGTCAACACAGCAACGGCAAGATGAACATCGACGTCGACAACAAAATGTTATTTCATCTTATTATTCTATTTTATTTTATATATTTATATAATATATTGTAAATTTGCATATACACCAAACACATATTATTACATACATACATGCATTACAATAACCACGATTTCATAATTTAGAAAGAACAGTAAATCCATAACCCACATAAGCCACCCAAACCAATCATAACTGTACAAGAAAAATTTAATATCGTTTTATACGATACTAAATTTTTCTTCCCCTAGGGTGGAGGGATGTTGTATGTCGCGATCGCAATTTCCATCCAAGCTTTCATTAAAGTAAACCTGAAAGCCAAGTCTGCAACCGCAGCGCTTTGTTTGGTAGCCAGAAGCTTTAGTCAAGCTTTGGAAAACCAAGAAAAGCTTTGGAAAACCAACAACCATAGCGTTTAGCATTGGTATTGATCGTGGAAGCTAGCTAGTAGCGAGCTTCCAAACCATAAATATCATATCTCCTTGCAGTGACCATAAAACGCTTGGTTTAAAGAAATAATAAATATAATCCAAAACCAAACGCGGAAGAATTAAATTGGGAACGATTTAATTCTGCCGATATTGATATTTCGCAATACAAAAATTGCGAAAGAATGGAAATTGCGACACGCGCCAACACCGACCCACTTTGCTGCGGTCGACGGGTGCGTCGACCAAGCCAGATAATAAGAATAAATTATAGTCAAGTCGCGATTAAGGAAATGGTGTTAATAAGGATTGAAATCTTGAAAATCGTGAAAGTGTCCCTGTTTGTTTAAAACATCTATAAGTGAAATAACATTAATTGTAATAATATAAATTACGAGATTTAGTGGAATCCGTAACAAAATATATAGTAATACAAGTGTAAGTGCAATATAGTTCGAACAAAACGTGTAACGAAACAAGAAAGAATTAAATAAACAAGACAAAAACCCAAAATAAGGAGTTTCACTCGTTGTCCAGAGGACGACGGAATCCGCAAGAAGACCACCCTAGGAAAACATACAACACGTGGTCGTGGACCGATTTTGCCCATTTTACCAATACCAATACCAATTCCAACCTGCACACCACAAGAAACAATCTATCTGCAAAATTTCATCACGATATATACTGTATGTATAATTACTGTATGATAGTAGGGGGGCAAATACACAGTATCGTAACACAACACCCACGATAAGATAACTAGATGGTATTCCCGCGAAGAAAGTTAGCAATTCATCGACGGATACAACTCAGTTGCCGCTCAACAGCGAAATCATAGTCAATGATAATCGCTTTAAGCCAACAATTTAAGACAACATCAATTGTTGCATCATCGAGTGGCGGCGACGGTGATAAACCACCAAGTAGACGAACGTAAGCCGTCACAGGTTCGCCAGTCCAATCTACAATTCATCTTACAACAGCAGAAATTCATCTTACAACAGCAGCAGCTACAAAAGAAAAATTGGGGAATACATAAATTGGAAGAGATATAAGAATATCGACGCAACTACAAGTGAAGCAGAATACCAGTGCTTGCGTACTCTACAAGCTCAAATTCTGGCGAGAATCGCACCTTCACCCATCAACCCCATACTACGAACAACACCATGTGATCAACCTCAGTACAATCGAAATAGAAGATTAACAGCGACCGTTTCAACTACATCACCTATAACACAGCTATGACTAAGTCAGCTACACCGCAGCGTCATTCCCAATACAAATCGAGAAGAGGACAGTAATACTTCAGGGTGTACATCAACCGCAACATCAACAGTTACATTTACAAAAACGTCAACAGCTACGTCAAGGTCAACACCAACATCAACATACACACATCGAAGAAGCGCAGCTACCGCAGTTATGATATTTGTATCACAATCGCTATTGTATTATTATTACTTACTATTATTACAAAACTATTATATTAACTATTATCATATTATTTACAAAACACACCTGATATACAGAGAAAAGTGAAAGAAAAAAATACAAAACATAAGTAGACAATAAGGAAAACCATAGTACACATAAGCCACCCACAATTCAATAAAACATAAATGTACAAGAAAAATCTTCTTCCCCTAGGGTGGAGGGATGTTTTAGGTCAGAATCATTGCTCTAGTAATAACAACGCTTAACGTTGCTAACACCACATACCTTTCGGCCCAGTAGTTAACAATGCTTAACGGGTGGTAACACACTTCTAGGCTGCGCTTTAATTGTGAAGCTCGAAAGTACAAGTGAATCACACACCGCTGTGGCCTAGATAAAAGCCGAACTTGATCGCATTCCAATAAGTGGAACATCCCGCGAGCTTGATCGCATTCCAATAACTGGAATATTGCGCTCAATTCAGAAGAGCAAAATTCGCACATTATTGTCAAGAATTATTGCCAAAAATAATTCTTGAGATAATTGCAAAATCGACGAGAAAATGATTTTGGCCAATAACGAATCTCAGAAGAGATATAAACCCATCTTTCGGATTGAAAGAAGGCAGTTGAGGTCAGATATTAATTACGAGTGGAAGTTACACATTAATTGTAAAAGAGTGGAAGTAATGTAGCAAGCGTGAATCGCAGTCATAATAGTACATCAAGTGTCACTGGATAATTACTGGAAATAAATAAAAGTAAGAACCATAATCCCCCCAAGTTTTTATTTCAGCACCTGTCGAAAGTCGGCATCACTGCCCGACAGGTATAAGGACCACAAAGGCGGCACCTTGGTGCCTGTGGTAACTAGGCGAGAGGGATCCACCTGCGGCATTTTGCCGAATCCCTACAGTAAGACCACAACGTCGGCAGATCCTTGCCCGTGGCACAATCGTCCGTGGCCCTTCACGTCGAAGGACCAACGACGACAACCCCCATTGTCTAGAAGCACTGTCAGTGATCCTTCTCGAAGAAGGATCTACGACAGCAAGTTTGTTCTGGTATCCTACTGGAGGATGCTAGATACAACAGTCCTTTACGGACAAATAATTAATGAATAAACCTTTACAGATCGTAAAGACTTGGAAAAATCTTCCACCCTCTTTTAAAAATTGCTAATAATACATTAATTGATTTACCAGCCTCTTCAAATATTTCAATGTGATTGTTTGTGTGGGGGATGTTATTTTTTTGTTTAAACACTTTTACAGGAGGTGCTCTAACAACGAATTTTTTTGTAGCACAGAAAAGTAACGTAAAATATAAAGAACAATAACAAATAAATTCAAAACTTAACTTAATACTTATGTGGGAGCAGAATTTTTGAACAACCCTGGGAGAGTAAATGACAGTCAGTCGAAAGAAACCCGTGGCGCAGTAAAGACGAACCTCACTTCAGTTCTCATTAAATTGCTTTAAAATCAAATTACATTTTACATTTTATACTCTTTATTTTAATTAATAAATAAAACCTACAAATTTTGGGGGCTCGTCCGGGAGCTGGAGTAGTAGTGCGATTTTTGACGGGATTCATCGGCTCGTGTAAGCGATTGTGGAAGTTCATATTGCGCGTTTGGCATTATTAGCGGAATAGTGTTGCGAAATAGCATTTGTGATTAACGAGATTCTTTGATTGAACTAAAAATATTTTGAGGGAATCAAGAAACAGTTCCAAGAACTAACGGTGCTCGGTCATGGCGTCATTGCAACAGTTCGCGGCAATCGAAAGGCTTTTGCGTACCGGTTCACGAACAACCGTGTTAGTGCTGCACAAGTACGTGTTCGAGAGAGACGGCGACAGGTTAAATAGAACCCGCTTGCGAGAGTTCCAAGGCTTTACCTTTGACGAACATAGCTCTCAATTTGAAACGAAGCTCGAATACGTAAGAAGCAATCTAACAGCCGCCGACTTAGTACAACGTAGAAAATATAGAACTCCACATATTTAAAAATTTACAGCAGGGAAATTTGTTTGGCGCAAACCGCGCTGCAGTTATTGAAGACGAGGAAGAACGTAACGACGAAAACGACGACGGCAGCGTTTACATCAGAAACGACGACGGCAGCGGCGACGAGTATGGTAGCTGTGCACATAGCAACACCGGTGGTAACGGGATACCACAACGACGAGAAGAACGAAACGACACAGCAGAACGAAGCGCACATTTCGCTATGAGCTTTCGCGACATAGAAGATTCTATTCGCACTTTTTCTGGTGATGACACATTGTCCATAGGCAGATGGCTGAATGAATTCGAAGAAGTGGCAAACATCATGAACTGGAACGATTTTCAAAAATTTGTATTCGCGAAGAAAGCATTGAGAGGAGTGGCGCGTACTTTCATTCAAAGCGAAAGTGGTATAATAAATTACCTCAAGTTAAGAAAAGCTCTCATAAGTGAATTTGAATGCATAATAAATAGTGCTACATTACACAAAACATTAGTTGAAACAAAAATGAATAAAGACGAGAGTGTAAAAACATATTTTTATAGAATGAGAGATATCGCTTCGCGCGGAAACATAAAGTCGAGTGCGTTAATTGAATATATGTATAATTGATGGCATAAAAGATTTGAATATTAATAAATCTATTTTGTATGGCGCTTCAAATATGCAAGAATTTAAAGAAAAATTGGGCGCATATGAAGCTTATTCTAAGAGAAATAAATCAAATGAAACGCGTAAAGTGGACAAAAATGTTACGATTGAAAAAAGTGACAAAAAACACGAATTCTCTTGTTATAATTGCGGTAAAAAGGGCCATAAATCAACAGATTGCAAAAACAAAAGCAAAGGCACGAAATGTTTCCAGTGTAATCAATTCGGTCACATCGCAAAGCATTGTCCCGAAAGACAAAATTGTAATTTAAATAGCAATGTTCGTAACTTAAACAAACAATCCAGTGTTATGAATAAAGAAGTAAAAATCTCTGATAAAAAGTACGTCTGTTTGTTGGATACGGGTAGTATGTTTAACATCGTAACTGAACGTGTTTATAATGACTTAGGTAGGCCACATATAATTCCATCAAACATTTACCTCATCGGTTTTGGTGAAAAGTTAATAGACAATAAAGTAAAGCCTATTGGCAATTTCAATCATGACATCCAAATTGATGGTGAAACATATAACGTCAATTTTCATGTTGTGCTGTCGAAATACATAGACGTTGAGATTGTATTGGGCGAGGAATTTTGTCGGCAGGCTGAAATAAAAATAAATAGCGACGGTGTTCACATCCACAAAACGAAAACGGTACAAAACAACATAAACTATGAAGCAGACGAATTCAGTATTTTTAAAATTGATACCATTTCGAGTGAGAACGATTTAAATATCGATGAAAACGTACGCATGCGAAACAAAAGATAAGCGAATTGATAAACAATTATAAGCCGGAAAAGTGTAAGTCAACTGAAATTAAAATGCATATAGTGCTTAAAAACGAAACTCCTATTTTCGCGAGACCGCGTAGACTGCCAATCGCCGAAAGATATATCGTAGATGATCAAGTGGAACAGTGGCTGAAGGACGGTGTAATAGAGAATTCCGATTCCGAATTTAGCAGCCCGGTGGTCCTAGTAAAAAAACGAGACGGGACACCGCGACTCTGCGTAGACTTTCGAAAAATCAACAAAGTTGTGATGAAGGATCGTTTTCCTCTTCCGCTGATCGAAGACCAACTCGACAGTCTACAAAACGGTCGAATTTTTAGCACCATCGATTTAAGAAACGGATTTTTTCATGTCCCAGTAGCTGAACAAAGTCGAAAATATACTTCTTTCGTTACTCATCACGGCCAATACCAGTTTTGTAAAGTACCTTTCGGACTATCAAATTCTCCAGGCGTTTTCCAAAGATTTATCAATGCAATTTTTCGTGAACTAACACTCAAAGGTATAGCTCTGCCATATATAGATGACATTATCATTCCATCAGAAAATGAAGAGAAGCTGTAAGAAATTTAGAAGAGGTCATAAATCTTTGTCGGGATTACGGGCTCGAATTAAACGTTCGAAAATGTCAATTCTTGAAGAAACGAGTGAAATTCTTGGGCCACGTCATAAAAGACGGCAAAATATCACCATCGCCAGTCAAAGTTGATGCATTAAACAAGTACAAAATGCCAAAAACACTAAAGCAATTGGAAAGTTTTCTCGGACTTGCTGGATATTTTAGGAAATTTGTACCAAACTTCTCTATAATAGCAAAGCCGTTAACTGACTTAAAGAAAACAAATAGTAAGTTCGAAATTAATGACGAACAGGTAAATGCTTTCAATATTTTAAAGACAATCTTAGCTAACGCACCGGTCTTGAGCATATTTAACCAAAATTTAGAAACTGAGGTGCACACAGACGCGTCAATCGATGGATACGGCGCTGTGTTACTACAGAGGTCTTTCGAAGACGGGCAGTTACATCCAGTGTACTATATGAGTAAAAAACCACCGAAGCTGAAAGAAAATATACCAGCTACGAGCTAGAAATTTTAGCAGCCATTGAGGCACTAAAGAAATTCAGAGTTTATCTGTTGGGGCTACATTTTAAACTCGTGACCGTCTGTAACGCCTTCGCGAAGACTTTGGAGAAGAAGGATTTGTGTACCAGGGTGGCTAGGTGGCTTTTGTTCTTACAGGAATACGATTATGATGTAGAGCACAGGCCAGGTTCCCAGATGAAGCACGTAGACGCCTTAAGCCGGTATGCAGTTATGATTATCACCGAAGACGACGTCCTTGCTACAATACGACGAGCACAGTCACAAGACGATGATGTAAAAGCGATAATCGAAAATCTTCAAGGTGAGTCGTCATCTGATAGTTACTTTTTAAAAGGCAACATATTATATAAATTGAAAGACGACCAAGACCTACTTGTCGTGCCCAAAGCAATGCAGCGAGAAATAATTCGACAGGCACACGAGAAGGGGCATTTCGGTGTCAAAAAAACAAAGGAGTTGTTGTGTCAAAATTATTTTATACCTAAATTGGACAAAAAAATACAATGTCACATCTCGAATTGTATACCGTGTATAATAGTAAACAGAAAGCAAGGTAAAAGTGAAGGAGAGCTCCACCCCTTAAGCAAAGACGAGGTTCCACTTCAGACTTACCATATTGATTTTCTTGGACCATTAGAATCTACTAGCAAACAATACAAACATATTTTCGCGATAATTCATTCCTTTACGAAGTTTTGTTGGCTCTATCCGACGAAAAGCACATCAGCAAACGAAGTGATAACTAAGATGCACATTCAGAGTACGGTATTCGGTAATCCAGTACGGATCATATCAGATCGAGGTTCAGCGTTTACCTCTGACGAATTCCGTAAATACTGCGAGGAAGAAAACATCAAACATTTCAAAATCACTACCGGTCTACCAAGTCGAATGGACAGGTAGAAAGGCTTAACGCCATAATCACCAGAGTCCTAGCCAAGTTTAGCCTGGAAGACCCCTCTAGATGGTACCGAAACGTGCACAAAGTTCAACAAGTTATAAATTCAACCTACTGCAGGAGCATTGACATGACACCCTTTGAATTACTGATTGGAACAAGAATGAGAATGAAAGAAGACTTGCAGATCAAGGAGATCCTCGACGCCGAGATGACGGTAAACTTCGACGAAGATCGCAATGAGGCAGCGAGCTAAGCAAGAAATACTTAAAATTCAGGAGGAGAATAAGAAGGCGTATAACCTTAGGCGTAAACCAGCCGTCAAATACGTGAAAGGTGATCTGGTCGCTGTTAAGAGGACGCAGTTCGGAGGAGGCCTGAAATTGAAACCAAAGTATCTTGGTCCTTACGAGGAGATTAAAGCAAAGCCAAAGGACACCTACAACGTCCGAAGAGTAGGCGGAAGCGACGGTCCAGGTCAAACAACATGTGCCGAATATATGAAGCCCTGGTCACGCGCCGGTGAAGATGAAGTCGAGAACTAACCTGTCGAACCCTTTGTAGGATGGCCGGAATGTGGGAGCAGAATTTTTGAACAACCTTAAATAGTAGGAGAGTAAATGACAGTCAGTCGAAAGAAACCCGTGGCGCAGTAAAGACGAACCTCACTTCAGTTCTCATTAAATTGCTTTAAAATCAAATTACATTTTACATTTTATACTCTTTATTTTAATTAATAAATAAAACCTACACTTATAACAACTTAACTAATTAAGATATTTTAGGGGGAGGAGAAGAGGAGAAGGGTACAGAAAGAAGAAGAAGTAAAAAGAAGAAGAAGAAGTAAGCTCTTGAATGCAGTGATTATTTAGCTGAAGAAATGTTCCCAAGCAAGTCGCCTGAAGGCTTTCTCTTCCATAGTAGTTTTCAGTCTGTTTGGTAAATTATTCCATAAGTTGATAGTGCTGACAAAGAATAATCTCCCCGTGCTGAGGTAGTTGAACTGCGGAATTATTAGATTACGTGAACGATTGCAGCTACCGAAGCATAATTTTATAAACAAATAGGTAGGTAGCCCCGTATAAATTAGCCTGTGTAGGAAAATAGTTACGAAAATTAATAAGGTCGAAGAGATCACCACCTATGACAGAGTGTCTCTGACCACCGAGCCGATCAAAGCATCGTAGACCACAAACAAACCTTGTCAAGTTATTAAATAAGATCCTTAATTTGTTCGTCAACACAGAATCAAAGTTACCACTAATTCGCTATACGTTATGATACACTAATTCGCTATACGTTATGATGGGCAGAATGAGCTGCGCACAATCCTTCTTCTGGTTTCTACAGGGAGACAATTAGCCGCATAACGAAAATTACGTAAAACAGCGTACAATTTACTCACAACCACATTGACATGATCAGTACAAGTTAAAGTTGAGTTTATACAAAAACCCAGATTTATAATTTTAGATACAGTCGTGAGCGTCTTATTCTCTATATATAATGGTGGAATATTGGTCAAATTAGCAGTATTACGAAAAACGGATAAGACAAATGATTTGGAAACATTGAGTTGAAGACAGTTTTCACTACACCAGCGAGAAATATTCCTGAGGTCGCTGTTGATTTTTGAGCACAGGTTGCCACAGGAGCAGGTTGAGCACAGGAGTTCAACACTACTAGACAGGTATAGTTGCACATCGTCTGCATAGGCATGCATAGTCACATACTGAACAGTAGTGAATATGTCATTCAAAACACTGTAAATAAAAGAGGTCCCAAGACGGAGCCCTGAGGAACCCCAGCCTAAACTGGCTTGAATTCTGAGTAAGCCGTACTAACTTCAACTCTTTGAAATCGTTCACATAAGAAGCTGCGTATAAGCTGAGTCGCATTAGGGGAAAATAGAAAGTACTTCCTCAACTTATGGCATAAGAGCGTATGATCAACACTGTCAAATGCTTTAGAGAAATCGAGCAGACAAAGAAGAGTCACATTCTGCCGATCAAATTCTACTCTTATGTCATCAGCGATTTTGAGCATAGCTGTAGAGCAACTGTGCTTTGAGCGAAAGCCGGACTGAAAAGGGTTAAGTAAGTTTTTGTTAGAAATGTAACAATTTATTTGAGACACCATTAATGATTCACAAACCTTGGAAAGAGCAGGTAAAATACTTATGCAACAGCTTTTTTCGGTACTGGGGTAACTGTGGCTAATTTCCACAAGGAAGGAAAAGAGGAAGTAAGGAGAATATGGTTGATAATGGCTGTGAGTGGTGAAATTAAGTAAGGTAAAATTAACTTGACAAATTTTATTGAAATTCTATCAAGACCCACCGAAGGCGATTTTATAGATAAGACTTCTTTGATAACATCAGATTCCAAGACATTCGAGAAATGAAATAACATTTCTTCATTATCATTGTCTTCATTATCATTGTAACTTAATTCATCTATATGGGGGCATTAGTATAATTGGTCGAAAGGAATTCGCTAAAGTCGTTGGGATTTAGGTTAACATTCGTAGACCTTTGACGCCCAAGTCCAATATTAGGTTTAAACCTAGATAGGTTAGGTTTAGACCTAGTCCAGATTAGGTTTAAACCTAGATACAAAGTACCTTTCTTTTGATTTCTTGACCATTAGAGTGGCAAGGTTACGCGCTCGTTTGTACGAGTCCCAATTCGCTTGTGTAGGATTTCTTTTGAATCTTGTATGGAGCAAATTTTTTTGTCTAATGGCAGCTTTAACCTTTGACGAGAACCACGGACATGAATTAGGACTAACATTTATTGTACGAACAGGCACAAAACAGTCAAACAGAGATTGAACCAAATTGACAAAAAACGTGATCTTATCATTAACCAGGAGGGCAGCCCAAAGCGGTGCCCAGTCAATAAGCGCACTTGTCCGAAATAGTTCGTCAGTATTGATAGATTTGTAGTCAAAGAAAGAAAACGAAGTGGGTAGGGAATTATTGCCGAAGCTAATGTCAAAAGAGCAGAAAAGTACGTCATGGTCAGAGACGAAAGAAATCTGGGTACATAGTAAAGCTAAAGCGGGCTCAGAGACCGCAAAATTGCCAAGTAAGGTAGGTTGGACGTTATTACCAAATCGGGTAGGAAGCGATTAGTTCACGATAGAGAGACCTGCTGTAGAGAACAATTCCCGAATAGATGAAGAACAATAGTCAGTCTGTAAAAGATTGATATTAAAATCGACACAGATTACACTGGCCGACAGCCATTTTGTAACTGGCTGTTTGACAGCATATTCTAAAGGATTTTCGTCCGCTGATTCCAAAAATGATAAAATAAAAAAAATGAAACGAGCCGTTTTCGAGATAATCGTTTTTGAAATTTTTGGCCACTTTGCGTTAAGGTCCATCCACTCCAAGAGCTACTAAAGCTGACATATGTAACCGATTCGATTACAACTAAGATTAAATTAAAGAGGAAGGATGCACGCATATTTTTTGCTAACATTACTTTGAAATCCGAAAAATAGTTTAAAACCTTTTAGTGAAATCGTACCTTCAAAAGAGGAATTTTTTAAGAAAAAAGACAAAAAACTGCTATATATCTGTATTAAAAAATATGTTCCCAAAACTTTTTTACCCTTTTCATTATACCCTACACCTTAATGTTGAGGGTATATTCACTTTGTCACGAAATGTGTAACGCATAGAAATAGAGACGATAGGTATAGAAAAGTATATATATTCTTGATCAGCGTGACCTCCTGGGTCGATTTAGCCATGTCCGTCCGTCTGTCTGTCTGTCTGTCTGTCTGTTGAAATCACGATCACAGGAGAACCGGTGAAGATATCGTGATGAAATTTTACAGCAATATTGTTTCTCAGGGTGTGCAGGTTGGTATTTGAAAATGGGCAAAATCGGTCCACGACCACGCCTATTTTTTAGTAAAAATGGGATATCAGCCGGTATTTTTTGAGTTATGACAACAAAATTTCATTTCTGGGTATAGAGTAACTTCAACCGTTGATATTCCAAATATGGGCATGATCCGCCCACTTTTAGGTTATACAGGTAAAAGAGGGTGTCAAATGGTTATATTGTTAAATATATAAACATCCTGAATCAAACTTTACATAACAACTTCTTTTCTAATAAAACATTATTACAACAAAAGTGGGCGCGTTCCGCCCACTTTTACACTGCTTATAGAGTACAGTTCATGAAAACAAATTTATTACCACGGAAATAAGGCTTAAATTCGGACACAATAATAAAACTACTAAGCCAATTATTTTGTTTTGAAAACGGGTAACGACCACGCCTACTATTTGTACCCGTCTGTGATTAAATGTGATTGTAAGATAGCTTTCCTTATAACCACATATTTCTTCTAGTTTTTAAGATATGACAATAAAATTTCAATATCGAGCGACATTATTATATTTTACGTTGCAGAACATGGGCGTGGTTCGCATACTTTTAGGTTACATGGACGAAAGGGTAATATGGCACAATCGTCCTACATAAATCCTTATATAAGTATTAAATCCTTTATATTTATAAAAAAACATAAATGGTTTCTTGGTGCTATTCTGCCGCCTCTTCAAATTAAGCTCGGATTAATAAAAAACTTTGTAAAGACTTTGGATGAAAGCAGTAAAACATTGCTGGAGTTTGACTAGGGAAATACCAACTCACTTATATAAACGAAGAAGCACAAATAAAAATCATTTTTAATTTAAAAAGTATTTATTTATCTTTATTTTCAAAATTTAGTATTTTTTGCGAAAAGCACTAAATTTTCTTGAACGCGCACCAAGTACCATTTCTGTGCACATTTTTTTGATATTATGCTTAAAACTCGCGTAAATGTCTAACCTATCGATATAAAAAATAAAAAGGGTAAAAAAGTTTTGGGAACATATTTTTACATACAGATATATAGCAGTTTTTTGTCTTTTTTCTTAAAAAATTCTTTTTTTTAAGTTACGATTTCACCAAAAGGTTTTAAACTATTTTTCGGATTTCAAAGTAATGTTAGCAAAAAATATGCGTGCATCCTTCCTCTTTAATTTAATCTTAGTTGTAATCGAATCGGTTACATATGTAAGCTTTAGTAGCTCTTGAAGCAAAGAGTATTAATAGATACAGAGATTTCACGAGACCAATGATGCTATCAACATTTAGTTTGAATGAGTCGAGTTCAGCTCAGGTCGAAAAACTGGTCGATATCGCGGTCGACCACTTTGACTGAGAACTAAAACTCCTGCGCTCGTAGCAAAGCAAAATTGAATGATCTACTAAGGAGTGAGTGGTTCGGAAGATCTTTTTTAATGAGTATGAAGGGATCGGAAGATCGACTTTGCTTATGTTATTTTGCACTAACAATGCTAGCGAATATGCGTAAGAAGAGATCGAGCTAGCCACTCGTATGCCAAGTAAAATGTGAAAGAAAGAATCGATAAATTTGTGGAGTACAGCGGGCGATGAGAAGAACGGTGCGATTCGTCTTCTTTTGCTTCTCTTACAATAACAAACCATGAGCAGCCGTCCGTCCGTCTGAAATCGTTTTAAATTTTGCATTTTATGGTTTTTGAAAGAATTTTTGCTTTTCCTAGCTTTGTTCTGCTTCTTTTTCGATGCCCAAGCTTTGTAAAGAGCAAGCATGATTTACGTTGCGAGCATAGCGTGCTGTTTAAGAATTTGTCGGCCATTTATTCAATGAGTTCTCAGTCAGAGTGGTCGACCGCGATATCGACCAGTTTTTCGACCTGACCTTAACTCGACTCATCAACTAAGCAGGCGGACAAGGTCCGGTCAAGGGAAGAGAAAGCCAAAAGGGCATATAAGCGCGCGAAGCAATCCCTTCGCAAGCTGTCCAAGGTAGACTCGTCCACCTTGACCGACCGTCAGCGGCACCTGCTAAGAGCCAACGAAAAGAAGGTGGCCAGGTTCGAAAGAGCCAACGCCACCTCCTCTGAAGAGGGGGCGGAGCAGAAAGCAATTTCCACACCCACCCCCCTGACGCGGAAACTGCCATGCTTAGATGAGCAGCCCTCGACTTCAAAGAAGGCACAGGCGGCCAGTCTAGGCAAGGCATCCAAAACGGCAGAACCCTCCAAGGCCAAACCACACCCGCTACTCGTTTTAAGTAAAGCGTCCAAGCGGAACAGGTCCACCGAGGAGGGCTCAAACGAACCCAAGAAGGTCAGACGGTCAGCAAACTTCAAGGCCGAGGAGGAGCTGCAGGTGGCCATCGTCGACAGATCGAACCCAGACGGTAAGATCCAACCGGCGAACTGGCTACTTGTGGAGGCGAAGCTGCTGGCCGAGATGATGAAAGGGGACAGGAGCGACGAGGAAGTGGAATTTGAGGGAGCAGGGTGGCAGAGGGGTGTTAAGGTCGTCAGCTGCGGCAATAAGAAGTCCCTGGACTTCTTGACCGCCGCAATTGCAGGCCTGGGCGAAGTCTGGCCAAAAGCAAGACTGGAGACCGTGCCACGCTCTGCCCTACCACTGCGACCAGTAGTGGTCGTGTGGATTCCCCCTCCAGTTCCGGAATCGGGGGCGGCCATGCTAGGCCTCATCAGCAGGCAGAACCGTTCTCTAGGGGCACAGGACTGGGAGATAATCTCGTCCAACGTCCCTAAGAACGGAGGTAGAAACTTCTGGCTGGCCGTCAGCCGAGAGTCCTTGGAGACGCTGAGGAAGCAGGGAGGCTCCATCAGGTTCGGCTTCGGAACGTTGAAAGTCCGAGAGTCGACCGATGGAGGGGCGGGAGGGGGAGGTAGACCAAAGCCAAATGAAGGTGGTGGAAATTAATTTGCATCACTGCAAGGCGGCATCGGCCGACCTCCTCCTAGTCATGGAGAAGGAGGGTATCGACGTGGCCCTGGTACAAGAACCCTGGGTGAGGGGTGACAGGATTGCAGGACTAGGGTCAGGCCGATACCAGCTATTCGCAACGGACACCACAATGAAGGTAAGAACATGTATACTGGTAAGGAAAACTATTAACGCCTTTCTTTTCCCTCATTACAGCTCACCTGATCTCACGACGATAGTATGCGAGACTAAGCAAGATGGTTCATTCCTGCTCTCGTCCGCATACTTTCCATACGAGGAACAAGAGCCCCCATCGCATCAAGTCCGAGAGCTGACAAACCTTGCCAACAAAGGCAAGTTGAGGTTGGTAATAGGATGCGATGCGAACGGTCATCACACCCAGTGGGGAAGCCGAGATGTCAACAAAAGGGGTGAGTCAATCTTTGAGTTTATATTAAGCTACGATCTTGTCATATGTAACAGGGGGGATACACCCACTTTTCGTAACAAAGACAGATCAGAGGTGTTAGACATAACCCTGAAGAACGATAGGGACATCACCATTGAGGGTTGGAGAGTATCCACTGAATGCTCATTCTCTGATCATTCCAGGATACTCTTCAACATCAAGACCACGAAACCACCAAAAGAACCCCCATTTCGAAACCCCAAGAAAACTGACTGGGCAAAGTTCACAAGTCTCATCCCTGGGTCACTGTCCAAGGTGAACCCAGGTGAAGAAATCAAGAACACTGATTCCTTAGTCAGACTTCTCTCGGAAGGACTCCGCAGCGCCTTCAATGTCTCATGTCCAATCAGCCGACCACGCAAAAAAGCCAAACCGGCCTGGTGGACCTCAGAGCTATCTGCGCTGCGGAAAACATCGAGATCGCTCTTCAACAGAGCAACCATAAGCGGCAAGGACTCAGACTGGGCTTTATACAAAGCCGGTCTCAGAGCCTATAAAAGCAGAACCAGAGCGATCAAGAGGGATTCCTGGAGGGCATACTGCGAGTCAATATGCGCAGTCAACGAGGCCGCAAGACTCCGCAAAGTGCTTTCTCGAGAAAGAGCAGTACCGAGCAGCATCCAGCGGTCGAACGGCTCGTGGACTCAATCCAGCCTCGAAACTCTGGAACTCCTGTGCATCACTCACTTTCCAGGTTGTACCGACAGAGCAACGGACGTGGCATCAGCTATCCGGACGGAGGTCGAAGACAACACTGACAAAGAGTCACAAGGAATAGTAAACGACATAGTAAACGCGGAAAGGATCTCTTGGGCGGTTGAATCCTTCCAGCCCTATAAAGCTGCGGGCCCAGATGGAATCATTCCGGCCATGCTTCAGAGATCCATATCCGCTATTTTACCAATGCTCGCCGATATATTTAAGGAATGCCTCACAAGGAGGTACATCCCAAAGGAGTGGAGGGAAGTGAGGGTCCTATTCCTACCTAAGGCAGGCAGACCCTCCCACAGCTCCGCTAAGGACTTCAGGCCTATTTCCCTCTCGTCATTCCTACTAAAGACTTTGGAGAGACTGGTGGACCTGTTTATCAGAAACAAGATCACACACCGGCTGTGTCGGTCTCAACACGCCTATCTTAAGGGCAGGTCAGTTGAGAGCGCACTGCACTGTGTGGTCGGCACAATCGAGAGGTCCCTAGAGGTAAAAGAGTTTACCCTAGGGGCATTCCTGGACATAGAGGGGGCATTCAACAATGTCAACCCGAGAGCGATCAGTGAAGCCCTGAAGTACTTTGAAGTACCCCGCACCATTAGTGACTGGATTGGTAACATGCTGGAAAGCAGAATTATCAATGCAGCCATGGGTGCAAGTAACTGCCGCAAAAACGTCACACGAGGAACACCTCAGGGGGGAGTTCTCTCCCCTCTGTTGTGGCTCATAGTGGTAGACGAATTGCTAAGAGAGTTCCAAGGTACGGGGATCAGGGCAACAGCATACGCCGACGATCTAGCCCTACTAATACCGGGGAAATTCCTCAGTACCATTAGCGAGCTAATGTCACAGGCACTTGGAAAAACTTCAAGGTGGGCAGACAAGAATGGCCTTAGCATCAATGCGTCAAAGACCGAGCTTGTCCTTTTCACTAGGAAGTATAAAATTCCAGACTTTAGAAGACCAAGCCTGAATGGCCATATTCTTCCTCTGTCTGACGACGTGAGATATCTCGGCATAGTTCTAGACAACAAACTCTCCTGGAAGAAGAACATAGCCGAAAGGAGGAAAAAAGGACTGAACGCCCTATACACGTGCAAGAAGGCCATTGGTAGGACCTGGGGCCTGCCGCCGTACATTGCCCATTGGCTGTACACGGCGGTGGTCCGTCCAATCCTAACCTATGGCTGCCTGGTGTGGTGGACGGCAATCCAGCGGAAAACCAACCTCGAGCCTCTCTGTAATGTACAAAGATGTGCAACCATGAGTATCACCGGAGCGGCAAGAAGCACACCGCAGGCAGGGCAGGAAATGATGTTGCATCTCCTTCCCTTGGACCTCTCCATTTTGGGCTCAGCAGGGAAAAGCTTCCTCAGGTTACGAGGTCTCAATCTCTGCAAGGAGACTCATTTTGGACACGCTACCGTACTTCATGCGCTAGAGCAACGAAACCCCAATTCTCGGATGACCCTGGCCGCTGAAACGGACTACATTCTTCCGAGAAGTGACTTTGAGGGAATACCCAGAATCCTCTTTCCGAGCAGGGAGGAGTGGTCGTCCGATGGACAAATACAACTCAAAGGTATTTCGATCTACACGGACGGCTCTAAAACCTGCGAAGGAACAGGAGCCGGATTCTACTCCAACACGCCGCAAGCACAGCGATCATACAGATTGCCAGACGAGTGCAGCGTGTTCCAGGCGGAGATCTTCGCTATCGAGCGGGCGGCTAACTATGTCTTACAGGAAAGGGTATCTGGAACAGATATAAATTTCTTTGTAGACAGTCAAGCTGCCATAAAAGCCCTAGGCTCGAAGGAGATAAAATCAGAGATCGTCTTGAAATGCAGAAGGAGACTGAAGGACCTAATGATGACCCACATCGTCAGGATCTGCTGGGTCCCAGGCCACTCGAACATCGAAGGTAATGAGCGAGCAGACCTCCTGGCTAGAACGGGTTCCTCACTGGGGGCCGAAGAAGCAGACTCCTCTGTTAAGACACCTATCTCCAACCAGAAAAATTCAATAGACACCATAGTGGCAAACATAGCCAACCACTCCTGGAAAACCAGGCCGGACTGCGTTATCACTCGCTCTCTATGGCCGGAGCTCAATCGGAGGAACTCTAAGACGATACTCTCAATGCCCAGAGAACAACTTAGAGTGATAGTAGGAGTGATCACAGGGCATTGCCCCATAGGGGCCATGGTGGCCAGGTGGAAGCCTGGCACCAGAGTGGATCACTGCAGATGCTGCGACGACGCGGATGAGGAGGAGACTATCCACCACCTGCTCTGCCAATGCCCAGCCCTTGCGTACCGTCGCCTCCACAGTGTGGGGGCGGAGTACATCGAGAGGCTGACAGAGTTGGCAGGGCGTCCGGTGACTAGTCTCATACAGCTCATTAAAAGCACCAGTTCAGCTTACACTCGACCACTACCCCACCTTCTCGGTGAGGCCAGGTCTGAGTAACTGACCGGAACAGCGAGGTTCCCACAGAACCACTGGAGGGCACTCACAATGGGCCTATAAGGCCTAAGTGGAAGTGGCCGCTTCGCGGCCACACGCCCTGTTAACCTAACCTAACCTAACTCGACTCATTCAAACTAAATGTTGATAGCATCATTGGTCTCGTGAAATCTCCTTATCTATTAATACTCTTTGCTTGAAGTGGATGGACCTTAACGCAAAGTGGCCAAAAATTTCAAAAACGATTATCTCGAAAACGGCTCGTTTCATTTTTTTTATTTTATCATTTTTGGAATCAGGGGACCAAAATCCTTTAGAATATGTTGTCAAACAGCTCGTTACAAAAAAAAAAATATTAATTTGTAGGCTAGTGATATTAAATGGTTAACTCTGAGTAGTCAGCTAGAGTTTCAAAAAAATTACGTAAATTTGTATGTTTGTTAGGGTTGTACACACATGAAACAAGTACTTTTGAGACTGAATCGGACACAGAAATAGACAAATACTCGGTATCAGACTCACCAGACATGAATTCTAACTGTGCACGATAAATCGATTTATAGCCTTATTCCAAGAGTCACGGTCGTCTCTAAATCGTGTCTAAATCGTCTTTAAATCGTCTCTCACTCGTCTTTGGTATTCCAAGAGTCACGGTCGTCTTGAAAATCGTCTCTCAATCGTCAACGACGTAAACTTTGGAACGTAAGGAAACAAAATTCACAAAATTTCCACAACCAAAAATTAATCGACAGAGTCCATATTTTCGCGCACAACTCAACGCACAAAATAAAAATGCAGTGTGTTGTTTTATGTTTTATGTAAGTGTTTGTTTAAAAACACTTAAACAACTCGTCGTCTTAGTCACCGTGACTCTTGCAATAAGGCTGTTAATGTAGATGGCGACTCCACCTCCGCGTCGACCAGGTCTGTCGCAGCGAAAGAGTGTATAGTTGTTTATTTTAGGAACAGATTCTTTTAATTCGGGTCGGAACCAGGTTTCAGTCAAACAGATAATATCGACGGACGAACATCGAATAGGCTCCTAACATAATCTAATTTGTGGCCGCTGAGGCTACGACAGAATTAACGAGATTGGGAACTTACAACAAAACAGCTGTTCAAAAAAACAGCCGCGTGTTGTTTCTATAAATTTTGTATGCAAACTCACCCACTCACTGAATTTCGAAGACTCGACTGAAAACGGTGAGTTTCAATACAAATGTTACAAAAACAAATTGAATTGAACGGTTGCATGTCAAAATTGTAAAAATGTGCCATATCGTTGCTAGTAGAAAAGTGGTTATAGTCTCTGTTTCCATTTACATTTGCTGTAGTGTAAAGCAAATGGACATTTTTATGCTTTTGCATATATAGTAAAGTTTGATATACTATAAGGTTTTTTAATGGAAGTATTTTCGTACCTGATTTCAGAAATAAGATTTTGCGCATAACACTTAAATAAATAAAACGAGTTTGTTGTAAATATTTTGTCATTTGCTTCCACTTGCGACTTGTATTCTTCCCCTTAATCTATTTCTATAAAATCATTACCAGGTAGTCTGCCTGAAATAAGGTTTGCATGTATTACATAATTCATTTACTTATTTTTTATTTTAGTATTAATAAATTTAGTGTGCTTTGTAGTTGTAGTTGCATGTAAACGGGTGATATAGGCCTACTAAGGAACCGAACACTCTAAACAAGCAGTAACGCGCCTTGACGATTACCTCAATGGTGGTGTGGAAACAGCATGAACTCTGTAACTGTTAGAATTATCATCTAATAAAGCAGTAAAAACATATCCTTTATATCTTTTTTTCATCATAAATTTTACTAATATAGAAAACTATATGTATAATATAATATTTGAACTAAATTAAATAATATTTTAATCAAATTTCTACAATCACATAAAAATACCCACATAAATAAATTTCTTTTTTTCATCTATATCTGTAGATAAAAGAGTTTCCAATCTCATTAATCTCTGGGCTACGAGCATTAACAATATTGAAAGCGTTATTTTGTTTACAGAAAATATCGATCAGTAATCTGTTATTATAATCAATACTACCAGTCGTAGGGGAGACAATCATCTGAGCACCATATAGGAAGAGAGGTCAGATAATAAGCCAGGAGAACACAATTTACTAAGCATTCAAGAGAATTGCTAACAACGACAGTGAAGCTAGGAAGTGAGCAGACAAACCAAAAGAATAGATGAAAATGAACAAGAGTGGTAACTAAATGAGAGTAACTGAGAAAAGTAAGTGTAGACCAGAAAGAAAGCTATATTCGGCCTGGCCAAATCTTAGATACCCTACACCTTAAAACTTTTTAGGAATTTTTAAGAATTTTAGGAATTAAGGTTTTATACCAATGCATTTTCTTATAAATTGATTCTATATTTATATGTCTTATAATCGTTTTATTTGCTCGTTTACAAATCCGAACAAAGAATATTTATACAAAATCTCATATTAATTGATAACATATCACAAATTACAGACTTATATAAGGATTTATGTAGGACGATTGTGCCATATTATCCTTCCGTCCATGTAACCTAAAAGAATGCGCGCCACGCCCATTTTCTGCAACGTAAAATATAATAATGTCGCTCGATATTGAAATTTTATTGTCATATCTTAAAAACCAGAAGAAATATGTGGTTATAAGGAAAGATATCTTATAATCAAATTTAATCACAGACGGGTATAAATAGTAGGTGTGGTCGTTACCCGTTTTCAAAACAAAATAATTGGCTTAGTAGTTTTATTATTGTGTTCAAATTTAAGCTTTATTTCCGTGGTAATAAATTTGTTTTTATGAGCTATGCTGTATAAGCAGTGTAAAAGTGGGCGGACCGCGCCCAGTTTTGCTGTAATAATGTTTTATTAGAAAAGAAGTTTTTATGTAAAGTTTGATTCAGAAAGATTACATATTTAACAATATAACCATTTAAGACCCTCTTTTGCCTATATAACCTAAAAGTGGGCGGATCACGCCCATATTTGGCACATCCACGGATGAAGTTACTCTATTTGTTGTCGTAACTACAAAACAACGACTGATATCACATTTTTACTAAAAAATAGGCGTGGTCATGGAGCGATTTTGGCCATTTTCAATACCAATTCTGCACATCCTAAGAAACAATATTTCTGCAAAATTTCATCACGATATCTTCACCGGTTCTCCTGTGATCGTGATTTCAACAGACAGGCAGACAGACAGACAGACGGACGGACATGGCTAAATCGACTCAGGAGGTCACGAGGTATACTTTTCTATACCTATCGTCGGGTGTAGGGTATAAAAACGAGTGTAAAAAGTAGGTGAGGAAAAAATATTGGAGCAGATTGGGAGAAAGAGAGGGAATTAGAAGAGTGTAAAGTTAACGAGTTAAGTGAAAATCAGTACAATATTCGTATAACAGTTTAATGTAAAAATGAAGCATTTTAAGTATAAAAAATAAATACATTGCTGATAGTGAGAGAAGTGTGAGACAAATAGCAGAAAAGAAGAATGTGCTCAGTAGAAGTAAAAAGAAAATAGAGAAATGACAAAACAAAAAAAAAAAACCAGTAAGAAAGCTATATTCGGCCTGGCCGAATCTTAGATACCCTACACCTTAAAAGTTTTTAGAAATTTTTAGGAATTTTAGGAATTAAGGTTTTATAGCAATGCATTTTTTATAAATTGATTCTATATTTATATGTCTTATATTCCTTTTATTTGCTCGTTTAAAAATCTGAACAAAGAATATTTATACAAAATTTCATACTAATTGATTACATATCATAAAATTACAGACTTATATAAGGATTTATGTAGGACGATTGTGACATATTACCCTTTCGTCCATGTAACCTAAAAGTATGCGCACCACGCCCATGTTCTGCAACGTAAAATATAATAATGTCGCTCGATATTGAAATTTTATTGTCATATCTTAAAAACTAGAAGAAATATGTGGTTATAAGGAAAGCTATCTTATAATCACATTTAATCACAGACGGGTACAAATAGTAGGCGTGGTCGTTACCCGTTTTCAAAACAAAATAATTGGCTTAGTAGTTTTATTATTGTGTCCAAATTTAAGCCTTATTTCCGTGGTAATAAATTTGCTTTCATGAACTATACTCTATAAGCAGTGTAAAAGTGGGCGGAACGCGCCCTCTTTTGTTGTAATAATGTTTTATTAGAAAAGAAGTTGTTATGTAAAGTTTGATTCAGGATGTTTATATATTTAACAATATAACCATTTGAGACCCTCTTTTACCTGTATAACCTAAAAGTGGGCGGATCACGCCCATATTTGGAATATCAACGGATGAAGTTACTCTATACCCAGAAATGAAATTTTGTTGTCATAACTCAAAAAATAACGGCTGATATCCCATTTTTACTAAAAAATAGGCGTGGTCGTGGACCGATTTTGCCCATTTTCAATACCAACCTGCACACCCTGAGAAACAATATTGCTGTAAAATTTCATCACTATATCTTCACCGGTTCTCCTGTGATCTTGATTTCAACAGACAGACAGACAGACGGACGGACATGGCTAAATCGACCCAGGAGGTCACGCTGATCAAGAATATATATACTTTTCTATACCTATCGTCTCTATTTCTATGCGTTACACATATCGTGACAAAGTGAATATACCCTCAACCTTAAGGTGTAGGGTATAAAAATAAGTAAAACTAAATACTAAAACTAAAAACAAATTTAAAGCAAAAAACTATTAAAACTAAGAAAAATTTAAATTAAACTAGCAGACGTTAAATTTGATTAGCTGTTGGTGGCGTAGTCGATGCTTTCTATGTCCTCCACTAAAATAGGCTCCCCATTAGCGTTGCTTTTTACGAAAACTTTTCCTCCTGCAGTGTAGGCCTTAAAATTACTCGCCTCGATTTCGTTATGCTCTCATGAACATGAACCCTTCCATCAACATTAAAGTCAAGTTCTCTTAGGGTCAAAGCACGCCGTTTTTGTCGACAAAAAGAAGAGATCGCACGTAAAAACAGGAATCGATGACGACTTGAGGGAAACTTCATAATTAATGGCCCACTATTGTGACTATTGACAGCTGACGACGTTGCATATTTTCGCATATATAGCTTTAATGTCCTCACCTTGTGAGTAGAAAATAACGACGTTGCATATTTTCGCATATATAGCTTTAATGTCCTCACCTTGTGAGTAGAAAGTGCCAGACACAATCACATCCCCAGATATAGACTCATCCTCAGGCTGAGTTAGCCTTTTTCTCAGTTCAGCCATATCGATGCCCATAGAGTTGCGATGCATTGTAGTAGCGCTCTCAATTGCATCGACCCGAGATTCGAGAGCATGCAACTGCATTTTTATGTTACCAACAACAGCATTCAGTTCACCAAATCTCTCCATAATAGGCTCCTCAGCCTTTGCAATAGACGAAAGAACTTGTTCAATGATGCTCTCACGTAGAGCAGCAAACTTCTGATCGAGCGTCACCATAAACGACGAGTGATCAGAGCGAGTGTCAGCAGATCGTTCAGTTGCGGGGGTGGCGGGTCTTGCCCAGGCACCAGCAATACTAGTGCTGATGATGATTGTTGCTACGAGTTGCGCGCTTTGTAGCGCCGCTCGACTGTTTGCCGTTGTTAACGCCAGAATTTTTCACACTGCTTTTCATAGTTAAATTCGATTTGCAAATTATTAACAAGTATTTAAAATATATGCTTATGAATTTAATTTTCACAGCCGAGTTAATATTATATAAAAGTACAACACGTTTAGAGCAGCAAAGAAAGAGTCCGTAAGAGCATTACGGACACGTGCGTACACGGCGCCCGCATACGCTTTCTCGGAAGCATCGCAGAATGCGTGGATCTCGACCACACTGTTTGGGGTAAACGGAATCCAGCGAGAGATTCGTATGAGTTTGATTTGGGGATAGCACTGAGCGAATCGTTGCCAGAGCTGGGAAGTTTGGGGGGGTCAAGGGGTCGTCCCAGCCGATGCCATCAAGCCACGCTTGTTGCAATTATAACGACTGGGGCCAGCCAACCTGCCAGATCGCCTAGTTTGGCTATGAGCGATAACATTTGTTGTTTGGTGCAAGAGGGGAAAATAACGCCCGGCTTTGCCTCGATATTGAAATAATCGCTTTTCGCGTTCGATCGGATGCCGAGAGTCTTGGCGGTACTGGCGTCTTCCAACTCGAGAAAATCTTTATTAAGCAGGTCTTCCGGAGGAATTCCGTTTAAGAGTTTTGGATGTTTCGCTGTCCATTTTCTCAGCGTGAAGCCGGCGGAGCGATGCGGTGCGGTGTCAATGACGTGAGCGCTGCACAGCGCGTCGTCCACATACATATCCTGTTTGAGAACACGAGCAGTGAGCGGGAATTGGGGGTCAACATCCTTAGCCAGTTGATGAAGTGTGCGTATGGCGAGATAGGGGGCGCAATTCAACCCAAACGTCACCGTTTAGAGCTCAAAGTCTTGGAGTTCCTGGTCCGGTGAGGTCCGGAAGAGGAGTCGCTGATAGCGTGAATGCTTGGGATCGACCAGAATTTGGCGATACATCTTTTCAATGTCTCCATTAAAGACAAATTTGTACAGACGCCATTTGAGAAGCAGGAGTGTTAAATCGGACTGCAATGCAGGGCCAGCGTAGAGTATGTTGTTAAGGCTGAGGCCATTGGAGGTTGGACAGGAGGAATTGAAAACCACACGCACTTTGGGGTTTTAAGAAGTTTGATTTCGTTTCGGAGAAACTGCTTACGAGCTATTTCGCGCGACTGACCGATCCTCAATTGCGATGGGAATCCCTCCTTAAAGGGTAGCGAAACGACATAACGTCCATCTTCCCGCCTTTGGGTGGTGTTCACGTAAAGATTTTCGCAGAATGTCTCGGCTGGAGTGCAAAGACGTTGCTTGGGAACTTCTTCCAAGTCCCAGAAACGTGCAAGCTGACGGTCAAGAGAGACCTCATTGAAAAGCGAATCTGGGGTGTTATTAGTGGTTGGAGTGGGGTGGGCTTGGGAAAGTGGATGGATGCGATGGGAATCCCTCCTTAAAGGGTAGCGAAACGACACAACGTCCATCTTCCCGCCTTTGGGTGGTGTTCGCGTAAAGATTTTCGCAGAATGTCTGGGCTGGAGTGCAAAGACGTTGCTTGGGAACTTGTTCCAAGTTCCAGAAATGTGCAAGCTGACGGTCAAGAGAGACCTCATTGAAAAACGAAATTGGGGTGTTATTAGTGTTTGGAGTGGGGTGGCTTGGGAAAGTTGACCGGTGAGGACCTACCCGAAAACGGTCTCCTGGGCGACGAGAGAACCCAAAATATTCCGTTGGATACCGCCAAGCAATATGTGGGGATAGATGTCCGCTCCAATCAAGACATCTATATAATCGCTTTGGTAGAATCGATCATCAGCCAGTGGTAGGTTTGGGAGAGAATCGAATAGGGTCCGGTCAAGGGAGCAGACCGGTAGGTTGCCGGTCAGTTTTTGAAGCACGAGAGCCGTGGCTTTAATGCACAGTCCGGCCGATCGGGAGGAGCCGATGTTAAACTTAAAAAGTTTGTTGACCACGGCTGTAATAGTTTCATTAACGCTGGCGACTTGAGCTTGTACCGTAGTCGTCGGAAGTCGCAAGCGTTTTTGTATGCGCACTGACAGAAGGGTGGCTTCGGAGCCAGGGTCGATGACTACACGAGCGAGGTAGGATTCGTTGCGATGACAGATATGTACCATCGCGGTAGCGAGTAGCACTTGCTTGCTTCGGGAGGTGAAGCAAGTAAGCACATTCGAAACTTTGGCAAACTTTGGGTAGAGTTTGAACGAGAGTTCGATTGGGGTCCGAAGCCAACTCGCGATGTAATAGTGTATGATGTCGTTGATTGCACGACCTGCATGTGAACACACTTTTACAATTTGTCACTTGATGGCAGTGTGCCAAACAGTTCCTACAGAATTGGACTCGTTTAACTGTCGCCCAACGTGTGTCTACATTCAGAGCCAGAAAACGTGGGCATTGGCCAAGCGGGTGTTGTCGATCAGTGCATACTTTGCAGCTGGCCGAAACCATATTAGCCTGGAACGTATTCACAGGTTTCGGGGCGGAGGAAAGACGTGCGGGGTGATTCGACGCTTTCTTAGGGGGTTGAACCGACTTTCGAATGTCGTCCACGTTTTCCAACGTTTGGAAATGTGAAGATAGGAACGCGTCCATTTCACATCATTTTGGGATTTCGGGTTTATGGGTAAGCGATTGTTCCCATAGAAAGAGAGAGTGTTTTCGGGGAGGCGAGTTGAGCAGAGATGCACAACAATTGAGTCCCAGCTGCCCACGTCGACATCGTACAACGTGAGAGCCGAGAAGCAGTTGTTTATCTCGCGTTGGAGGCGTTTAATCGCAACTCCAGATTCCTTGTGGATTGGAGTAAGGGAGAATAACGTTCGGAGTTGAACGTTAACGAGGACACGCTTGTTCTTGAAGCGATCTGTCAGATTTCGCCATGGTTGGTCGAATCCGCTATCGATGAGGGGCGACTGCACTGTTTCCTTCGCTTCACCTCGGGTTTTTTGGTTGAGTTGAAAAATCATTTCGACAGGAGACAATCGATTGTTCCGGATATAGAGAGCGGAAAACATATCCCGAAATGTCGGCCATGATTCGTAGTTACCCTTGAATACATCAGTGTCGCACGGTGGCAAGCTGATGTTGTGACCCGAGATTCGTCGGAACCATGGGAGAAGAAACCGACATCGACGCCGGGGAGATACTGGGGGCAAGGAGATGCTGTTTACCGACTTTCGCGGAGAAGCGAATCTGGTAACATCGTCGGTACTTGGTCTTGACCACGGTTATATCGGCGTCTCGCGCCTTTGCTTCGTTGAGGGGGTCAGCGATGAGGTAGTCCAGGCATGAGGCATATGCCAATTTGAGATCTGACCAGACCGCTTTGAGTTCCTCCTGATGAGTGGCCAGCGAGAACCTCGAGTGGTCGCGTTCCGGAATATTGAAAGTACTCCTCTTCGAATTCCTCCAGTGTTTCGGAAACACTTATAAATTTTGTGAGGGGGACCATGTTGGAGTAAATTACTGAAACGAGGAATAGAGACTTGGTGATAGTGAGTTAACTCACGAATTGGGGTTGAGTCGGATTTAATTTGGGTTGAATTAAAAGCTTCAATTCGAGTCGAACTAAAAACTTGAGTTCGCCGTGGAAAGTACGACGAAAATCTATGGAACATATTTACGACGGGCATGAGGCTCCAATGTTGTTGTTGTTGTTGTTGTTGGTGTAGTTTTTGGCGCTGACCCCAACAACAACAAAAGATGATCCCGAGTTTAATTGGGGTCAGAGTTATAACCTCTTGAACTTTGAAATTTAACCGCCGATATCTTTTAAACTATAACAGATATGCATATGATATTAGTACCGTTATAAAGGTATTAATAATGTCTTTCATTTATGTTAAATATTATTTTGTGCAGAATCGTTTACTTTCGAAGATAAATACAATTTTCAATTTTTAGTACTATTTTTTTCTATTCATTAATTTTTTTTTAAGTAAAATGTATAATTCAGCTACATAATTATTCCAATATAAAGATAGTAGAGGTCCTTAGCTTTGTATAGAAATTTATTTCACCAGGATCGGTGCAGGAGTTTCGGAGAAAATGCATTTTAAAACGTAAGTACAACTTACTTTTTTTGAATCGTACTACTATACGGATTTTCAATAATACGACTCTACTGAGCTTACAACGTGGAGTGAATTGTTGAGAATTTAAATCGGGGATTACCATTACTTGTAGCACCGTTTTTGTAATGTTTATTTGCGCGATTTTTCATAAAATATTTTCATTTTAGGATAAAGTCAAAATATTTTGTGTAATATAGTACAGAAATATTGCAGTGGAAAAGAATAGCGCCGCAGGCGAAAAATTTTTATGAAAAATCGCGCGATTTTTCATAAAAATTTTTCATTTTAGGATAAACTCAAAATATTTTGTGTAACATAGTACAGAAATTATCTCCGCCATAATGAAATGTACCAGAGTTTCATAATTGAAAAAATGTATAACAGTACAATTTCCAAAAGTGGTTTGTTGTAAGTTTGAAAATTTAGGATAAACTCAAAATATTTTGTGTAACATAGTACAGAAATTATCTCCGCCATAATGAAATGTACCAGAGTTTCATAATTGAAAAAATGTATAACAGTACAATTTCCAAAAGTGGTTTCTTGTAAGTTTGAAAATTTAGGATAAACTCAAAATATTTTGTGTAACATAGTACAGAAATTATCTCCGCCATAATGAAATGTACCAGAGTTTCATAATTGAAAAAATGTATAACAGTACAATTTCCAAAAGTGGTTTCTTGTAAGTTTGAAAATTTAGGATAAACTCAAAATATTTTGTGTAACATAGTACAGAAATTATCTCCGCCATAATGAAATGTACCAGAGTTTCATAATTGAAAAAATGTATAACAGTACAATTTCCAAAAGTGGTTTCTTGTAAGTTTGAAAATGAGTTTTCTCCGAAATGCCTGCACCGATCTTCGTGAAATAAATTTCTATACAAAGGTAAGGAGCTCTACTATCTTCGTATTGGAATAATTATGTAAGTTAATTATACATTTTACTTTAAAAAAAATTAATGAATAGAAAAAAATAGTACTAAAAATTTTAAATTGTGTTTATCTCCGAAAATAAATGATTCTCGGCAAAATACTATTTAACATAAATGAAAGATATTATTAATACCTTTATAACGGTACTAATATCATACGCATATCTGTTATAGTTTAAAAGATATCGGCGGTTAACTTTCAAAGTTCAAGAGGTTATAACTCTGACCCCAATTAAATCCGGGAACAATTTTTGTTGTTGTTGGGGTCAGCGCCAAAAACTACACCAACGTACATAACAAGAATATAATTTTAGCCTCATGCCTGGCGTAAATATATGCCAAAAACAAACTATTTGTAATAAATTACATAAATAAATTCTAAATTTATTGCATTAGTCTGCCAAAATAGCATTACAGTGCACTCGGGAAAACGTCAACACTAGTTTTGTATGGTTGCTTCGTTGTTGTTGGTATTTAGGATTTTTATATGTGTTATGCCTGTTTTGGGTGCTAAAGAGTTGCTTAAGAAAATTCCTGGTTCAATCTCTTTGTTTAATATGAGTTTTTCTTCTGTGAAATTTAATTTAAGTGGCAGAATCATTTCTGTTCTTGGAGGTATTTTAATGTGGAATATATGTATTTGTTTGCATAGGAATGGTTTTTGTATTTTCATTTGTGTACACTGAAAGTGTTTCATAGTCAATTTTGCATAGAAATTTTTGTAAGAAATCTCTTCCTAATATTCCGTCTGTTTCTATTGGAAATTCTTTATTTACCAGATGAAAGTTGTGGGTTATTGTGTCTTCTACTATTTTTAATGATAATGATGTAGATCCAAATGAGTAAGTTTTTTCTGTCGTGATACCAGTTAATGCACATTTTTCGTCAGTGTAATATTGTTGGTTGTTTAATTTTGAACTTATTTTACATAGTGAAATGTCAGCGCCTGTGTCGATTAGAAATCTCAGATTTTCATTTTTAAATTTAAGTGTTATATAATTGGTATTATCATCCGATATTTTGTATATATTTAGTTCTGGCTGTCTGGAACGTTCATTTGTTCCGAGCCCATGTCGTTTCCCGATTCAGTTACAATGGTTATATTTCTATTATTTTTGTTTCTATTATTGTTTCTGTTTTGGTGTGTGGAATTTCTGTTTGAATTGTTATTGGTGTTCCGATTGAAGTTGTTATTGTTGTTGTTGTTATATCGTGTATTGATAATTGTTATTGTTATATCTATGGTTGCTGTTATTGTTGTTATATCTTTGATTGTTATTATTGTTGTTGTATCGTTGATTGTTGTAATTATTGTTGTATCTTTTATTGTTGTAGTTGTTGTTATTGTTTCTTTGATTGTATGGCTGTGGTCTGTAGTTTGAGTTTCTGTTACGTACGTGGTTTATTTTGAATTGATTCTGATTGCCTGTTTGTTCCAGTTCTAGTGATAGGCTTACTGCATCAGGAAATGTTTTTGGCTGTGATGCGAATAGTGTTTCTTTGTAATTTTCGTTAATGCCGTTCTTGAAGATTGTTAATGCGTAAGTGTCGTTGATTTTAGTTATTGTCGCCTTTTGTAATGTCGTTGGATCAGTACCCAATTCTTTTATTTGTAGATTGTTCAGTTCAGCTATAGTCGTTAGTATTTTGTCTTTGTAATTGGTTATGTTTCCTCTTTGTACCATATTTGCTAGATCTGTATGTAACTGCGGAATTGATTTGTTTGTTTTGTAACGAAGTTGAAGCGCGGATTTTAGCTCGTCTAATGTTGTAGGGGTTTGTACAGAATTTAATGCTGTTCTTATATTTTGGTTCAATTTAATGTGATAAACGAATTCTATTAAGTCTTGCTTTGCAGTTGTTGACAAGGTTTTGTTTATAATTTCTATGACTTTTACAAACAAATCTAATTCTTTATAATTACCATTGAAAATTGGGGTGGGTTTCATAGCCGTTTCTATATTGAAGGTAGACATGTTGCTTACTTGTGTTTGTGTGGGTTCTTGTGTTTGAGGTTGTGATTCTGTTTCTAATGTTTTAATTTGAGAGTCAGTGGAGTCGGTGTCTGAGTCGAATTGAGACATAAGTATTTCTTTTGCTTCACGATATGCGTTTCTAAATGTAATTATTTTTGTGTTTATACTAGTATCTTTTGAATCTATATTTCTTATAATTTGTTTTAATTTATTTTTCAAATTATCTAGCTGTTTTAATTTTTCTAATATTGTGACTTTTTTGTACGGTCTATACGGAGTCTTTTTTATATTTGCTAGTATTTTCTGTGCCTTTTCAATTGTGGCATTTAAATCATCCATTTCTTTTTCTTTTTGATTCAGTACTTTCTTCATTGTTTCTTCTGTTTTGAATAATATTTGCTTATGCTGTATAGTGATATGTCCTTCTATTTTATTGGCTCTTAATTTGGCCTCGCATATAAAACAATATTTGTACATTTTGTATTGTACTTTATTTATTTATAGTATCTTTTAAACATTATGTGTAATTCCTAAATGTATACGTTTATTTATATATGTTTTTAAATATAATCTTAATTTATTAAAAATGAATACGAATAATATAATCGATAATATGCTGATTCCGCAGACCTCTAGTATGTTGAATGCTGGTGTGCCGTTGTTGGTGTTGATGTTGTTGTTTATTATCTCCTCCTGCATGTTGTTGTCGCTGTTGCTATCAAACAGTGCGCTTGGTACTGCTAGCAGTGTTCCCATGTGGTTTATCTTTCCTTTGTTGTAGTCTTTCGGTTATACGGTCCACTTCTTCCCACAGTTGAGTTGCTCTATGCCAAGGTATTGGCTGCTTCAATATTCCTTTCAGGGCTGCAAGTTTTTTCCTGTCCCTCACTAGTTGACCAACGCGGCGTTTAGGTATTTTTACCTATGGAATTGGCTATTTCTTCTTTCTTTGCTGCTTGTCTCTTCTTGTAGTCTTCAATCGTTAGCCTTTGTGGTTCTTGCTGTTTTGGAGTCTCTTCCATATCTGTCACAAAATTGCTCACAGGAAACGTGCGCAGGATTAAATACCCCAGTGATGCGTTGCAGGATCAGAATGCTTGACGAGGATTAGAACGCTTCAGGAGTACGTGGCAGGATCGCCATGTAATGTAGAAAGTTAGAGTTATGACAGAATCGCGGAATCGCGATCGAAACGAAGCCTTGAATAGTTTCTTGCAAGTTCAACTCTGAACTTTTTTTCGGATTGCTCAGGTTTTTATACCCTAAGCGATCCCATTTATCTTAAAGTGTAACTATACAAACAATATTAATATGTATGGCTAAACTACTCTTACATATACTTAAATCTATACATTAGCATTTCTCTATGCTTCACATTTTTATTTTCACTCAAAATTTCTAATTGTTTATAATATCATTGAACCGATACCCAATCATTGACACGATTTGAAATTGGGCGGTTCAAGGATCGTGTTACAATGTGTGACACTGAGTCGCAGTCGTCACGCTATAAGTGAGTAAGCAGGTCAGCTCATGCAAAGTGCATGCTCTGCATTTATTGAGTGTTTCGAGTGCTGTTATGTTCAGGAGCAGAGTGCGGTCAGTGGATACACTACAAAGAAAAAGGATTGATCAAAAATCAAATCAACTCGATTACAAAGTCCTCCGCGCCGCGGCCCTGTAAGGAGACGACAGAGGTGCCGCCCACTGGGTACAACATTAGCTTGTCTCCATGTGATACAGACGTTTTTAAACGCGATTATCTGTCATGGCCCTCGTTCCGTGACATGTTTACGGCCCTATACATTCACAACTCGCGTCTCACCCCGGTTGAAAAATTGTTTCATTTGAATCAAAAGACAAAGGGAGAAGCAAAGGAGATCATACAAGAGTCTCCTTTTACAAATGAAGGATTCGAGCAAGCGTGGCAAAATCTATCGAAACGATATGAATATAAACGCGTTCTCGTTAACACGCTCCTTAAAAACCTCTTTGGTCTCGCGACGATTACTAGGGAAACCGGTCACGAAATTAAAAATCTACAGCGGGAAATCAATAATATTCTCGCCGCGTTGGCGCTCCAAGGCGCCGACTAGAGGTATGATAGTTTTTCTGTGCTCTAGTCGGCTTCCGGAAGCCACCCTGTCACTTTGGGAACAATCAATACCGAATAAATTTGAAATTCCAAAATGGTCCGATCTCGACGCTTTCTTGACACATCGGTTTCAAACGCTGGAAACAGTGCAAGATATAAAAGACGGGCCCGCAGGCAAGACTCGCGCGCCACCCGCTCCACACCAGGTGGCCCCCTCGACAAAACGCGTTAACACATTCCAGTTGAATGTTGCATCGACTGTATGTCAGTTGTGCTCAGAGCACCACACAATTCGAGTCTGTCCGCAATTTTTGGAAATGATTTCCGGTAAGCGTCTAGAGGTAGTAAAAAAGTTCCATCTTTGCTTGAATTATCTCCCGCGAGCGCATCAGATACAAAGATGCGCCAGCAAATACAACTGCGCGACATGTCAGCGCTAATGCTGTCGCAAATCACGGGCAGACTGCCCGCCCAGTCATTCGATAGTGCGCTGCTTCGCAGCCTCCCTCGTAACATCGAGCTCGCAGACGTCAACTTTGTCAAAAGTCAGCAAGTTGACGTTCTCGTTGGAGCCGATCTCTTCCCGGCAATCATACTTGATGGTATTCGCTGCAATGTGTTAGGTTCGCTTCTAGCACAACAGACTGTGTTCGGCTGGATAATCACCGGACCAGTCCCCCATCTACAATCGGGTAACCCGAACATAAGGGTGGCCTTCTTCAATAAAGTCACCATCGAACAACAGTTCGAACGTTTTTGGGTGGTGGAGGAACTTCCCAAAACCCGTCACTTATCCCCCTCCGAACAGTTTAGCGAAGAGAATTTCGTGAAAACAACTCGCAGGAGCCCTGACGGCCGCTACATCCTTTCCTTGCCATTCAAAAGCGAAGCCGTAAACCAACACTTGCTAGGGTATTCACGGCACATCGCCCACCAACAATACCTTCGCTCAACAGCAAGGTTAGCAAAACCAATGACCTCAAAGGCAATATAACGATGTATTTCAAGAATAGTTTGATTTAGGTTATATGACGGCCATAGCGCCCCCACAACCCGATGCTGAGCACTATTATTTGGCACATCATGCGGTCATAAAACCGGATAGCACGTCTACCAAGGTTAGAGTCGTGTTTAATGCGTCCTGCCCCACCACAAGTGGGCTCAGTCTCAACGATGTGTTACACGCAGGCCCTGTTCTATAAGCAGACTTAACATTTTTAATGTTAAGGTGGCACTTTTTTAGGTATGTTTTTAGCGGTGACATTAAAAAATGTATCGCCAGATCCTTGTCGACTCGAAACATACCCCCTACCAAAGAATTCTATTCTGAGATTCGTATAGCTCCCAAGTTAGAGACTATGAGTTACAAACAGTACCGTTTGGCGTGAACTGCGCCCCTTTTTAGCAATACGCACTCTTCTCCAGTTAGCAGAAGATACTTAAAAACAGTTTCCGCTTGCGACCCACATCCTGCGACATTCGATTTACGTTGATGACATGTTGGATGGTTCTCACAACCTTGCCATGGCCACTCAAATGCGCGATGAACTGTCAGAGGCGTTGAATACGGCAGGCTTCTCTTTTCGGGAATGGGCAGCCAACGACAAACACATTTTGGAGGACTTGCCTGAATCGATTTGCTCAACGCTGAGTTCTTGAAGTTCGAGGACAACAGCACCGCAAAGATGCTCGGTATTCGTTGGAATGCCACTAGCGATGACTTCTACTTCCACGCACAGGCGTTCAACATACAGCCAATGTATACCAAAAGAGAAGTGCTGTCTTTCATCGCGAAGCTGTTCGATCCAGCCGGTTAGCTGGCACCTATCATCGTTGCCGCGAAAAGGCTGATCCGACAAGTCTGGCTAGACAAGATTGAATGGGATGACCAACTTCCCTCACTGACGCAGCAATCATGGTTGAGTTTTCTTCGAAATTATCACCATATTGCCACGATTCGAATTCCCAGGTGTATTCGGTTCACCCCCTACTGCAGTGGATCTTCACGCCTTTTCGGACGCTTCCGAGAAAGCTTACGCCGGAGTCATCTACGCCCGTGTCCAAATCGGCGACACAGGTGTCATGTATCAATCGGTGTCATGTACCGCTACTGTATGCCAAAACACGAGTAGCGCCCATTAAAACGATATCGCTGCCTAGATTCGAACTCTGCGGAGCTACACTCGTCGCAGACATGCTCGACGCCCTAGTACCCAATCTGCACTATCGACCCGATAATGTTTTCTGTTGGACAGATTCGACGATTGTACTTGCATGACTAAAGAAGCCTCCTTGCGTCTGGGCCACCTTCGTGGCAAACCGCGTCGCCAAAATCATTGAAAGAGCACCACACACTCAATGGTTTTACGTGGACTCGCACGACAATACAGCAGACTTAGCTAGCCGCGGTGCCATGCTCCAAGAATTAGCTGAGAGTTCCCTTTGTTGGAATGGTCCACCTGGGCTCATTCACGATAAGGATCGAAGGCCAGAACTGCCTCTGAGTCTGCTACCGCACTGGAAGAAAAGCAGCTAAAGGCTCTTCACATCTACCTCCGACCAGACGAAGACCCACTTGACAGGTTTTCCTCTCTCCCGAGAGCCCTCCGCGTTTACTCATAAGGACAGCGGTTTATAGATAACACGCGCCGTAGACGGAACCCTCTATATGCCACTTTGCGCCTCTCAACGATAGAGATTCGAGACACCAAATGTCGTCTCACCATCATCTGTCAAAAGACACATTTTCCCGATGAATATTACGCGCTCGAAAGCAAGCAACAAGTGAGCTCGAAAAGTGGTTTACTCTCACTCAATCCCTTTATTCATGAAGACAACACGATGCGCCTTGGCGGGCGGCTGTCGTCATGCCCGAATTTGTCATTCGATGAACGCCACCCAATCCTTCTGCTGTACGATGGTCAGTTGTCTCGGCTAGTCGTTCTTTTTATTCATCAGATCTCGCTTCACGGTGGAAACCAGCTGATGCTCCGGACCCAACACTGGATTCCGCGGGTAGAAAACCTCATCAAGACAACGATCCACTGCTGTACAACCCTACAACCCACCGAACTGGTTGTTATCCGTGACGACAAGCTTCCTTCCACGTCCTGGCCGCTGGGCCGCATCATCAAGGTGTATAAGGGTCAGGACGCACGAGTCCGCGTGGCCGATGTCTGAACTGCTAACGGCCAGTTCACTCGTTCCATTTCTAAATTAGTATCCTTATCGTGCCTGTCTCGAGTTGTTATTAATGCCTTTTTTCTCCACAGATCCAAGATGAAACGTGTTCGCTGCCACGGCGCCGTGCCAACAGAGCAACACCATCGCCAAGGGCGTATATCGGAGCGGCATGGGCACGTGGCACGCCGCACAGTGGGCTGATTTTTGCAGAAGGCGGCCAAAAATCTATAACTTTTGAACGCGTGGAAATATTTCAACGTGGTTTTCTTTGTTAAATAGATCAAACTTTTAGCTTTCAGCTGACACCTTGATTATAAAAATCGGGTGATAATGACAAGAATAAATAAGGTTTGATCACGAGTACCTTCAGTTTTTATCGAATTCTGCATAATTGAAGTACCGTAAATGCTTTTAATCCAACGAAATCTTTGCAAATAAAATATTAAATTCTTTTAATCCAACGAAATTTTTGCAAATAAAATATTTATGGTTATATTTATTTGAAGAACACTTTATTTAAAAACTTTCATTAAATTAAATTAATTATCTTAAATTTTTTTTTTTTTACCTCGGCTCAATTTGGACTTATTTTAATTGCTTCCTTTGATAGCAAACATTCGTTTTTAATGGAAACTATCTCATCATTTTTTGGAAAAACGTTGCTTCCTCCGGTGTAAATTTTTTTTCTTCTGTTGGTGTCGGGAAACTTTTCAAAACCCTTTTTGTGCGTTTGGAGATCGTTGTTAAAATTTTTTCAATTAATTCAACTTTATCCCTCTTATTTGGTGTTGGATGTAGTTGATGAAAAAAAGAGTTCTTTATGGTTTCTTGAGAAATCGTTTCATTTATAATGCCAAGTTTGCGCCTTCGGGATCGTTCAAAGCATTCCTCAAAGGGCTGAGCAGGACGTCCCTTTTGGCTGGTGGTGTTTTCAATAAAATTTTCTTCTTCAAACACAAGTTCATTTTCGAACCAAGTGTGCGAATTGCAAATCACTTGCTAAACCAATAACAGCTGCAGTCGAACGGATTAACTCACTACAAGAATAACTAAGTAGCACCGTGGAACAACAAAATAAGGTTAACGACATGGCAAGAAGGGAGCTGGGAAACATAGAGTTAGGACTACGAATGGTGCAGGTGCAGTCAGCGGTAGAGGCGAGCCTCATCGAATTAGCGGTTTCCAAACTGTGGATCGCGACCCAAAGGGGGGTCGCCTGATATCCTCAAGAGGGTCGTGGAGTTTTTAATTTCTGTTTTACATATTTAAAAAAAATACTTACAGAAATCTATTTAATGCAAATTTCAAAAATGCAAATCAGCAAAATTTAATGCTCATCCATCACATTAAATTTTTTTTATAAATATACATACTAAATGTTTATTATAATAATTTTTGTTTAGTTTTATTCTATGACTACATTACTTTTTACAACTTGAAAATGTGGTTATATTATTTTATTGTTTTGTCTAATAAGGGAGCCGCCAATGTTTCATTTTTCTCTTATGTGGGCCGCAGTATCAGAAAGTTTGGAAACCACTGAAATACAGGAACAACAACTTATAGAGATGGCAATCACAGACGACCTATATAGCGGAATGTTGCATCCAGCCGTGATAAGGTTTAATAACAACATTGAACGCCCCAAATGCATGGTTGTACAGTAGGGTGGACCTTAGCTGTACTGGGCGAAAATTTTTTGCAGCATTCTTTTACGCCGCCCCCTAAAATTGTTCCATTGGGTCAAGAAATATTTTCTGTAAAATATGAAGTTGATCGGATAACAGAAAGACGTGGCACATTCATATGAAACTTGCAAAAAATGCGAAATTTGTATCAACAAAAAGGAATGAAGCAAACATTTTTAATAATGGTTAAATGTTCTTCATATTCAAGAATATGCATAATATTAATGATACAGTTTAGTTTTTTCAGCATAATAATTCACTAATACCTGCATTTTTTAAATTATAGATATAAAATTTTATGCATCTTATTGTGAGTTTTCTTTTGTTTTTAGTTATACAAGATATTTCGCATAAGAGTAGACAAAAGGCTAGGGCAAAGGTTGGGTCGAGGCAAGAAAAAAATCGTATGGGAGGGGGGGGGGGCCGCATTTCCCCCCGTTTAGGCGGGAGGGGCCATTTTCTAAAAACTCGACTAAAAACCGGAAAAAAAATATATTAAAAAATAACGGCGATCTCTGGATCACTTTCGCTTATTGGGTTTGAAAGCCAAATATCGGCCTCTTAACATCCTTTTTAAATTAGGTTCCTACGTCAAACAGTTTTTGAGAAAATTAATGCCAAAGTTAAAATTTGGAATAAAAATTCTAAAAAAAAAATTTTTGGCCGCAATTTTTTCATTAAAATACGGTATTAAGTATACATTTTTGTTCGACCATAAAATTCTCTAATCAATTCTAGAGAGAAAGCTTCAAACTATGTTTTGTTAAAAGCTATGTTTTGTAGTTTCCGAGAAAAGTGAGAATTGCGAAGCATACTTTCCTTTCAAATACCAATTTTTTGGCTATTTGTGTTTTATTACTGGTGCAAAAATATCAAATTAAACTGCTGTGGGAAAGGAGTTTAGATCGTAATTTTCACTTTTCTCGGAAACTACAAAACATATATCCTTCCGGTTTGAAGCATTCTCTCTAGAATTGATTAGAGAATTTTATGGTCGGAAAAATATTTATACTTAATACCGCAATTTAAAAAAAAAAAAAATGCGACCAAAAATTTTTTTTTCAAAATTTTTTTCCAAATTTTAACTTTGGCATTAATTTTCCCAAAAGTCGTTTGACATAGGAACCTAATTTTAAAAGGATATTAAGAAGCGGATATTTGGCTTTGAAATTCAGCAAGCAAAAGTTATCTTGATCTAACCATTATTTTTTATTATTATTTTTTCGATGTTAAGTCGGATTTTTATAAAATGCCCCTCCCGTCTAAACGGGGGAAAATTGAACCTCCTCCCATACGATTTTTTCTTGTCTCGACCCAACCTACACGCCCTAGTATTTTGTCCCCTCTTTTGCGAAATACCCTGTATAAATAGACAAACAACAACTCCTGAAAAATATTCATACATTACAGTTTCATTACAGTATTCATACAAATTAGTGTTGGAAACTATCGAGTGATTCCAACTAAAATCTTTTCGAAGATATTTTCCACAGAAATCAGCGGTTACAAATAATTTCTTTTTTGGATTTTGCAGAGAATAAATTTTGTTTTATAATAGTCAGGGCAAATATAATAAATGACAAAAAGAACGCTTAGAAAAGGTTTCGATGTTAAATTCCTAAATCGAAATTCCTATTTAAAAATATTATAATTAATAAAAAATTCTTCTAACAAAGCCGAGTGTTAGTTCTGCTAAAACAACAGTCATTTTTCACTATCTACATCCTCAACAGACATCGTAAAAAAAATTAGCGCCAGGATACTCCCAGAAATGTAGCCAAGTAATATTGTACTTGATTGGTAGATCTTAAATAAAATCTTCTCGCAAAAAAATATTTATTCTTATCCTTTAAGATGCATTTTATTTAATTTCTTGTACTAAGTTTTATTCGGAATTTACTACCTTCACCAGGTTTCAAATGGCGACCGTTGCAGGACCTTCAACAAGTAATCTGGCCTTAAATACTAATGTACCGGAATATTTTCGACGTGATACTCACTGCGAAGGCGTACTCAAACGTTTGAGAGGCCGTGAGGATCTTTACGACGTGGTGCTCGTAGTTGGTGACTCTGGTAAACGGTAAGGAACCGTCTTCACTCTCTTTTCGTCTTAACTTCAAATCTTTTCTCTCCTCAGCATTTCTGCACATCGTTTGATTCTGATAGCGTGCAGTGATTATTTCTCTGCTTTACTAAGCGGGCCGATGCGTGAGTCCCAAGAGCGGGAAATAACTGTCCTTGATGTAGACGGGAATGCGTTGGAGCAACTGGTCAACTTTTGTTACACCGGAAGCCTGGAGTTGCGAGTGGGTACAATTAAGACCCTGATAACCACTGCGAATTATTTGCAGTTGAAAGAAATCACCGAAGGCTGCTGCGAGTTCCTTCAGCGCAATCTACAGTCATCAAATTGTTTGTCCATCGCTTCCTTTGCAGAGCAACTAAACCTCGATGCACTTCTGGTCAACGCCAAGAAGTTCATCTGTGAAAATTTTGAAAAAGTAAGTGGGGGATAACATGGGGCTTAACCAAAAAAGCCACAAATGTTTGAATATGAAGAAGAGGACCCTCTTTCTAATATAAGTTGCATATGTTATCCTGTCGATCTTCCGGTCAGTTCGTATTTATATCTGGATTTATATACATAGTTGAAAGTGTTTAGTAAGTTTTATATTTTCTAATTGTTTTTGTTTTTCTAGGTCTCCAAACATCCCGAGTTTTTTCTATTAACTGCTAAGCATCTTAGTGAATTCATAGCTAAGGATGACCTCGACGTACCATCTGAAGAGTTTATCTTTAAAGTTGTAATGAAGTGGATCGAATACGAACCAGAGAATCGCAGGAAGCACTTCACAGAGCTTCTGGCTCAGGTACGATTGCCTGTGCTTCCATCTACTTTTCTGGCCAGGGAGGTGGAGCCACTCTGCAATACAGTTGAAAGCCAAAAATTGGTTCTGAACGCACTTAAATCTCATATACTGCTAACAAGTAATTCTACTCAGCTCAGGAAGTATCAATCAAAACAAAACTCAGAACTACGAAATAAAAGAGAACCTCTGTTTGTTTCCTATTTAAATTCTAAATAACTTCCACTCTTGCGTGTTTGAATGTATATACATAAATAACACAAGTTATACGATTTTGTTGCTTCTGTATTTTGTTTATTTATTTTTCTTCAATAAATAATTTTTCTCGCAATCGGTGCAATTTGAAGCAAATGATTATACGCCATTAGTTCTGGGGAATGGCCAGAATGCGTCAAAACCGGAAACTCCATAATGGAAGCAACAATTGGGTGCTCTGATATGGTAACAGTCCCATTTGGGTGTGAAAGCTTTGACAATTTGCAACCAGCGGACATCGATAAATTACTAATTAAGATACCTTTAGAGGACAATGATCTAAATGGCATGATAACAGTTCGAGATGAGGGTGGAAACTATGGAAGCGAAGTCGAAGACGAAATTCCACAAGTAACACGATATCGGGAGGGGTTAAAGATTGGCGCAATAAATAATTAAGTATGTAAGTAATACGCGTAAAGCAAACGCGGGATAGCGCGGCATCGTCTCCGTAATGCCCTTAGAAGTTCCACAAGAAGAAGGAGGCCGTCCATGGTGGGATAGTCGTCGAATTCTCCTTGGAGGCTGCGCAAGGCTTCCGCCAATGGCTCCGGATCTCACCTATGTTCAGTAATTGCCGCCGTGACCTCAGAAATGTATATGCCCATCGGCAGCCGGTATTGGGAATCAGGGTACAGCAACATTTTGGCAGCAAGTCGATAATGGATGAATATTTAAAGTTAACTGAATAAAAACGACGGGAAACACGAGTATTTATACTTACGGGACAGACTGGGACTTTGTCTTAGTAGACGGACCAGTTAGCAGCTTAAATAAATGTCGAAATTAAGCAATATAATCAATATTCGCGAAAACATCAGCAGAAAATGCAAAATAGCTGAAATTAGCCCAGGACAAAATTAACAAACGTGGGGATGTTGCAACAATTAAAAGAAAAATAAAAAACGGAAAAAGAGAAAACAAAAAAAACATAATAATAAAAACTTCATAAGCAGCAAGATATGCAGATTTAATTCATTCATACGGCATACACCCTACACTACATACGTATACGCACATATGCATATATGTCATTCCAAAAATAAGATATGAATAGAATGAAACATTGATAAACAAAAACAAAAACTTTTTTGCAAGAATCAATTCTTCTAATACGTTCGAACTTTAAAGCAGAACTTTACTTGAAGCTTCCATTATACAAATTTCAGGTTAATATACCTGATATACCTATACCTTAAGTATATGTTAAGTAACGGTTACATTTATATAAACAGTTTATTACTATTACAATTGCAATTATCAAAATAATAAATAAATTTCAGGTTAATATACCGTATATGTTAAGTAACGGTTACATTTATATAAACAGTTTATTACTATTACAATTGCAATTATCAAAATAATAAAGGCACATGTAAAAATATGCCTGAAGACTTAGTTCATGCATATAATATACACACATACACAATATACATACAAATTCGCACCCATGCCTATATGTCATAAAAAGACAAGATTTAAGAACTTAGAGAAATACATAGATTAGTATTATAATAGTATAAATACTAAATTAACTAATAATAAGAAAGAAAAACAAATTTTTGATATTTTCTGTTCTCTTAATAAATAGGTATACTAGTACAAAATGTAGGAGCGTAAAATAATAACTTCCGTTGTGCAAAACCCGAAAATAACCGCCGCGATACTATGTCAAGATATGCAAGACTCTTTAAAAAAAAAAATAAACACACAAACAATTCGTAATTGCTTGCATAATGCTGGTGATCGCAGTAGAGTAAGCCATACATATCAAATATTAACAAAAAGAAGAGATTAGAATGTGCCAAATGCTACGTAAAGGAGACAGATTCTTTTTGGGAGAATGTCATCTTCAGCGATGAATCAAAATTCAATGTTTTCGAACCAGACGGGCCTCCAAAAGTTTCAGCAGCATATACTCGAAAGCTGAGGGTGTCAAATAAATTGTGTGACCACTGTAGACGAAACATATGTTGTTTGTCTTACAACAAACAACAAATTATTTGTTTTCCCAATCAATTGTTCTATATTGTTCATAACACTCGGAAGCAAAAATCCATGTAAAATATAGCAATTAATATGATATATACAAAAAAAAGACAGAAAACTGAGAATTAAGCGATTAACGCAAGCACTGCAATAATGCAGGAACAAAGTAGAACAACTGAACACGAGCAGAATGCAGTGTCAGTTTTAAAACAACTACCGAGAAAAAAAAGAGAAAAATAAAACACCAAAGGTAAACTGGTATGATACTTCATTTTTTTCTTCAATTTTTCTGTACTGAATTTGAGAATAGTGCGGACAGAATAGCAATAGTTTGTAAGAAAAGGACAAATTTATGTACTATTTTGAATGTCAAAATGTGTAAAAGTTAAAAAACTTTTAAAATTTAAAATGTTACATCATTTTCAGTAAGTTATCCAGCTATTATCATATTAATTATTATTATCATATTAAGAATGAGTGCACTATGGAATGATGAGAATGTCATATTCTTAAAAGAAAAGGTTAAACAATGCGAGTGAGTGTGGAATTTTCGTCATCCAAATTATAAAAATAAATGCAGAAGGCAACAATTTTGGTTGGCATTGTGCGATGAATTAAATGCAGCATTTCCATCGATTATCCTTTATGAATATAGTACGTAAGTTGCTTCTTTATTGATTCTGTCGTAATCTGTTTTTGATTTTCAGATAAAATTATACGAAAATGGAATAATTTAAGAAGCTATTATGTTACAGAAAAGCAGAAGGTATTCAAGACTCAGAAGAATGGAGCTAGCATGGAAAACATCGAATTTCTGACTTCGTGGAAATTCTTCCAACACATGGATTTTTTGTCATCGACAGCCATACCAACTGCATCTGTAAATAATTTCAACCGAAGCACTTTAAATGTAAACATACATTGGAATACGAAATACATAAGGGAAATATTAACTTCTTAATACTGATTTTTTTGTCGCAGTGTTTGCATACTTCCAATTCTTCAGTGGCTACTGAATCTGCAGTGGTTGGAGCATCTTCTCTAATCACAGCAAACCCGCAACTAGATAACCACTTTCAAAATTTCGTGGAAAATTTAACAATTTTCTGTCGTCACCAATGTCAACCTCACCATCTGTGCCATCACCACTGTTCAATCCGTCAACAAATCAGCGACCAATGAACCAGCCCCAAACATACGACAATGTCGAAATATGCTGTCCAGACATTCTGCATATTCTGCATATTGCGGTCGCTGATCTTGTCACCCGATATCTCACACGGTAGTTGCAGTCGCCGTTGAGTTCAACGCCCAGGTGCAATGCCTCCAGTTGACGCGGCAGTATTTGGCGCAAGCAGAGAACGAAGCCGACTGCGACTGCAAACTCAAATTGTATCAAAGTGTATAGTAAGCATAAATTGTACATATAAGCGCTAAATTTTAATTAATAAAAGCAGAATAAGTTTTTGAAGCAAACAACACAGTGTTTTTCATTCTATTCTCCAGCAATTGTCTACGGTTCAAGTGCCGAGGCAATCTCATCAGTTTTCCCTACAGTTGTCACTGGTTCATGTGCCGTGGCAACTAACTTACTTGGGAAATCTACATAAATTTGGTGACCCCGACGTGATCCTTACAAGGGCACGTGGTCATTTATTCAGCTTAATTAACACGTTCCACCATGGTGAACCTGAAGGAGCTATTAAGGATCCAGGCAGATTGTGGCGAAAACATTCAACGCGTGATCTCCAACTTCAAGAAGGATTCATCATCACGGAAGACGTCGTACGAATGCTTCCAGGAGAGGCTCACGAAGCTAGAAGCACTTTATGATGCATTCGAGAAGCAAGATTCAACTCTAAGGACCATCTGTGAGACACCACTTGAAGTTGAGTACTTTGCAAGTGGTTCTTACGAAGAAATCTCGGAATTAGCCAAGGCGTACATAACGCAGTTTACGAAGGAAGCAGAGTATTGGGCCAGTATGGAAGCACCAACGACGTCGCCGATTCAACGACTCTCAACAGTCAGAACTCCTGTCGCAACGTCACGCACTATAGGTGCTGATCAGACCAGCACCCACCAACTGCACCTAGCAGCGGAGAGTAGTGTAGCTGACGTACAAATCGGAAGGTTGATTCGTCGCCAACAGGCAATAATGACGTCACTAAAGCGTGTGATGTACGACGAAACTACTGAAGATCCACCACGTGAATACTACAAAGTAAAATTAGATAGTATTCGCCAGCTCTGACGGCAGACCGAGGAATTGCATTTCCTCATTTATGAGTGCAGCATTGATCCACCAACAGGGTGCTACAATTCTCAAGGATACACGCATCTTCAGAAGGAGCTCAAGCAGCAGATAACTGAGGAGACCAGGAAGGCCACAGAATTGCCGACTACAGTAAACCCAGTACCTCAGCACCATTTCAATAATGACATCCAACTGCCACGAATCACTCTTCAGCCATTTGATGGCAATTATTTAAAATGGCGACAGTTCTTCGAAATGTTTCAAGAATTGATCCACAAGAAACCACTCACAAAAATCCAGAAAATGTGGTATCTGAAGACTCATGTTACTGGAGAGGCGGAACGATTAATCACGCACTTGCCTATGACCGAGAGTAATTATGACACAGCGTGGCAGATGCTTCAAGATCGCTATAATAACAAGAGAATTCTAACATCAGTGCTGCTGCAGAAACTGTTAGAGCAACCCCCCAGCCGTAACAGCGAGACGATCACCACATCTATAAAACATTTACACGATAAATGCACTCAACAATTTAGGCATCGAGACGTCGTCCTGGGGACCCATACTTCTGCACTCATTGCTCAAGAAGTTAGACAACCAGAGTCATTTGGTATTCGAGCAATCACTTCAGAATCCCAAGGAGATGCCAACCATTAAGACATTTCTCAACTTTTTGGAGTCACGGTTCCAATATTTGGAAGCTGCTTCCAGCCAGGGAAAAAAGCAGCGTTCCAAAACATTCACGAGTCTGCCAGCCACAATTACACCAAAATTACACTACAAAATGCAGGGCATGCAATGGCGAAGGTCATCTTCTCTTCGCATGCAAACACTTTCTTCAAATGGCCGCAAGACAACGATTGCAGTTAGTTAAAAAACATAACTTATGCATCAATTGTCTGAAAGGTGGTCATAAATTCAACAATTGCATGTCTCGGTCCTGCTTTAAGTGCAATAAAAAGCACAATACATTATTGCATCTTGATGAAGCAAAAGACATTGCAACATCAAACGGACACAGCACATCATCCTCTGGGAGGTCTTCAGCAGCAACTCAGAACTTACCGATAAAGGGTTTCGAATCATCTAGCACATCTTTAGTATCTACGACATCGCAACCTGCTCGAGGTCTGCAGGACGAATACGTGGTACTCGGCACCGCCAAGCTTAACATATTAGCATCAGATGGTCAATATATCACCTGCAAGGCGATCTTAGATTCAGGCTCCCAAATAAATCTAATCACACAACAATTAGTACAAAGATTACAGCTGCATCCAAAACCTTCCACTCTCACCATCGAGGGTATCGGAAGGGCCAAGGGATGCTCCAGCAGCCATATCAGCACTCGCATAGGATCCTGTATTGGCGGATTTTCAACTGACATTACAGCATTTGTCATACCGAAAATCGTTTCACCGCAACCAACGAAATGCTTACAAGTTGTCGACTGGAAGTTACCAACGTGCCAGTTGGCAGATCCAGAATTCTACAAGCCGAGTCATATAGATCTGCTACTAGGAGCAGAACTGTACCATGCGCTAATGCTATCCGGGAAACATAAAATTTCTCCGGACCGTCCATTCCTTCAAACACACAGTATTTGGATGGATGTGCACTGGCAAGATTGAAGGCAACCTCCAGACCTCAGCCACCTGTGGTATTTGTAGCGAAGATGAACTCAACACAATTTTGGAGCGATTCTGGGAAATTGAAGAACCACCAATAGCGGAGCGTCTATTTACTTCAATTGAACGTGCCTGTGAGACGCACTACACCACCAATACAACGCGTAGCGATGATGGTCGTTTCATCGTGCGCCTTCCATTCAAGGAAGATCCATCTTACCTTGGAGAATCCGAACGGATAGCCACACACCGTTTCTACGCAACAGAGAGGCGATTGGAGATAGCAACTTAAAACAAGGCTATGCCGACTTCATGTCTGAGTATGAGGCATTGCGGCACATGACTAAGGTCTCAGCTAGAGAGAAACCCTCTCCATGCTATTTCATTCCTCATCATTGCATCCAGAATCCTGAAAGCAGCACTACTAAACTGAGAGTGGTGTTTGACGCCTCATCAAAAACATCTACTGGGATCGCGCTCAACGATATTCTACACACAGGACCAACCATACAAAACGAGTTGTTCTCAATTTTACTCCGGTTTCGGCTGCCACGATTTGTGTTCACCGCTGACATTGAGAAGATGTATCGCCAGATTCTCGTAAATCGAGATGATCGGAAATTCCAATTAATCTTGTGGAGGAAGAACCAGACGGACAAACTAGCATGCTATCAACTTAACACCGTGACATACGGAACCCGACCAGCCCCGTATCTGCCGATTAAATGCCTACAAGAGCTGGGAAGAAATTACAGCACCACCTTGCCATTAGGTGCACTACTCAACGATTTCTATGTCGACGATTGCCTAACAGGTGCTGATAGCTTAACAACTGCGTTGAACATCCAACACGAACCCACAGCGATATTAGAAACCGCAGGCTTTAAGTTGAGGAAATGGTGCGCAAACAATCCAAAACTACTTAAAGATATTCCGGCCAGCGATCAATTTGGATTTTGACTCACATGATGACGCAACAATTAAAACACTAAGTTGATAAGTTTTGTATAAAGGTCGACGTGTCAACCACTCAGCACATCACCAAGCGTACGGTCATGTCAGATATCGCTAAAATATTCGATCCACTCGGCATTTTAGCACCTATAGTCGTCAGCGCTAAAATGATCATACAAGAATTATGGCAGGCCAAACTTTCATGGGACGAAGACTTGCCACCACAGTGGCATGACAAATGGACAAGATTTCGGGACAGCTTAGCAGATTTAAAAAATACAAAATTCGACAGGCGGGTGCTGCCACATGGAATAGACAATTCTGTTCAACTGCATGCCTTCTGCGATGCTTCCGAAAAGGCATATGGAGCTGCCATATTTACCTACGATCAAGCAAGGATAACATTACGTATCTCGTATTACGATTGATTTGCGCCAAATCTCGAGTGGCACCCACGAAAAAACAAACCTTGCCTCGACTAGAATTATGCGGAGCAGTCACGTGTGTCAGACTTGTCGACAGAGTCAAAAGGGATCTAAACCTAATGAATACACCAACCTTCTATTGGACAGATTCAGAGATTGTGCTCGCATGGATAAATGCACAGTCATCATCATTTCATACCTTTGTTGCTAATCGAGTAGCAACAATACACAATTCGTCTACACCTCAGCAGTGGAGGCATATGGCTTCTAAGGACAACCCTGCGGATTTACTGTCTCGAGGACTATCACCGGCACGTTTTCATGAATGTAGCCTGTGGTTTTATGGTCCGTTCTTCTTGCATGGACTGGAGTCAAGTTGGTTAGCAAACTACCAGGCAAAAGCGGTTAATCCAGATGACGAGGAAGTGAAGAAAAGAAATGCCACGGTAATGATCGTATCCAACTCCAGCATGACAGATCTGGTATACAGCATCAATCGCCATGAGTCGTTTCAAACGCTAATTCACGTAATCGCATATGTGCATCGCTTCATTGAGCACAGTAGGACCAAAAATGAGAACCGCGAGATGGATATACCCACCACAGCAGTCGAGCAGAGAAGAGCGCTTACTACCATTTTGCGAGCCATTCAACCGTTCGATTTCAAAGATGACATCAGCAAACTAACCAAGGGTACAGAATTGAACAAAAAGAGTCCCTTATTGAGTTTGAACCCATACCTCAGTGACGATAAGTTACTTCGCCTTGGAGGACGACTAGAAAATGCCACAATTTCATATGATGCTAAGCATCCAGTGATATTGCCGTACAATGATCCCTTAGTCAAGCTGTTACTAAGGTGGTTCCATGAACAACATCATCACTGTGGACCCCAAACACTATTGGCTCACGTACGTCAGAGATTCTGGCCCATCAAAGGAAAATTGATGGCACGCTCAATAGTGCAACAATGTGTCCGATGCTCAAGTGCAAGACCGAAATTATTCCAACAGATTATGGGAGACTTGCCTGCAGCAAGAATCGTGCCAGCTCGTCCATTTATCAACTCCGGGGTGGATTTCTGTGGACCATTGTGGATTCATTTTAAGCATCGGGGAAAGAGACCTCAAAAGGCATACGTTTCAGTGTTCTGCTGTTTTACAACCAAGGCAGTACATCTAGAAATTGTCAGCGATCTGACCAGTGACGTATTCATCGGATGCCTAAAGCGTTTCATCGGTCGACGAGGTCATTGTCAGAATCTGTACTGCGACAATGCAACCAATTTCGTTGGGGACAAGCATCAGTTGGCGGATTTAATGGACGTTGTCCACTCGGAAAGGTCCAAACAGAGTATCACAAAAATATGTAGTAAATATGTATGTAACAAGGGAATTAATTTCCATTTCATACCGCCAAGAGCTCCTCACTTTGGCGGATTGTGGGAAGCGGCTGTTAAAAGCGCAAAACATCTGTTTGTAAGAAGCACGGCTAATGCGCATCTCACCTATGAAGAATTAGAAACAGTGATGGTGGAAATCGAAGCTATCTTAAATTCACGCCCACTGACGCCTATCTCCAGTGATCCCAATGGCCATTTCTCCACTCCAGGCCATTTCTTAATTGGAGAACCTCTGACCGCACCGGTCGACACGATAGCAGCACCTCTTCGGTCGTCATTACTCACGAGATGGAAATTGGTTTCTCATCTCAAGCACGAATTCTAGAAACGATGGTCTCAGGAGTATTTAAGCGAATTGCAATACCGAAACAAATGGAAGGATTCAAAAAAGAATATCGAAGCTGGAATGATGGTCATCATGAAAGAAGATCACACTGCTCCACTGCAATGGCCATTAGGGAGAATCCTAAAAACATATCCAGGCCACGACAATCAAGTAAGAGTGGCAGACGTTCAAACCGCAAAAGGTGTATTAAAAAGGCCAATCCATAAACTGGCTCCGCTTCCAGTGGAGACAGATCTACCACCACCAGAGGTGACATCGCCGCGTCCTAGTCAGGTTCGAGTCAACAACGATGAAGCTTCCGGTAGTCAAGGCGCTAAAAGACGACGGATAGGGTCAAATCATCTTGGTCTTTTATCAGTATTAATGATAAATGCTGATATTACCAGTGGCAATGTGCCAATCAATTACAATCCATAATTTCGACCAAATCACAGGAATTCACTTTGAACAAATGGGAAAGCAACATCGTGTCAAGCAACTGGTTTGCAGCTCGAACTTAAGGTCCTCAACAATGGAACAAGAACTCTCGAACATTTATGTAAATCGTTGCAGCAGCAGCCTCTATGTGAAGATCTCGTTGCACATTTCCAACACATGGAAGGGGAACTGCACTTAAGTGACAACCTGTTGAACCGGCACCGGCAAAAAAGAGGAGCATTGAACGTAGTAGGAAATGTCGCTAACGCTCTCTTTGGCATACTCGATGATGACTATGCCAACCAACTGTCCAAAACCATCATGAACGTGCAAACCAACGAAGAATATTTGCTACAATGTTTAAAAAATCAGACCTCGATCATCGATTCAACATTAAACATCATGAAAAGGGATCAGGAAGAAGCCGCCAGAAGATTTGGGCGATTTGAAACTAAACTTACCACCATCACCAATCGGATACAAAAAATTGAATCAGAAAGACAAGAAGCAAAAGTCTTCCAGTTGCTAACATCAGTTGGACTGGAATTGTCATTAGCATCATCAAACATATAACAAATTCAGTCAGCACTAATCAGTGTCCTTACTAATGCTCATCATGGACAAATTAGTCCGTTATTGCTCAGCACAATTAGAGACTGAAGTGCGTAGAATACGAGGACATTTGCCACTAAATAAAGAACTAGTAGGAGATCCAAGTGACTTACTATCCATCTACAAATTAATGACAGTTCAGGCCGCCGTCTCAGAAAACAGTGTCATATTTAGAGTCACTCTTCCAGTGCGAAGTGCAGAGTATTTCAATCTGTTTCGGTTGATACCAATTCCAACATTTGTCAACAACACGATGATCGCCATCAGGCTGTCGACACCTATACTGGCAATAACTCTTCATCGAGACAAATACTTCCCAACAGATGCAGAAATTTTGAATCAATGTCAAGTAGTCGCTGAGCAATCATATTTATGTCCGAACACTCAACCCATTTACCAAAAGGGTTCAGAAGTATGTGCGTGTGAAATCAGCTTATTCAACAATCAAACTAAGCGGCTTTGCGAATTTACACGTGCAAGACAGGAAGTATGGATAAAAACAAGATCAGAAAATCAATGGATGTTCGCTCTGAAGGATGATACCCAACTGACCGTCATCTGCGGCGAAGAAGTGTCACAGCAATCACTGAAAGGATCAGGACTACTAACTATCAATCCCGGGTGTATTCTCAAAACAGAAGTGTCAATGTTACTCGGAAGCCGATCTATTGCCACCAAAACTAGCGGTTCATATACAAGTTTTGGCACTATATCAGAAATAGCTTAACCTAGACAGTCCATTCTCGAAGACAACCATGAGGATCATTATTGGACACAACTAAATACCTTACATGGACTACTTAACACCTCAGAGTTGATGACGTTACCCAGGCGGCTTCAAACCAACAGCGACCACAACCGGTTAATCGGATATATAGCTCTAACGTTAGTCATTGTTCTCGGTCTTATTGTTTGCCTAAACCGATGTGTTAGACGGGTTACCAGTTGGAAGGTAGCTCCATGTCCAAAATCACCTAAAGATCATCAGCCAGTTCCTCACCCACGAAATAATCAGCAGCCAGGAAATGAAGAGACATTCGTAACCACCGTCATCTAATTGACCTACAGTCAATGGCGGGGAGAATGTTCAATTCGTCAACAAATCAGCGACCAATGAACCAGCCCCAAACATACGACAATGTCGAAATATGCTGTGCAGACATTCTGCATATTCTGCATATTGCGGTCGCTGATCACCCGATATCTCACACGGTAGTTGCAGTCGCCGTTGAGTTCAACGCCCAGGTGCAATGCCTCCAGTTGACGCGGCAGTATTTGGCGCAAGCAGAGAACGAAGCCGACTGCGACTGCAAACTCAAATTGTATCAAAGTGTATAGTAAGCATAAATTGTACATATAAGCGCTAAATTGTAATTAATAAAATCAGAATAAGTTTTTGAAGCAAACAACACAGTGTTTTTCATTCTATTCTCCAGCAATTGTCTACGGTTCAAGTGCCGAGGCAATCTCACCAGTTTTCCCTACAGTTGTCACTGGTTCATGTGCCGTGGCAACTAACTTACTTGGGAAATCTACAACCACCTCTTAGCTCATTACCGAGAACAGTCTTTCCTTTTTCTCCGTCGTCAACACCGTATTCAACACATGCGAAGAAAAAAGTTCCCAGAAATCAGTCCCAAAAAGGACTCAACAAGACCGTAGTGGAATTGGTCGACATGTAAATAAAACTACCAAGCCAAGCAACAAAATAAGCCAAAATAATAATAATAATGATCGTGACGTGAAGAAAACACCAGAGACACTACATGGATAAAGTAGTGAACAGAAATTAAGCACCTGCGTGAATACAATATCTTTTTAGTAAAATAAATATCTTTTAAGTATTGCCCGACACCAAAATTATACAAAATTATATTGTAAAAATAACAAAAATATAAATAATATAATAAATGCAAAAAAAAATACAAATATATATTTTTGTTTTAATTAGAGAAGAACATTGGGTAATTTAAGTAAGTAGGGACAACAGTTACAAGGGATAGAATAGCTACAGACTATAAAGCAATCCATTAAGTAGATTAATTAAAAATAACAAAAATAAAACTCTTTATCAATCGTTTCGTTATTTGCTCAGTTTCATCAAAGCAAACTCAGCAGGTTTGCTAGAAAATAAATACATAATTCATTTCATTATCTTTTTTTTTTTTGTGTTTAATTAACTCAACACCAACATAGGTAACGTGAGGTAGGTCACAAACCATGGAATGGATACAGTATGTATGGGATTTTTTTTGTGTGGGTGAAATTAGGTGACAAGGCGTCACCGTACACAACTCAAACTAATTCAATTTGCCAAGTTGAAATATGCTACATATTTAACAACATACGTTATTGTTGTTATGAGTAACAAACTACAATAATTAAATAAAATTGTGTAATTTTTGGATCATAAAGTGGATAATAAAATTTATGGATTGGTATGATTGGTAGATAGTAGAAAATGACATAAAGCACAATTCTTATAGAATCATAAGAACACAAAAATCAATTATTTAAATCATAATTTGTAAGTTTCCAACTTAATGACAGATTCTTTGCAAGAACAAGCCAACATAAAGCTTCAATATAATGGATGTTTCAGCACACAATTCATTTGTTATATGGACTGATATTAATTCTCAATGAAATTGTAATATAACGTTTAGACGAAAGCTTTATCTGGTGGAATTTGCAAATCAAATTGTAAACCCACAAATTCTACGCAGATGAAGACTAGCATATGGAGAAGCATCTAAAAATATTGTTCATTCTCAGCACACGATCAATGCAAGTCGTCCAAAAGCAAATGTGCCAAATCGTATCTTCCAGCAATGGTGGGCCAGCATCTTCAGGAAAAAGACAGCGATGTTTGTTTTGTCCGAAAACCAAAAATTCAAGTAAGTACTCAAATATTTACTATAATTGCATCAAATTTGTGGACACAGAGCAGAGTAGTAAATTAATTATAAGTAAAATTATCAATCACAAACGTAAAACGTTTTCCAATTGATATTTAAGCATTAGTGCTTTATGAAAATTATTAAATTGATGTTTCCTTGAAACAATTACTTTATTTTTCGGTATCTATAGTTGGGTAAAATTGAACCATAAACACCATACAAAACGTAGAAATTTTGAAGCAGTGTAGAAGGGTTAAAATGTTATATATGTACATACGTTATTCTAAAACTATATATGGACATACAATCTATGATATCATATTGAGGATGTTTCGCATAAGAGGGGACAAAAGACAGGGGTGTAGGTTGCGTTGAGACAAGAAAAAATCGTATGGGTGCCGGGGGTCACTTTCCCCTCGTTTAGACGGGACATTTTATAAAAATCTGACTTAACATCGCAAAAAATAATATTAAAAAATAATAGTTAGACCTAGATAACTTTTGCTTGCTGATTTTCAAAGCCAAATACCCGCACCTTATCCTTTTTAAATTAGGTTCCTATGTCAATCAGTTTTTGAGAAAATTAATGCCAAACTTAAAATTTGGAATGAAAATTTCAAAAAAAAAATCTTTGGTCGCAATTTATTTTTAAAATACGGTATTAAGTATAAATATTTTTCCGACCATAAAATTCTCTAGTCAATTCTAGAGGAAGTGCTTCAAACCTGAAGGATCTCTGTTTTGTATATTAGTTTCCGAGAAAAGTTGTAATGGTTCTTTACTGAAGCTGTTAATTGCAATTCTAAATCATTGTTCAGGCGAGTGTAGCGTTTTGTCGTCGGCGGGGAGGGGTTTTTGCTACCTCTACCTGAATGCAACCATCCAAGAAGAATCTACGTGCATGCGGACAAATAGGGAAATAGGAAGGGGGAAAAGATGGAAATTAGAAGGAAAATATAGGCGGACGGACAAGAAGGAGATCTGATTTAATTTGACGATTCCGGAAAGTAAACGCAAGACGCATAAAGGCATAATTAAGCCTTTTGCCCTACCCAACCATGTGATCGAAACGAACCTCGAATGGATTTCGATCACCCATATGCAAGCAGATTGGAGTCCTCAAGTGCCCTAGTCTTTCTATGTTTACCACATATTAATCAACAAAAATTTAGGTTTGATAAAAATTAAAAATTTATTCATTAAACATAAATTTCTTTCATTTAGATATAATTCTAATAACTTATTTCTTAATTTCATAATTCATTGAATTTTTAATTTCATGAACTATGGTGAACCCTGGTTCTTAGCTTAGTTTTACAATTTTAGAAATAGAGCACAAAGGGAATCTAAGGATTTTGTTCTCTTACAAACCAAACAATTATAGCAATAGAAATGAGCATGTGTGAATATAATATACATAATAGGAGTGAATAAGCAAGAAAGAGTTAAAGTTACACAAATAATTACTCACTTTAATGTATGTACATACTTTATTAATCTGTCTTCGGCAATGAGCTCAGCGACGAGGAGGAACCTGTAATGAGCATCTTAAAGAAAAGAGTGGCATAATACTAGATTAAGAGAACATTGTACTTAAATTATATATATATAAGAAATAAGAATCCGTTATGACAAACTAGATTTGTTTTTCCTTTTCTATGATGTAATTAATTTCTTTGCTTATTAACTTTAAACACAATTTTAGTATAATGTTGTTTAAACTTTTATAAATTTGTATTGTATAATTTTTGTTTCAGAAGTAATGAAGTCTGATTTATTTAGCTGTTCTACGTTGCATGTGTTATTGTCCAGATTTTACTATTAATATATTTGTAGATTTTATTTATAACTTTTGATGCTAAATATTTCATTTTCTTGGTGTAGCATGTTAGAAAATTTATTTTGCATGTATTTTGTAGTATCATACTTTAGTCCATTTTATTGCAATTCGTATTGAAATTTCTTAGAATATTCGCGTTACGTATAAAAGTAAGTATAATTAAAGCTTTCAAAACTTGAACTTTTATGTATGTAACTAGGTATACATATGTATGTAATTATAATAGTTACTTTGAAAATTCTTCTTTTTCTAAGAGTACTTGAAAATTTCCATGAACACAAATAGTAGACTGGTTGATTGGTCGTACAGCCAGGACTGTGTAGTGCGCCAAGGTTGGCGACACCTGGTAAGCATTAATTGCTGGCCGTGCGAACTTGCTTACCTACAGCAATCGCGAAAACTAGGGCACGTGTTGTTGTTGTCGATCTGGTTGCATTACGTTGACGCGTGCTGTGACCCAAGCAAGCAGCGACTCGACATACTTGCAGGGATCATATTCACTATGACTAGGTCATCAAAGCAATGATTGTAAATTAGCACTGTAAGCGATTTGTATTTGTTAGCATGTAAGAGATAATGTATAAATAAGGGAATCATTGTAAATAAAAATCAATATAAATTCTGAATCAAACTCAGACACATCGATATTCTTTCCTTTCGGCTCTGACATAGAGCTTAGAACTCATCAGCTCCTTTAAGAGCTCAGTTAAAAGTCGTGCCACCAAAAGAATGGCGCATGTAAATATTCGGCTGAAGAGCTCAGTAAGTACTTACGCTTCCTTTTAATCGACGACAATTCTTAATCATTATATCCTCGCAGAACTCTCCATACACAATTCCCAATCAAGAACACAACAAAACATCACATGGCGATCCTGCCAACTCTAACGATATTCTGGACGCTGAACCATCCGAACAGGACATTGATAAAATATTCAAGAAATGGCAACAGTATCTAGAAACGGAAGAGTACGAGTCGGGACCAATTGACGAAACAAGCCCAATATACATAGCAACACCACTATCAGCAGGGCCCAAACCAATAAGCCTAGATGTCTACAGAAGGAGACAAGCGAAAATAAAAAAAGATAGAGCAGACTTCCGAGAGAAAATAGCTCAGAAACCGAAGTAAAAAAAAGGGCAGGCAGAAAAAGAAGATTTCAAAGGGAATGTGCAGACCTTCAAATGGTCATCAACATAAGCGAAGGAAAACAAAAGCGAAGCCTAATACAGCAACTCCAGAAACTAAAACAAAGAGGCTGGAAAGATGGGGTCAACACAGTCAAAGGAGGAAATAATAAATAATAATAACGCTGCAGCTACAGCCGCATCAGTGAGCGCAGGAAACATTGATAGCTTAGGATTAATAACATATTTTAATTGCATATGTTTGATAGTAATATTATTATTTAAGTTAAACAGTTATTATAAGAAATGCATAAGAGAACAAGCACTAAAGCACATAAGCAATGTTTAAAAAAATAAAGACTTTACTCCATGTACAAAAAAAAAAATGTTCAAGTATTGTTTCATATGTGAGGCTAAAGTAAAAGCCCAAAAAATTGACCAACACATAAGCGCTACACATGTAGAAGTTTTAATTAAGAAGGTTATGCGTAAACTTAATACTTATTCTACAAAATTTTAACATTATACAAGCATATATGGATTTTCTCGCAAAACTACATAAAAACTTAAAAAAAAATCCAGCTAGAAACTATAGTGAGAAATACATACTAACTGCTGAAAAACAAATACAAATCGCTTACAGTGCTAATTTACAATCATTGCTTTGATGACCTAGTCATAGTGAATATGATCCCTGCAAGTATGTCGAGTCGCTGCTTGCTTGGGTCACAGCACGCGTCAACGTAATGCAACCAGATCGACAACAACAACACGTGCCCTAGTTTTCGCGATTGCTGTAGGTAAGCAAGTTCGCACGGTCAGCAATTAATGCTTACCAGGTGTCGCCAACCTTGGCGCACTACACAGTCGTGGCTGTACGACCAATCAACCAGTCTACTATTTGTGTTCATGGAAATTTTCAAGTACTCTTATAATAAGTACCAATATAAATTTTTGTGTTCTTATTAGAAAAAGAAGAATTTTCAAAGTAACTATTATAATTACATACATATGTATACCTAGTTACTTAAAATAAAAGTTCAAGTTTTGAAAGCTTTAATTATACTTACTTTTATACATAACGCGAATATTCTAAGAAATTTCAATACGAATTGCAATAAAATGGACTAAAGTATGATACTACAAAATACATGCAAAATAAATTTTCTAACATGCTACACCAAGAAAATGAAATATTTAGCATCAAAAGTTATAATTAAAATCTACAAATATATTAATAGTAAAATCTGGACAATAACACATGCAACGTAGAACAGCTAAATAAATCAGACTTCATTATTTCTGAAACAAAAATTATACAATACAAATTTATAAAAGTTTGAACAAAATTATACTAAAATTGTGTTTAAAGTTAATAAGCAAAGAAATTAATTACATCATAGAAAAGAAAAAACAAATGTAGTTTGTCATAACGGATTCTTTTTTTCTTATATATATATAATTTAAGTACAATGTTCTCTTAATCTAGTATTATGCCACTCTTTTCTTTAAGATGCTCATTACAGGTTCCTCCTCGTCGCTGAGCTCATTGCCGAAGACAGATTAATAAAGTATGTACATACATTAAAGTGAGTAATTATTTGTGTAACTTTAACTCTTTCTTGCTTATTCACTCCTATTATGTATATTATATTCACACATGCTCATTTCTATTGCTATAATTGTTTGGTTTGTAAGAGAACAAAATCCTTAGATTCCCTTTGTGCTCTATTTCTAAAATTGTAAAACTAAGCTAAGAACCAGGGTTCACCATAGTTCATGAAATTAAAAATTCAATGAATTATGAAATTAAGAAATAAGTTATTAGAATTATATCTAAATGAAAGAAATTTATGTTTAATGAATAAATTTTTAATTTTTGTCAAACCTAAATTTTTGTTGATTAATATGTGGTAAACATAGAAAGACTAGGGCACTTGAGGACTCCAATCTGCTTGCATATGGGTGATCGAAATCCATTCGAGGTTCGTTTCGATCACATGGTTGGGTAGGGCAAAAGGCTTAATTAGGCCTTTATGCGTCTTGCATTTATTTTCCGGAATCGTCAAATTAAACCAGATCTCCTTCTTGTCCGACCGCCTATATTTTCCTTCTAATTTCCATCTTTTTCCCCTTCCTATTTCCCTATTTGTCCGCATGCACGTAGATTCTTTTTGGATGGTTGCATTCAGGTAGAGGTAGCAAAAACCCCTCCCCGCCGACGACAAAACGCTACACTCGCCTGAACAATGATTTAGAATTGCAATTAACAGCTTCAGTAAAGAACCATTACAACTTTTCTCGGAAACTAATATACAAAACAGAGACCCTTCAGGTTTGAAGCACTTCCTCTAGAATTGACTAGAGAATTTTATGGTCGGAAAAATATTTATACTTAATACCGTATTTTAAAAATAAATTGCGCCCAAAGATTTTTTTTTTGAAATTTTTATTCCAAATTTTAAGTTTGGCATTAATTTTCTCAAAAACTGATTGTCTAAAAACTGGTTATCTAGGTCTAACTATTATTTTTTAATATTATTTTTTGCGATGTTAAGTCGGATTTTTATAAAATGGCCACTCCCGTCTAAACGGGGGAAATTGATCCCCTGCCCCCAATACGATTTTTTTCTTATCTCGACGCAACCTACACGCCCTAGTCTTTTGTCCCCTCTTATGCGAAACACCCTCTATATATGTACATTAGGGTGGACTTTAGCTGTACTGGGCAAAAATTTTTTACAGCATTCTTTTACGCCGCCCCCTAAAATTGTTTCATTGGGTAACGAAATAATTTCTGTAAAATATGAAGTTGATCGGATAACAGAAAGATGTGGCACATTCATATGAAACTTGCAAAAAATGCGAAATTTTTATCAGCGAAAAGGAATGAAGCACACATTTGTTAAATGTTCTTCATATTCAAGAATATGCATAATATTAGTAATACAGTAGTTTTTTTAGCATAATCATTAACTAATACCTGCATTTTTACCTAATACTGTAACTAATACCTGTATTTGAAAGGAAAGTATGCTTCGTAATTTTCACTTTTCTCGGAAACTACAAAACATAAATCCTTCCGGTTTGAAGCTTTCTCTCTAGAATTGATTAGAGAATTTTATGGTCGAACAAAAATTTATACTTAATACCGTATTTTAACGAAAAAATTGCTACCAAAAATTTTTTTTGTAGAATTTTTATTCCAAATTTTAACTTTGGCATTAATTTTCTCAAAAGCTGCTTGACGTAGGAACCAATTTAAAAAGGATGTTAAGAGGCCGATATTTGGCTTTCAAACCCAATAAGCGAAAGTGATCCAGATATCGCCGTTATTTTTTAATATTTTTTTTCCGGTTTTTAGTCGGGTTTTTAGAAAAATTCCCCTCCCGCCTAAACGGGGGGAAATGCACCCCCTCCCATACGACTTTTTTCTTGTGTCGATCCAACCTACATGCCCTAACCTTTTGTCTCCTCTTATGCGAAACATCCTGTATAACTTAAGAAAAAGGAGACTCAAAATAAGATGCATAAAATTTAATATTTATAATTTAAAAAATGCAGGTATTAGTTAATTATTATGCTGAAAAAACTATACTATATCACTTTTATTATGAATGTTCTTGAATATGAAGAACATTTAACCATTATTAAAAATGTTTGCTTCATTCCTTTTTGTTGATACAAATTTCGCATTTTTTGCAAGTTTCATATGCCACGCCTTTCTGTTATCCGATCAACTTCATATTTTACAGAAATTATTTTTTTATCCAATGGAATAATTTTAGGGGGCGGCGTAAAAGAATGCAGCAAAAAATTTTCGCCCAGTATAGCTAAGGTCCACCCTGTTTTACATATATAAAAATTTCATGTACGTTTGTATTTTCCGAGTGATCCTACGATACGATACCATTCATCTGATTGTGAGAAAACTTAGTAGTCATTATTCAAATGCCAAGAAGGTTTCTAGACGACGAGTTTTGGAAAACGCCGCTCCTTGTTGAAATGGGCATGGCTTTCTTTTAAGTGCCCATCATTCGGAAACTATAGAACCTAGGAATCTGGAATTTGCATCTTGATTGGTTTTACATTGTAAAGATTCACTACGAAGTGTGGAAAGCTTCGTTCTTGTCTGCTTAGAATATTCAGAACAGTGACGGTAAATAGAAGGGGTCGAGAAACGCCGGTCTTTGGTAAAATACCTATAGTTTTTATCAGATCTCACTGATTACGATGTTTTAGCATACAAATGTTTTTATTAATAAATTTCACCAACTTAATTACGTGATATAACAAGCCACGAAACTATCAAAAAGAATAGTAAAATTGGATAAACGACGAGTGATTTACGATTTTCCGGTTGACTTTCTCCTAAAAAGATAAAGGAGGCTAAAAGAAAAAAATATTAAATACGAAGAGTAAAACACGAGTATAAAGTCAACTCACCATAAGTTGCCCAGATAAAACCGAACATGGTTGACAGCAGTCGCAGAAAAAAAAGTATTGTGGTCTGATATTTTACTAAAATAATGCGACACACAATTAAAGATACTGCCACTGGAGTCAAGCAATAACCAAGCACACAGACTGATTGGAAAAATGCTCTAAAATTATCTAGCGTTATAAAAGTCCAATACGGAATATTTTCTGTTAGTATTACATATTACCACCGAGTAGTTTGGCATTAAGCGTCACAACGGCAGATCCCACCCATAAAATTACGAATATCTGGGAAAAGTCAGGGCCTTCATCACGGACGGTGTCTGTTGATTCCTGTAAGATTGTAGACATGAATGTGCATAATACTAAAGGACCCCATAGATCCCCTGAAAGTTTAAATTTTAACAATTAAATATCCACATGATTCTTATTGGAAAATATACAGTTCTTCAGAAGGCTAAACTCCTGTCTGGGATACAGCACAAGAAAGATTTTAAACCCCACTGCACGAATATCACGTAACTGAAATAAAATCAACTGTAAAGGTTACGAAACATTCCTTATGCGGTATTACACTACGAACGCTGTTTGACCTCAATGAACCATTTTGTTCGATGTTGTGGTTACATGTAGAACAACCAAATAGCATTCTTACCAAATACAACAAGCTGACGTTTCATGCTGCTCAGAGAAGTTTGTCCTCGTCGACAGTAATCATTTTGTTTTGCCTCGTTGAAGTTGATATTCTCTGGATGAACTCAACTCTGAAAGCTGAGAGCGTAAGGTTGTCCACTTTGTACAGAAAGGAATAACAATTTTAGTTTTTCCAAATAATGTTCGTAGTGTAATATCGGCATTAGGAAATATTACACCTCAAAGAAAATTGCATTACATACAATTGTTGTCTTGATAGATTCATTAAGAGTATTAAAGTAGGGAGCTTCCTGTAGTGAATCGTTCCAGGTCGAGTGGATAGACATTTCACAATCCAGATTTGTTGCAGTCGCGAGCATTTGACCTCGGCCTAATTATAATTTATAATTTAAAATGCTTTTATTGCTATAAAAAACACACTTATCTAAACCTAATTTTTTAAAAGGTTTATATACCAGTATAATATTCATACTAAAGTGCAAATTTAAAAATATACGACATTAAGCACGGTTGCACATTCGTCCAACGAAAGAAAATAGATCGACTGAAATGCAAACTTATTTTCAAAAAAGAGATTTATCGAAATGTGGGACAGCCCTTTAGCTGAAATTGATGTCTATGTTTAAATGTCGAAAATTTCACATTTTAGAGGGGGGATATGTTCTAAAATATGGCAGGTACATGTATATCGTGTGAAAAGGTTTGCTGTGGATCTATCTTTCATGTAATATGCCTTTCTTTGATTTTTACATAATTAGGATGCGTGTCAATTGGTTACTTCTTACTAGTGGTAAGTAATGTTGAAATAAATTTAATCTTGTGAGAAAAGTTTTGTTCTATTTGCTGTGTAATGAAAAAGTATTTTCCTTTGTTAGGGTTTTTGCCAATTGGTTAGGCCGTGGTTATGCTATCGAGTTTTGCTTGGCAAGTAGGACTTTTTTTTTGTTGTTTTGTGTGTAAAAGAGAGAATGGGATATTTTTCTGTTCTCGACATCACTCTCTCACACCGAGCACGAAAACTCGGTCTAGCGTACACCGAGGACACCAAGCAAACCGGTGTTGCTTAGTCTCAATATTCACAAAAGTATTGAAAAGTGGAATGGAGTGAAAAAATGGAATGAACTGATAAATTTATCAATTATATTCCTCTGATTATCGTCCCAAAATATTACGTCTTTATATATGTTAAGCAGATTTCAATTAATATAAACATTTGGTCTTCCATCGCGTCGAAAACTACACCGCAAATAATACGTTTTTTCATTTGTGTAGTAGACGGGTTGCTGTTGAAGGTGAGAAAAAATATATATTTTTGAAGAAAGCAAGCGTGGGTCAAGCACAAGCGTAACCACTCTTTTTGCACGGACTCCGATCACAAAAATGAGAGTAATTTCCCACCAAGTTTTGCTCGATAGCATAACCACGGGCTTACTTTTTCCTCGATATGGAAAATTTTGACATAAGAAACTGAAATTTTGACGTGAGTGAGGTGAATTCAAACGTCAAAATTTTATGTAGCCATGAAGGCTAGGTAAATTTTTAACAACCGTTGAATATTCTCTTCAAGGTCGAGTATTTCAAAATTATTTAAAAATGGGAAAAAAATTAGGAAAACTTATATTATTATGAGATGTTGTGTTTTTAATATAATAGCTAATAACAAAGGAAAATACTTTTTTGATATTCTATGCATAATTCTTTGTTTAATTTTGCAGACAATCTTGAAACTCAAAATTTGTTTCTGTCATAATTTCATCTATGAATTGGCACAGCAAATGGAACAACATTTTACTCACACTCCCACTCACATTTTACAGGGAATAAACGTACTACATTCAATTTTATAGTTAAATAAACAATCTTACATGTATAAGGGGGTTTCTGGCACAAAGGAAAAGTGGGAATAACTGTGAATAAAATTTAGAAGTGTGCCTTTGCTAAAAATTGGGTTGTGTCTTTGCTATAATTTGCTTTGTGTCCTTGTTGAAAGTATAGTTTTAGGGGTTTTTGAATGATTAGTGCATTTTTAGCCATTAGCTTGTGTCTGCCAAAATATGGTTTTAGGGGTGTTTTCTCGGGTAATTTTTTTCTTTTAGCAGATAGGTTTGTAACTATGCTATCGTCCACCAGATGGATAAGTGCTTTGGAATGTTCATTTAGGCTTGTGTCTGTGATATAGACTTAGGAATGCCGATCGTTTGCTATACCGAAGTAGATGGCGTTAGTGGGAAGTTTTTAGTGTAGCATACTTTTTTAGTTTTTTTTTATAATTTCTCGGTGTTAGGAATGATGGTATGATTTTGTCTTTGGTGGGAATAAATAGGGAAGCAAAAAGCGTAGTATACTTTTTAGTCTTTTTTATATGACGTGTGTTTAGTATATCGGTAAAATGCTAAGCTCTTGTAGAAGTCAGAATTTTTGCTATGCGGTTGTTGTTGTTATTTATTTTAGGGTATGATTCGCCCGCTGTGTGATAGTAGATTTAAAGATCAAGTGTTATGTATATATATTATTATAATTTATAACTTATATTTTATTTATATATTTATATATTTACTAGCGGACCGGCGAACTTCGCCTCGCCCCAATTTTAAGCCTTCAGACAAACTTTAGAGTAATAATACAACACAAATATTTAAATTTTCAATGTAATTTATTTGAATGGAATCAGTAGAGAGCGATTTGATGAACAAAGTTTTTCGATTTGTTTTCCGGCGCAAAAACAAATAACGAAGACGGTTTCCCAACACGCGAACATTCAACGTACAGCTGACCGTGCGAAAAACAGGGAAATTCGAGATTAATCCCACAGACTTCGATTTGTTGATTGTCATCGCAAATGCCAATCGAACGGGGAACTGAATCTTGCTTGAATTGGAATGGAAGGTCAGTTGGAATAATGGGAATTCGTGGGATAAGGACTTCCTCTCCTTTGAGTTTGCCCTTGATGATTGTCGCCTGAATCACATTGTTCATTAGCTTTTTGACGAACAACCGCGTACCATTGCACAATTTTGGAGGATTGAGATTCCGCAACATGATTATCGATCGATCTATCGATCCCACCTTCATCTGTAAATTATGCGGCAGAGTTCCTGGTACATCAAGCGACTTCAAAATTCCGACGGGTAGTTGGTCGCTTCATTTTCGTCGGTCACGCAGTCAACAGATTTGTAGGTATGCAGTTGTCCTGCGATTTGACTTTGAATAATTAAGTTTAAGCTATCGACGTCCTTATTCTTCGCTGGTAGTATTGCCCGTTCACCAATCGAATCGAGATTTTTGTAATTTTGTGCAATGCCGGGGAACACTGCTGATGAGTTCCTCCTTGGACGATGTGAATTCACAAAAATTTTCAGGGAACGAAATCAATCCAGTTAAAGCATCAACAGGAATTTGGCCGTTGCCAAGCTCCAGCAGTTGTCTCGAGAATTCAGCAGCCGATGGGTCGTTCTGCAACGCGACTCTCATGTTTGTGGTCAATTACAACTTCTGGACATGCCGCTACAAAGACGACGATTTCAGGCACGCGTTAAGTTCATCCGCAGCAGAAGATTTGGGGATGACGGGAAGTGTTTGACGAAAATCTCTGGGGAGCAATATCAAAGCCTCACCAAATCGTCTTAAATCACCTCGTAAATCCTTCATTGTTCGGTCAACTGCCTCCAAAGCTTGTTTATGCGCCATCGTTTGCTGTCGACGTTTTGAGGGATAATCTACAGGCGGAGGGAAAGCTGTTAGAGAATACTTTTGATACGCTATAAGAATAAAAATGTCCCATCAATATAGATTAGATTGTTGATGAGTAGACATGGATAAAGTAAATATTTCCTTATTTTTGAAGCAAGTTGACGAATTTCTAATCAAACAAAAAGAATCATTGTTGGATGAGCATTATGATGAAATTTTGAAATGCTACATCAAATTAAGCCGTTGCGAGCATGAAATTATAATATAGGGTCCACCAAATAACTTGTTTTTTTTTGAAAATGCGAGTGTAGCTTCGGCTGTGTGGCACGTAGCGCCGTCCTGTTGAAACCAAATGTTGCCAATATCCTCCTCTTCAACATGGCCCGATAACGATCTCCATTGACTGTAGCGGCCACTCCTTTGTCATTTTCGAAGAAATATGGCCCAATTATGCCTCTGGACCAAAATCCGCACCAAACAGTGACTCGTTTTGGGTGCACCGGCTTTTCAATGTATGTATGTGTGCGGGTTTTCTGTGCCCCAAATGCGACAATTTTGCTTGTTTACATACCCGCCTAGATCAAAATGAGCTTCATCTGAAAAGATGATTTTTTGGCAAAATCGGCATCGGATTTTCAAAGTAATGTCGCAATATTTCCCAGCGTTGTTCAAGCGTATCACAACCATATTCGTTCAGCGGAAGGATAAAACTAATTATCTGTCGAATCAGACATGAGCTAAGTGATACCATTCACGGAATAAGCACTAGTTGAAAAAAAAAAACGTTAGATAGCGGACCCTATACAATAAAATCATGGACATCACTATAAATCTTGTTGTTGGGCTTCAAACGAATGTTTCGACGGACCAGACACTTGTGCATGCTACATGGTGGAACGTGTTATTTTAAGAATAAATAAATTAATGCTATTGTATTCTAGATTAAATAAAACCTAACCCAATTATAAAATTTTTTTGTCCAAATAAAAACAAATTTATTTAAAATTTATGAACTATTTATTTATTATATACATATATACATATATATTTTTTTTTTTTTTACATCTTAAAAATATATTCCAGCTTCTGATTTAGGGAAGTCGACCATCACCTCCAGACGAAAATTATCCTTATTTGCCGTCATTACTTTCGTCAAATAGTAGGATCCGTTGGAAAATTCTCTTATAGTTTCGTCGCTGAGGTTGTTGAATCTTGGTGGCAGAAAAACGACTGCATATTTTTAATACTTAGCACTGTCTTCAACGTATAATTCCTCTCGTTGAAATCTTCTAATGCGGTCAAAGAATATAATGAATTCTGAATTGGTGACATTCTGTTTTTGTTTTTATCTTTTGCTGGTTCCAAATATCTGCAACGATTAAATAGACATAGTCGAAGAACGTATTATTTATACATTTTAAATTTGAGTAGAATAACAATGGAGACAGAACTGAAATTGGGCTAGAAACAAACAACACACACCACCAAAAGTTGTATGTGTGCGAGATAAACAGTGAAAAACAACTCATGTGAGATGGATTGAAGCAGTGAAACAGAGACAGTGAAACAGGTCTTCGTATAGTGTTTAGTTCTCCTGAATCCTAACTAAAAAATAAAATAAAACTCAATTTGATTTTCTGCTCAAATATAATAAAACAATCTTTATTGAGTATATAGTATATATATATATATAGGAATATATATTGAGTATATATATATATATGTATATATATAGGAATTCTAGACATAAATGACCACAATTGTATGTATTATAATTTTGATGTTGAGTATAGTTGTAGTGTATGTTCTCTCCCATATACTTTATAATTTCTTGTGGTGGTTGTAAATTCCCGAAGCTATCAAAATATTCCTTAATTTTTCCGTTCTTATAGTATGCAACCCAGTGAGTACCTGGACCGCTCGATGAATCCAGATTGATAATTCCACATTCTGTCTGACGTACACGTTTCGGTAGACTATCTCTCATGAAAACGCCTCTAAAATGTGGCAATTGTTTTGCATGCTCCATCAAGTCGATGTCTGTGAGCGGTCTTCTGGGTGGCTTCCTTAAAGGTTTCTTGATTGTGGACTATAATATAAACCTAATCCCATCTTGTATGGCTTCAGATATAAACCTTTGCCCACAGTTATTTCCTCCATCACTTTATTATGGCGAGTTGCTTCATTCAATAATTCTCTACCTTTTGCAGCATTAATAGATCCAGATGCTAAACTTCCAAAAGCTCCAAGTGCAGTCAAGACTGGCACTGGTAGAAAACCTCCTCTTTTCGGCAAGGGTATAATACGAGGTATCTCAATTGATGCTTTCTTTTTTCTGAAGGACTTGTTTACTACTTTTCGTGCAATTTTAATAGCCTTACGAATATCGCCTGGTTTTTGTTTATTAATAGCCTCATAGCGTTTTTACAGCATTAGTGAAGTCTTTTTTCGTACATTTTCGTTTAATTGTTTTCTTTATTTTCTTAATATTCCTGAGTGTGTTCCCCATACCTAATTTAGTCTTAGCTTTCATAGCACTCGCAACTAGCCAAGCGTTTTTTCTCTCTGAAAAACCTTTGTCTTTGGATTTTGCGCTTTTCCAAGCGTTTTCTTCCAATATTTTATCTGCAAGGTGCCTTTTATTGAGATCCTTAGTTTGAGAATAAGCAATATCGTGCTCTCTGCACGCAGCATCTAATGAATTAATTCCTTTATCGCCTCTTGCTAAACGTTTTTCTAATTTAGTTCCGGGGCCGCAGAATTGATAACCAGGTAAATGAAGTTCAATTGGTAGTGCATCTATTAAATTATTTATTAAACCTTTTCAAACTGCAGATGGCTTTCGACTAAAACTTTTTTTATAACATACAACCATTTTATATCTTTTCAATTAAATAGTTGCGATAGAAATGAATATAAAGGGCTGATGCTTCTGCTTATATATCAATTGCTAAAATGCGTTTCGTTAAACAAAACAAGAATATCATTGTTAAAAATTTAGATTTGTCGCCTAATAAATCATCATGTAAGACACAGTTTATTGCTGCCGAATTCTATACGAGGGCTACTTGTTGGTCCCTCAAATTGTGGAAAGACCAACGTCATGTTGAGTCTAATAGAGAGTCCGAATGGACTAAAGTTTGCCAATATATATTTGTACTCAAAGTCATTATATCAACCAAAGTATGAATACTTGAAGAAATTATTAGATCCGATAAAAAACATGGGCTTCTATACATTTTCCGAAAATGAAGATGTTTTAGAACCAAATGAAGCTAAAAGCAACTCTATTATGATATTCGATGATGTAGCATGTGAAAAACAAAATAATATTTGAGCATACTTTTGTATGGGTCGACATAAAAATATTGATAGTTTGCCAAACATATACACGAATCCCTAAACATCTGATACGTGATAATGCGAATTTAATAATTATGTTCAAACAAGACGAAATGAATATGAAACATATTTACGCTGATCATGTGGGTACAGATATGTCAATTGAGAAGTTCTCAAATATATGCAGAGAATGTTGTTGGATGCAGAAATTTGTGGTTATAAGTAAAGACGATCCAATTGATGGCGGGCGTTATAGAAAGGGATTTGTTAATTATATTCTACTTTAAACTATAAAACCACATGCATCCTTCTATTATATATTAGTACTTTATATGACTTCAACCTCATCATAAGCTCATAATAGATCCGATCAACCTCATCAAAACCAGTTCAAAAGCTGTTCAAAAGCAGTTCGATCTCATCAAAAGCAGTTCAAAAGCTGTTCGACCTCATCAAAAGCAGTTCAAAACCTGTTCAAAAGCAGTTCGACCTCATCAAAAGCAGTTCAAAACCTGTTCAAAGCTGTTCAAAAGCAGTTCAAAGCTGTTCAAAAGCAGTTCGACATCATCAAAAGCTGTTCAATAGCTGTTCAAAAACTGATCAACCTGATACAATAAGAATCAACAGGAGTGCGCAATGGATGAAAAAGTACTTAAGGACATCATAAAGACTAGAAATGTATTAAGGCAAAATTTAATAGTTTAAAATTAGATGAAGCTGATATGGAGAAAAGATTAGAAGAAACATTTAGCCCCATCACAAAACCTCTAAAAGAAATAGTCAAGCAATCTAAATCAAATGATAAGATCAACAAAAGCAATATCACAACCAATAATAAACAACTCTTTCTAAAAACCAGCACACCGTTTAAAGTAAGAAATGAAAATCAAATCAAAATGCAATCTCATTCAAAGATGAGACTGCAAACACTATTACTGAGAGTAATGAAGATGATGATGATGAAGATCCCTTTTTCTCGCAAATGGGTTCAACAGCAGATGCTAGTAAATCGCCTAGCAATATATCACATTTATATGAATTGGAAAAGCAGGATAAGTTAGATACTCTATATGGAGCACATAGAGGTTCAGATGGCAAATGAAAACATTTCAAGTAGATGATAACAAAATATCTATTTCTAATCATAATTGGAACTTAACATCAGGATTATCTGAACTATTATTCCATAAGAAACCTAAAAATTATGACAATGCAGATCTACAAACGTACAAACAAATTTTACATACTACAAATGCCCATAAACGTGATTATAGCGCAACTAAGCAAACCATGGGGACTAAAACATCCAAATACAAAATAATAAAAAAGTTATTCAATGAGAATAAATCTTCATCATCATCACACAAAGGAAGCGGTTTAATGAGTGTTAATAAGCATAAGCCAAATTATATATATTGGAATGATCAAAATGTGTTGGTAGATAGGTTAAGATTATTAGTATCATCTGCATTTACTAAACACAATAATCATAATAATGAAGTAGTCTCAATAATTGAAGAACTTAGGGAAGCAGATATAATTGTATAAATGCTATATACAATAACAGAAAATAATATTCGTAAAATGAGCGTTGACAAGTTCGGTCATTATTCTTAGCAAGGTGAAAACCAATTAAAATTAAAAAGAAATATTCTAAACACTTTGGACTATGATAGAAATGTAAACTTCCAGAAAAGGCGCTTAAAAAATGTTGGAGAACCTAAAGAGCAATGTGATGCTGTTACAAAAGCATTTGTTGCTGAAAGTCTAAATCAAATTACCTCGAAAATTCAAGCCGAGAGAACAGAAATATTGACCAGAATAACATAAGAGTACGAGAGGAAAACGCATAGCTAAAAGACAATATATACAAAGAAATCAATCATATACGAGAGGAATACACAGTACTAAAGGAAAATATTTTCAAAGACATAAATCATATCTTCGCAATAACTCAAAATACACGCAGATACATAGAGGAATTAAAAAAGAATACTGATCACGCCTCTTTTGACGTGATATGTGTGTGGAGTTTAATCGGTACAAAACCGGTTAATTCCTTTTGTTTTCGGAGTAACTAGTACAAAACTAGTTAATCCTTGGAAGAGAAAAATTGGGTTTTGGAGTACCTAGTACAAAACTAGTTAATCCTGGAGAAAAGAAAAGTATTGAGGTGTTTGAGTTCTGAATTGATACTAAATTTTATTACCATAAATTTGGGTATTTTATAATAACATTGATGACAGCGCTGATGACGGCGCTGCTGACGGCGCTATTGCTGACGGCGCTGCTGCTGACCTGTGATTAATGCACGCGTGAGAACTCGTGCTCGACAAAATAGCTGACGCGTATGGGAATGAATATTGTGTGACCGTTGCAAAAATGCGATCGCTCGACTTGGCTATGGGAACATCGTGGAAATGCGATCGCTCGACTTTGGTGTGGGAAAGAATGTCAAGGTAAGACAGCAGCGCCGTGTCAGAATAATTTTTAAATTACACACAATTATTGAAAAATAAATAAAATATAAATAAAAATATGTTGGTATGAACATCCTCCAGCCCGTTGAGATCTCTCAACTAGTAGGAATCATCCAGGTGGATTTCGAAGTCAGGATGACTTCTAGGAGTGGGGATAGGAGGCTGCACCATAGTTGTTAGACGATGTTTAATCCAGGATCTGACGACCAGAACGGATATCATTATGATGACAATAAGAAGCGTGCTGAGACTGATGCCGAGATGATAGTGTTCTGGAATGGATTTTTTGAGAGATTGGTTCTCTGCTTGTTGTAGGTCTTCTATTCGTTTTCGTAGCGCCCGTAGGTGTGTTGAAATGTTGACGTCTCTGTGAAGGTGGTTGGATGATATCTGCCAACTCTGATTACTAGATATTACTTCTACAAAATTGACCTTTGGTAGAAGTGAGGTGATCATACTGGTCGCGTAAGCCGATCGTGCTGTGATGGTGGTAGAGTCATCCTTAAGAACACAGTAAGGTTCAATTTTGATTCGGCCAGTACCTAACAGCTGAGTCTGGGATATTGATGTACCGCATAGACGGATCACCGCTCGTTCTGGATAACTGATGTATATAACGGTGTTTTCTTCCATCAATTGAATCCAGTGTACTGGCGAGGTTGTAATGGCTGCGTCGCAAAAGCTGAGCTGGGGTTCGTTTCGAAGAAAACTCATTTCGCATGACTGTATCGGTGAGCTTATTCGATAAATGGGATGATGTTGTTTGCATATGTATCCAGTTGTCCGCAGGTTCGCACAACGATAAAGTTCATGTCGTGGTAATGGGTAAAACTGGTTTCGATGTAAATCAGTCAGCAAGAATTCGGCAGTGTTTTGAATTACTACAAAGGAACCGTTACCGATATGCGTCGGTACGGATACTACGTGTAGAAGCTCGAAGTCGTCTATTCCAAATAGCGGTAATGTGAGTCTGAATATTATATGTGCGTCGGTTGCTCGACCTTCTATTGTTAAAAGTTTGTAGATTTCTGCGATGTCTAATCCATGACCTGGAACACGTACTAACGACGGTATGTGTGTTTTCATTATGTTAAGTTGTTGGTGTAATTGCTGTGGTGTTACAAGAAGCGGGTGGACCTTTCTCTTGTGAGAATCTGTCAACACTTCCACAAGTAGTTCTTGCGTTTTTTGATATTCCGCTATACTTAATGACAACTGCAGAGAGAGTGCATTGAACACCTCGGCGCGTTTGTGCTCGTGGGACCACGACGCTAACTCACGTATTTGCTGCTGCGTTTTATCGAGCGCCTTGTCGAGAGTTTGTAACTCATCATTCGTGCGTGTTAAAATGTTCGTGGTAGCATCTAATATGGAGGTATTATTCTTAAGCAGGTTCAATAAATAATCTTCATTGTTGTGCAGATCGTTGATCACCTTTGACATATCTTCAGCATAACCCGAATCAAGAACACCAAAAAGTGCGTTCGCTAGATTGCCGATGATGCCTAATGGAGCATACCGCCGCGTTCTGAAGTGTTTGGGAGGTCTGACGATTTGATGGTAGTTTTGAATGTCCGTGAGCTTCGTTCGGAATTGCCTAATGGTAGTGTGGCAAGAGAGTAGGTGATTCAATCTGGAACAGTAGTCAGATGCGATCTTAATTCCCTGTTGTATGTTGTTGTATTCGGTCCAATACGGATTCATGTTGAAGTATACCACTAGATTCCAATCGGCAGTCGTTAAATGTGCTAGACCCAATCGTTCGAAATATAGCCCCGGTTGTGTAGGAAAGGGTTCAATGTTTATTGTAGATTGTGCGAATATTGGGCTGATCAGGCGTAGCAGTATACCTAATAGAGTTGTTGGAGAAAGACCATGACGCCAGTAGCTAGGCTTCTGGCTTCCTGATGATGATCTTTTCTGACTCCGACGAGGATGTTTGTCATCCCGGTTGGAGATGTGAAGCGTAATCACCTCATTATCTTCACCATTAACTTCGTGTGCAGCTTCGCTGTTCGCGACTGGTAATGGAGCTAGTCGGTGAATAGCGCGCTTGATGGTTCCGCTTGCGGTTTTTACTTCGGCGACGCGGACTAATCCATCTTCACCAAGGATAGGCCGAATTATTCTTCCAAGCTTCCACTTTAGTGACGGTAAATTATCCTCATGAATGATGACCATTGTCCCTGGTTTGATATTTGAAGAGGACTGCTTCCACTTATGGCGATGTTGTAATTCGGTCAAATACTCTTTTGTCCACCGGTGCCAAAATTCTTCTCTTAGGGACGACACTGCCTTCCACCGCTCTTGGAGATTACCTTTGAACTCTGTTGCACCTTGATCGATTGTACTAATGAGAGGCTCCCCAATCAAAAAATGGCCAGGAGTAAGAGCCTTGAATTCATTTGGATCATCAGACATTGGGGTTATCGGTCGGGAATTCAAGATGGCTTCAATTTCTGTAAATACGGTTTCCATCTCTTCGTATGTGAGAGAAGCGGCGTTGACGCTTTTGTAGAAGAGGTGCTTGGCTGATTTGACAGCTGCCTCCCATAATCCACCAAAGTGTGGAGACCGAGGGGGAATGAAGTGGAATTCAATGCTTCTTTCTGACCCAAACCTTTTTATTCGTTCTTGAGCTTCTTGGCTGTGCACACTTTGAGATAAAGCTTGAAGCTGATTTTTCGCACCAACAAAATTGGTGGCATTGTCACAGTGAATGTGACGACAATTTCCTCGTCTGCTGGTAAAACGCTTGAGTGCACCGAGGAAGGCGTCCGTAGTAAGATCGCTTACTATCTCAATGTGTACTGCCTTAGTAGCGAAGCAACAGAATATGGCAACGTAGCATTTTCTCGGCTGTTTGCCGCGTACCTTGAAATGTATTTGGAACGGACCGCAGAAGTCCACTCCAGCGTTGATAAAGGGACGTGCTGGTTGCACTCGCTGAGCTGGCAGTGATCCCATAAATTGCGTCAGGAGTTTTGGTTTGGATCTGATGCAGTGGACGCAATTCTGAACGATGGACCGAGCAATTGTTTTTCCCTTGATTGGCCAGTATTTTTGGCGAGTGATGGATAACAATGCTTGAGGGCCAATGTGAGAATTAGTGATATGGATGTCGGTTATTAGCATTCTGGTGACTAAGTGACCGTAGGGTAGCAGAATTGGATGCTTTGATTCGTACGAAAGTTCGCTATTCTGAAGTCTGCCACCAACTCGTAGTAGACCTGAATCATCTATGAACGGACTGAGGCTGCTGATGCTGCTACTATTTGTCACGGAACCGTGCCGGTGTATTTGACTGATTTCAATGTTGAATTCGGAATGTTGAACTGCACGCAGAATGATAGTCGTGGCGTTCTCAATTTCATCCACTGCAAGACTCTTGACTCCATAACTTGGATACTTGCGACACTTAGTAATGAATCTCATGACATAAGCACTGATTCGTACGAGCAGCCCGAAGGAATTTCGATGCTTAACTGAATCGAGAAAGTTTATGGTAGCACATGACGAATTGGGCGTCAACGAGCTGAGCGTCAACCTTTTTCGACTTTCTAATTCAGTCACGGGATTGGTAAGATTCTCTGGCCATTTGGATGAGGATCCATGAAGAAATAAAGGCCCGTAAAACCACAACATGTTTGATTTAAAGTCCTGAGGGTTAAGTCCTCTGGAAACAAGGTCTGCTGGATTATGGTTGGTTGGAACATAACGCCATTGATTTTGGATTGTAAGCTCTTGAATCGCCGCCACTCGATTAGCTACGAACGTTTGATATGATGCAGATTCTGCTGCGATCCATGCGAGGGTAATTTCTGAATCGCACCATAAAAAACATGGGTCTGTCCATGTGAGGTCATTCCTTGTTCGTTCTAGCAGCTTTGCCCCTAAATGAGCTGCACAGAGTTCTAGTCGCGGCAAGCTTATTGTTTTGGTGGGAGCAACACGACTTCGTGCGCATAACCATCGAACTACAATTTTGCCATCGTTCAGGTGAGCTCTTCCGTATATGACAGCGCCATATGCTTTCTCCGAAGCATCGCAAAAAACGTGCATTTCTTGGGAGATTACATGTTTTCCGGAGAACAATTGTCTCGGTATTGTGACTATATCGACCTCTTTTAGGTGGATTCGGAACTGGTTCCAGTAGGTATGGAGTTCATGTGGCACTGCGGAGTCCCAATCCAGTTTCAATGTCCACAATTGCTGAAGAAAGATTTTAGCTTTAATAATAATCGGGCTTAAAATCCCTAAAGGATCGAAAATATGAGCGATGTCGGAGAGCACTTGTCGTTTGGTAACCTTGGCTGTTTCTGTAGTCTGGATGCGGAGGTGAAATTCGTCGCTCGTTGGATTCCATATCATGCCAAGCGTTTTGATTGTTGCATCGCGTTGAACAATCTCCGTTTGAAGAGCTCGATCTTGTACTGGAATGTTGTTCCAAAGTGAAGGGTGATTGACACACCATTTTCTCAGTTTGAAACCTGCGCTTTCAAGAATTTTTATGACTTGCTCTTGAATGGCGGTAGCTTTGACTATTGAGTCTGCTCCTGACATGACGTCATCCACATAAAAATCATTTTTAATAGCCTCAGCTCCTTGAGGTCTTGTAGCTTGATGTTGCAGGGCTAGATGTCGTAAGCATTTGATGGCTAGGTATGGAGCAGATTTGACTCCGTACGTTACAGTGTTGAGGGAAAAACATTTGACTGGATCTTGAGCATTTTCTCTCCACCAGATTAATTGAAATGGCCGATCCCGTTCGTCTACTTCGATTTGACGATACATCTTTTCTATATCGGCAGTGAACACGTATCGTGGCATCCTGAATCTTAGTACCACCGAAAAAAGTTCTTGCTGCAATTTTGGACCTGTTAAGAGGATGTCGTTCAATGAATAGTTTGATGATGTAGTCATGGAAGCATCAAACACCACTCGAAGCTTGGTCGATGTGCTTTCGGGTTTAATGACGCAGTGGTGCGGGATGAAGTAGTGTGGTGCTGCAGAAATCTTAGTCAACTCGAACACTTTCATATGGCCCAAAGTTGCATATTCTCTCATAAACTCGATGTATGAGGTGCGCAATGCTGGATCCTTTTGCATTCTGCGTTCGAGAGAATAGAACCGCTGTAATGACACGGTCCTGGAATCTCCTAATATGTTTGGTTTTTGAGCGAACGGTAGTCGAACAGAAAATCGGCCTTGAGGTAGACGCTGAACTGTTTGAGAGAAAAACATTTCACATTTCTTCTCTGTCGTGGTAAGCGGTGCTGTCTTGTCATCAATTTCTTCTAACTGCCAAAATCTGTTGACTTGGTCATGTAGATTTTCATCATTGCTGGTGCCTACGCCGCAGAATGTTGATGATGCTGAAATTGTTGTAGATGCAGCAGGGTTGTCCAGGGCCACTCCACCGAGAACCCACCCAAAAGTAGTGTTTTGAAGGCTCGGGAGTTGCTTGCCGAGTTTAATTTGCCCAATCACTAATAGCTCGTAAAAGACTTCATTGCCTATGAGTAGATCGACTGGTCCTGGTTTGTAGAACTCCGGATCGGCCAGTGGCAAGTTACCAGGTATGGGCCAATTGCTGGTGTCTAGAAACTGTGACGGCACGGATGAAGTTATTCGAGGCAGGATAAAGGCTTCCAATTGCACATTGAAGGCATTGAGCTTCGATGATACACGGAGGGTCATGCGATGTTCAGACCGCTGACTTGACTGTCCAATGCCATTGACTTGCTGAGGGTCGTACTTTTTCTGAAGGCGGAGTTTGGCGGCTAGTTTCTTTGTTATGTAACTAGCTTGAGACCCACAATCCAAAATGGCTCGGCAAGTTACTGGGTTTCCTTGATTGTCCTGTACTTCAACTAACGCAGTGCTAAGCAACACATGTCCTTTTGTCTGGCAGGCTGCTAGTGCGGTATTGTTGCTATTTTGTTGAATGACTTCAGATGTTGGAGGAGTGGCGTCTGTAGATTGTTTGGCAGCCACGGTCTCCAAGTGAAGCATGGTGTTGTGTTTCCGTGCACACCTTGTGCAAGTCCTCGATTGACAGGCGGCAGCAATATGTCCGGCCCGCAAACAATTAACGCACAGTCTTTGTTTCTGCACATATTGCAGCCGTTTTGATGGACTTAGTTTTTTAAAGTCATTGCAAAAGTACAGCGGGTGTGCTTGGCGTTTACACAGCTGACAATTTTTAACCTTGCTCGTGTTGTCAACGGCGGCGGTAAATACCTTGTGATTGCCTATCTTTTCTTTTGGTTTGAATCCTGCGGCTTCTAATGAACGGAACCGAGCTTCCAAAAACGATAGGAATGTGGATAGTTTTGGGACTTCTCTCGGGTTGCTTAACGATTGCTCGAACGCCGAATGTGTGCTGCGATCCATTTTTCTTATCAAGATATGTATAAGCATAGGATCCCAATTGTGTGTTGATATGCCCAAGTTTTCCAGACATTGTAGACACTCCTTGGTGGTGTCATGCATGCCTTTTATGAAGTTCGCCGACGCAGGCTCCTGTGAGCTAGACGGTTGATCGATCAATTTATGTAACAATGTAGCTGTTAACTGACGTGGATTGTTGTATCGTTCCTGCAGTGTTGCCCATGCTGTCTCATAATTTTCAGCAGTTATCGTTATATGCCGCAATAATCTTTCGGCCTCGCCTTTTAAACTTGTCTTCAGATACCATATCTTTTGGCAGTTTGGTATTTGTTGCTTATGAATTATTTCATTGAATAGGTCATAAAACTGGCGCCATGTCGAATAGTCGCCATCAAAAATTGGAAGCTCAATTTTAGGAAGTTGCAGTGAAGTTGGTGTATTGGTATTAGATGCTTCGGGTGTGTTTTCAGGCGCCGCTGTCTTGCGTTGAGATAAAAGTGCCCGCTGTTGCCGTACCTGATCTTCAAGTTGGATGTATGTTTCCATGTCGTATCCTAAGGAAGTGGGGTCGTCATGTAGCTCCCAAAGTGTGAAGTTGGCGTCCTCGATTGGAGTCCAAAGCTTCTCCATTGCATTCCGGAATTGTTCTGGCGCAGCGTCTTTGGTCGTGCCCATGAGTAATCGTTGTAACGAGCCAATGATTGCTCGCTGTTTTCGAATCAGGGCGTACGCTGGAGATGCCTTTGTTCCGACTTCCTTGTTGTCCTTTTTGGGTTGCTGGGTCCTGGTGGCTGGAATTTCTTGAGTGGTCTTGGCAACGGCTCCCAGATTAGAGTGACCTAATTCCAGTTTTTGAATTTCGTCATTAAAACGTTGTACGGATGTATCTACCAACGTCATTATCTGGTGATAATAATCCTTCGTGAAGTATTGGTTATCTAACGGAGGCTCTGGTATGGCGCGTATTTGGGAATCTGTTTCTTCGAAGCGCCCCCAGATGCTCTGCAGACGATCTAGACGCTCCTTGAAGTACGATGCATTCCTTTTCCGATCAGCCGAGTCCTTGTTGACATTGCGGATCAGTTGCTGAACCTCATTTCCTGCTGTTAGTTGAGCTTCCACCAATTCGGGAAACGATTCCATAATGATTAGGTTGTGCTTGGTGCACAACACAAAACGTGCGACGTTTCACGGGTTTTTTTCCGAGTGCCCTGATCACGTCGGTCACCAAATATGATCACGCCTCTTTTGACGTGATATGTGTGTGGAGTTTAATCGGTACAAAACCGGTTAATTCCTTTTGTTTTCGGAGTAACTAGTACAAAACTAGTTAATCCTTGGAAGAGAAAAATTGGGTTTTGGAGTACCTAGTACAAAACTAGTTAATCCTGGAGAAAAGAAAAGTATTGAGGTGTTTGAGTTCTGAATTGATACTAAATTTTATTACCATAAATTTGGGTATTTTATAATAACATTGATGACAGCGCTGATGACGGCGCTGCTGACGGCGCTGCTGACGGCGCTATTGCTGACGGCGCTGCTGCTGACCTGTGATTAATGCACGCGTGAGAACTCGTGCTCGACAAAATAGCTGACGCGTATGGGAATGAATATTGTGTGACCGTTGCAAAAATGCGATCGCTCGACTTGGCTATGGGAACATCGTGGAAATGCGATCGCTCGACTTTGGTGTGGGAAAGAATGTCAAGGTAAGACAGCAGCGCCGTGTCAGAATAATTTTTAAATTACACACAATTATTGAAAAATAAATAAAATATAAATAAAAATATGTTGGTATGAACAAATACTAAAATTTAGAAAAGAGGAAAAAGAAAAACCAATGTCGATGAAGAGAGGTTTAGTGGAAGAGCTTCACAAGCAAGCTCGTAAGAATTTTAAGCGAAGGCGAGTAATAACCAAGGGAATAGATGATCTCTGGCAGGCCGATTTAGTGGAAATGGGTAATTATTCCACATCTAATGATGGATATCGTTTTCTTCTTACCGTAATCGATACATTTTCAAAATTTGCTTGGGCTATAGCACTAAAAACTAAAAACTCTTCTGACGTAAGAAAAGCTATGGAAAACGTATTAAAATTTGGGCGAATACCAAAAAATGTACAAACCGATGATGGCATAGAGTTCTTCAACAATCAATTTAAAAATTTGATGGCGCAATATCACATCAATCATTACTCATCATATAGCATATTAAAAGCTTCAATCGTAGAACATTTCAACAGAACCCTTAAAGGTATGATGTGGAAGGAATTCAGTTATCACGGATCATATCGATGGATTGATAATTATGAAAATGTAGTTGATAAATACATATAAAGCGAAAATACATAGAACAATTAGAATGACTCATGAGAATGTCCACGCTTCCAATGAAACCTCTCTATTAAAGACTGCATATAATAACCTAAAAATTTTCAATAAACCCAAATTCCGCAAGGGTGACTTTGTGAGAATCAGTAAATATAAGCACATTTTTGAGAAAGGCTATACACCGAACTGGACAACAGAAATTTTCAAAATAAAGACTATACAAATCACGAATCCAACAACATATATTTTGGAAGATTATCAAGGCAATTCCGTTAAAGGCGGATTCTATGAAAGTGAACTACAGAAGACAAGATATCCCAATACATACCTCGTTGAAAAAATTATCAAAACCAAAGGAAGCAGATATCTTGTTAAATGGTTGGGATTTTCGAATGATCATAACTCTTGTCTTATATTTATTATATTTATATTATATTATATTATTATATTTATTGGATATTTGTATTTTAGAATTAAATAAATTTTTTTAAATAAAACCACATTATTCAAGTTTTTAATTTAATTTCTTCCTTAACATTCGAGATGTCTATAACACTTACTCTGAGCGGTAACGAGTCAATTCTTACAGCTGATTACTTTCCACCAATAGAATTGGACAGAAACTATGTGTGTGGTCTCGTTGATTTCCACAGCTACAATTCTATACCTAACGTTGATGTCGACAACAATTTGTTTCACATAGGTGATCACATCATTGAAATTCCAGTTGGTTCATATGAGCTCGATGAAATTGCTGATTATATTACAGAGAAATATACTAGTTTAGAACCAGCTGAAAGCCTAAAAATATTTGCAAATCGCAATATACTTCAAGCAGTTGTAGAATCCAACAAAGATATCATTTACTTTAATAAGAGGCGCACAATTGGTTCATTATTGGGCTTTAGTAATATTGAGTTGGAAGCAGGAAAATCACATGCATCAGACTTACCTTTGAATATAACGAATATATCTGCAATACACCTTGAGTGCAACATTGTGGTCGGTTCATATATTAACAACGAACCAGCGCATACAATTCATATGTTTGCAGTGATGGTTAGTTCTGGATATAAAATAGACGAAATTCCGAAAAATGCCATCTATTTAGCAGTAAACACCAAACAGATAAGTTCGGTTATTGAAAAAGATTATCACAGCTATTCACCGTATTTGCAATCATTTAAAAACAACGATGAAATTAGAATTTCAATTCAAAACCAAGATCAAGGGATTGTCATTTTAATCCGTCTCTTACTCAAGGAACGAATTATTTGTGGAATGTAAAGATAGCAGCACAAAATGAGAGACCACGCTTTATTCTGATTGCCTTTAGGAAAGATAACAATTTTAAGCATTGTGATTTAACCGATATAAAGGTACATCTTAACTCGGATACGTATCCCTATGATGATCTTAATCTGAAATTCGACAGTGATCGTTATGCTATCCTATATGATATGTATGCTAAATTCCAACAAAGTTATTTGAACCACAACCTCTGCTGCTACGTGAGCAATTTAAAGATGAAGCTCCGATAATTGTTTTGGATGTAACACATCAGAACGAAGCAATTAAAACTGGACATATTGATATTAGGATTGAATTCAAAACATTGAAGAACATTCCGGCTGGGACATCTGCATACTGTGTGCTCATCCACGATAGAATCTTTGAATATACTCCAGTCACCGGTGAAATTAAGAAAATTATCTAAGTTGCTTCAACCTAACATTATATAAACTTTTCCAACTTCTGTACGATGTCATGCATACACTGAAAATTGTACCTTAAAATGTATTAGTCCTAAGAAATTGTATCCATTTTGAAATAAAAGAAATATTTGAAAATTTAAATATACATGTGTTTTTTATTTACAAATTTTTTTTAAGTTCATGAGGAACTAAATATGTATATATGTATGTACATATATATTTGTTTTTATTTACAAATTTTTAGGAATTAAATATGTATATATATTTGTTTTTATTTACAAATTTTTTTTATTTGATGAGGAATTAAATATATACATTTGTTTTTTTTAATTATAAATTTTGTTTTTGATTTATTGGAGCAATTTTAAAAATCTAAATCTTCAAAAAATTCCTCATCGTTGCTTAAATCTAAATCATTAATTACATCTATCTTATAATGGCCCCACGCATAAGTGTGGATACCATCTACCTTAATATAACGCTTATCATGTATTGAACTTAAAGCTATCTTATTAATATGTTGAGTATATACTTCATGGAGCTTAGATCTAAATATATACATACATGTCTCCATAATTTATACTCTTATTAATTAAGCAATGCTTATAGTCACTAAGACTTAAC
>OX451346.1:30466691-30774208 GCA_949629155.1 Myopa testacea | reverse complement strand
ACTTATCTAATACGGTGGCCCTTACACCTTTGGCCTTCTTTATAGGTCTGCAGTCAAAAACATCGATGGAATACATTTTTGAGCGCAGATCTACAAATTCTTTCATAATTTTTCCCTTATTCTCGTCTTTCATCATACCCAGAACTTTGGCATTTTTCTGCGGTATTCGGAAAGAATTGTTGGAGGGATATTCGGAAGTATCGAATTTCGAATCGATATCATCCCGAATATCAACATAAAAATCATCACAACGAATTGAGTAAATAAAGGAGTCTGTGTCCATATAATTTAGCTTGAGGTTTGTTGTGAATTTAGGGATCATGTTATCATAGTGGAAATCATACATTTTCCACTTTGACAATTCCAACACAACAAACCCCAAATAAATTGGTTTATTATAGACTGATCGAGCTCTACTCATTTGAATTGCCACCATATCTTCAGTGAAGTATGATACACTGTGAAAATTGGGCTTAGCAATCAATGCGCGAGCTCCTAAACGTCTTCCTCTACTCTCCCATTCAGTTGCAATTTTTACATCTTTCCTCTTGTCAACATTTTCCATCGTCTTTCCTTATACGGCATTATTCAACAATTTGAAGAAATTTTTCTCAAAATTATTCTTAGCCAAGGTTCTATGATGAGTATTGAGATCGATATACTGTTTTAACCAACAAGACTGATTATACTTTAAAACTCTATGAATTTTAGCAAGCTTTAAACCATTCTTCAGACATTGCTGAAGATTCTTATAGTGAATTGTATAAGCAGTCTTGTCAGTTAAATCAGTTATCATCTTCGCAAATTTACCATTTGGATATTTTTTATTTTCTGCGCAAAATGGTAAATCATTGTGAGCGTCATGCAAATTAGCTGGATAAATTAAATCCACTTCCAGAATATAGCCGAAAGATGAATTTTCGGGGATTGATTGGACATCAAATTCTTCAACATTTTGAATCCACTCAAAACCACCAGAAGGGAGATATTGCGACATTGCCCAGCCATATAAGTTATTGACATCCAAATACATCAAATATTCTGATGGCTTATTGGAATCATAATCCACCATATATTTGTTATTAGCCTTTGAATGCTTCTTAGAGCACTGGACAATGCCTCCCCTTATACTTTTCTGTACGAACATATACATGTCTATATCCGTAAACAACTCTAGTTCTATTTAAGTGGTTTTCAACATGGCATCCCAGGATAATTCTGAGGCAGTGTAATACTGGCATGGATCCAACTCATAAATAATTTTACAGACTTTCCTGAAATTTTCAAAAATGTCTGTTAAAATAAGAACATCCGTTTTCAGATATAAAAGCATGTAGTCGTTAAGAGTTTGGCAATTGAATGTTTGCCAAACCTTAACGGCGTGTTCATAGTCGTCAACCGAACATTGCTTGTTTGTTAAGCGACTAAAGAATTCCTTTCGAGAAGGAAGAGAAGTTTCTTCAAGTCGCTCTAATGAATTTAGATATTCATACGGGAATACACCTTTTCTTTTTAAAAGACTAAATTCATTATTGCTTGGATACATTTGATGGATTGTGTGGAAGTCTGACGCTGTTAAATTTGATGCCAGCTCATCCAAACTTGCGGCCATAAACCGGAAGGAATCTAAAAATCTCAACTCAATTGTCTTTTTCTCGCTAACTCTGATATGCTTTGAAAGAGAGACGTATAACTCCTTGTTCATAGGAATCACATTTATATCCCCATCAATTAAAATTAATTCCTTGATGAACAAATGACAGTCATACCCGGAAAAATTATGAAAGAATATGGGGACAAAACTTGCAATTTGGAATTCTAGGTTGCAGCTATTGTGGGCAGGACCCCTATATTGTCCAGTAAGGTGGCAATGATCCGCCACTCTGTCTGCACCCAATTCCAAATTGCAAATATGACAGTTTTTGAGTTCATTGACTCTGATGCATTGACTGCTGAGGAGTTAAGGAGGCCATCGGTGTTATAACACTCAAATACTTATAATATACATCTAAAATATCCCTAACTAAAAATTCTACGAATTTTGTGGGAGCATCCTCCCCCGAATAAATTACAAATTTACTTAACCTATTATCATAACTACAATGAATGTTATAGCTAAAGGCCACAGGTATATGCTTACTAACTAAATTATTGCTATTATTACTACTACTATCTACACTACTTAAAATACATTCGAAGTCTGCATAGACAACGAATGGTGCTAAGAGCTTACGCTCATAATTCTTAAAACCTATGGTCGCCTTATTCTGCTCCGGCATAACTGTGACGACCTTATTACACTTATGCCTGCCAATGATGCTGCTATCGCCGGAGTACTGCAGGCAGCTGTTGCAGAAATATGCTGCATGCTCATAGTGCGTCTGTTGGGAGCGTACCAGTCTATTGAAACAATGTAAAATAAAAGAGAAAAAAAGAAATCTGTATAAGTATAATGCATTATAGTCTTATAAAACAAATTTTATTGCAAAACAATAACAACAACAAACAGCTTTGGTGCTATAGTATAGGCCGACTATAGCACTAATATCTTCATCAAACCCAAAAACATTGACGCTTATATCGGCATTAAGCCCTTCGAATCGTGCAATGTCTTTGAGTGCTAGCGGAAATGCTAGAGTTTAATAAAGTGTACAACCATTCCATTAGATAGACTTATCTCGCTATCTTCAATATTCCGAATGTTGTAATTTTGGGGCCTTCGAGGGTTGTGATCGACGGTGGGGCTCAGCGCTGCAATCACTGCCCACTTAAAACAATAAACATCATTGTTTTGAATGTTGATGCAGGCATGCTTCTTATTCAGGACTGCTGGTAGGAGGATATATGAGGAGCCCTTCAATGCCCTGTATTGGTTAATGTTCACTTCTAGATGAGATATCCGCGACAGGCTCCAGCCACTTTCTCGCTCTTGGAATTCGCTTATCTTTTTCCCTAAGCTAGCGAACATCTCATCTAGGACTGGCATTATTTGCTCCTCCAGCTGAACTATCGTCATCTTTGTCTGAAATGATTTCAAGTCCACAATCATTTCAGCGTCAGTCGTCAGTTTAATAAATTCACAAAACATTTCCAAGTTGAACTTGTACGACATGTGCTTTTCGAGGCTAATCTGTAGCTCTCGGCACATGTCGTCTTTTCCGTTCTGGAAAAATGTTTCCGGCACAAGGGTACCTTCATCCTTATTTTCATATATGAAGGATTCTATTCTTTCATTGAAGGTACCCTTTAAATGTTTCAAACTGCTGTTTGTGGATACACAGAAGTTTTTCTTGTGCCTGTTTGTCCTGACGTGATAGGACCAATTCTTTGCAGCTATATTTTCCTTACATCCTGCGCAGTAGGATGTTGTAGTGCTTTGAATTGTCCTCAGTTCAGCTGAAGTACCAGCTCCCATGTTGCCATGCATTTTCTTTTCGCACTTATGCGCTTGCAACATATAATTGCGGGCAAACTTTCTGTTGCAATCATTGCATTTGAAGAGTTTTTCCGCATGCATGGTCTTAGCGTGCCTTAAGAGGCTACGCTTGGCGGTAAAAGATGCGAACAATCCTCGCATATAAATTTAATTTTTGTATTTTCCATTTTGTATTTGAAAAACGTGTTTGTGTGTTTGTGAATTTCGATTCTAAAAATAAACAAAAAAAAAATAAAATACTAAGTAAACAAAATATATAAATAATTAAAAATATATTATAAACTATAATAATATACATACACATTATTTGAAAACGGAAATAATTGAAACAAAAAAATTTTAAAAAATATATAAAAAAGGGAAAATATAAAAAGTGAAAAATAAAACATAGAACAAAATTTAAATGCAATATATGAGAAAATAAAAAAGGAAAAATAATTAAAACAAACAAATTTTAAAAAAATATATAAAAAAGAAAAAAATATAAAAAAAAGTAAAAATAAAACATAGAAGAAATTTACATGCAATATATGCGAGAAAATAAAAAGGAAAAAAAACAATTAAACAAAAAAATTAAATCTCATGCTTGATTCCGAAACCGGCCTGCGTAGAGAGAGCATGTAAAAACACGAAATGCAAACAGATTTGACAAAAACAACTTGTGGTGTGTACAATTATTTGCTTCTAAGTCTCTTCTAGAGCTTGTAATTCACATTAAATTGTTCCATTGCAAACAACTAAGCTTATATAGCGAATGTTGTACAAGAATAAAACACCGACAAAGGATTGCTGATGAGGAACGTTGGCATGTTCCGAAATAGCTATACAATCTTGCCAGTCAGGTTGCGAGTTCAAATCCCATTGCAAGTGTAAAACGTTGAAGCCGGAAAAATATGGGTGGTGTATGTATTTACATCACGCACATAATGTAATTCACATTCACAAAGCAGCAGATTTTTTCGGTACAGGGATAACTGTGGCTAATTTCCACAAGGAAGGAAAAGAGGAAGTGAGGAGAATGTGATTGATAATGGCTGTGAGGGGTGAAACTAGATAGGGTAGAATCAACTTGACAAATTTTATTGGAATTCTATCAATACCCATCGAAGGCGATTTTATAGATAAGACTTCTTTAATAACATCCGATTCCGAGACATTTGAGAAATGAAATAACTCGTCTTCCTTAGCATCGTAGGTTAGTTCATCTATATGAGGAGCATTAGTATGATTCGTCGAAAGAAATTCGCTAAAGTCGTTCGGATTTAGGTTAACATTTCCAGATCTTTGACGCCCAAATCCAATATTTTTTAAACGTCTCCAAAGCTGTTTAGAACCCAGATTAGGTTTAAGCCTAGATACAAAGTACCTTTTTTTTGATTTCTTGACCATTATAGTGGCCAGGTTACGCGCTCGTTTGTACAAGTCCCAGTTCGCTTGTGTAGGATTTCTTTTAAATCTTGTATGGAGCAAATTTTTTTGCCTAATAGCAGCTTTAACCTGTGACGAGAACCACGGACATGAATTAGGACTAACATTTATTGTACGAACAGGCACAAAAGAGATTGAATTACACTGACAAAAAATCATCATGAAGGATACGTTAAATTACGCAACAAATTCAAGAAATTATTGGAATATTAATTTTCTCCTCATATCATCCGCATATCCAAACCATCTTCGGGAACCTCTGCAAATCTTTTAAATCCTACAAGGTATGACAATAAGAGTCATTATATGTTGAAAAGACAGAAGCAAAGACGGTGTGAGGCAGAAAACTGTGAGGAGAAAAAAGAAACCCATTACTTTTTGTGCCAAATGTGACAAAACATAGTGCACTTATTGTTTTGTGCCTTATCACACGGAGTAGGCATTGCATATACGCATGTGAAATGTAATTCCAATATTTATTCTGAAATAAAATGTATATAGTAAAAAATGTGTCGTCTTATTTTATTACCTCGAACCCCCCATCGTCCTATTTATAGGACAGCTTTAAAAACTTCTGAATGAAAATATTTTTTTTTGCTCCAAGACTCTTAATTTCAGTTGCATTTAAGGACAGAGTTTTAAATATCACTGCAGAATCCGCAAAATTGGACTGCTTGGGATTTAATGGGTTAATGTACCTCTTTATACACTAAATTAGAGTTTTTGCCATCAGTTGCTAGCACAACCAAACTGTGAGCTAACTCTCGACCAGCGACGTAAAACTGTCCATGTAAAAAGCAGTCTTGCCTAAGATCAATTCCTGCTATTTTCAGTTAAGTTTGTGAGACGGTAGACCAGGTGGGTTAAGTGTATTTATGAACTCCACAGGATACTGTATAATCTGTGTTTATCTGTGTGCAATACTGTGTCCACAGATTTGTACAGATATTCTGTTTCTTCAAATGACCTCAGCAACTTTACTGACTTGTTCTTAGTTGTAAGAGTCACACGTTCGCCCAACCACTCTGTTGTTTTATGGTGTAGGTTTTGGATATCCGGATATATTCGTTCTAGTAGCTCGTCAACGGTCGACGCAACTGAGGCAAGATTTGGTTGAATTTGAATTTTGCCATCAGTTTCCGGATATTCTCCGTTTCCTATTTGCAGGAGTAGTTTCAAGAATTGGTCAGCGAAAACATCTCCCTTTAAATGCACCAACATGGTTTTCTTAAGGTGGAGTTTTTGTATTAAGGGCCAAAGATTTGATGCCTGAACTTCGTCAGCCCAAGTTCCTCTCGGCACTATGGGCGGAGTCTGGCGAAAGTCTCCAGCTAATAGTACAGTGAGTCCACCCATCATGTCATCGTTCAGTGTAATATCTTTTAGAGTTCTGTTCAGTGCTTAGAAGCTGCGGGAAAAGTTTGGTTTAGCGGTTTTTGCCCGATTTTTTTGTTACTTTTTTTACCGTTATTTGGGACCATTATATCGGTACATAGCCGCCACTTTTGGGGGCGTGGCATTAGTGTGGGTGTTATCGGTGTTTGAAGGTCGCGAAAGGTCACCTCTTTAAAGGTTTATTATTCCGAAATTAGGTAGAGTACATTAATCCTTTAATGTCAGCATTATGTTTCCGTGGGCACAAAAATTTTTTTTTCATGAACGTTTTAGTAAACGTGATATAAATATATCAAACTAGAAGAAAAATTTGAAAAAGGACGAAAGGATAACATTTGGTGGAGTGTCATTTCTATACTAAAGCAGCCAGAAATGGTATATATAATATATAGTATATATAAATATACAGGGTGTTTCGCATAAGGGTGTTCAAAAGACTAGGGCGTGTAGGATGGGTATGGGAGGTGGGGGGGGGGGTTAATTTCCCCCGTTTAGGCGGGAGGGGACATTTTATAAAAATCCGACTTAACACCGAAAAAATAATATTAAAAAATAATGGTTAGACCTAGATAACTTTTGCTTGCTGATTTTCAAAGCCAAATATTCGCTTCTTAATATCCTTTTTAAATTAGGTTCCTATGTCAAACAGGTTTTGAGCAATTTAATGACAAAGTTAAAATTTGGAAAAAAAATTCCGAAAAAAAATGTTTGGTCGCAATTTTTTTTTTTAAATTACGGTATTAAAGATAAAAACCATAAAATTCTCTAATGAATTCTAGAGAGAATGCTTCAAACCGGAAGGATCTATGTTTTGTAGTTTCCGAGAAAAAGCATTTACAAAACAATATCGCAAACATTTTGTACACTTTATTAACTTGGGTATATTTAAAATGAATTAACACAATTGTGGTCACTAGAAATTTTTTTAATAAATTGCAAATAACTCTAAAGTTGACCAACCTATTGAAATTTTTGCATTCACAAAACTAACCACATGTTCAGTCACAAAATAGCCGTTCTGTTCGTTGTAGACCTCGTTTGGTGAATAGAAATAGTAAAAAATAGATGTTTGAGACTAAGCTAATCAAAAATTTTAGCAATTTTTCATTTAATCATCTATTGTATAGCTCTGAAAGTAATGTATTTTGTATACTACACTCGACATTAAAGGGTTAATGATCGAGGTGTCAAAAGAAAGGTATTGCCACGCCCCTCATTTCCCTTGTACATCATTTTACAGCCAACGTTACGGTTTGGAAGATATTTGAGTTTTAAGAAAAAAAATGGTGGAGGTGCCATTATAAAACCTTCCCCCTCCCTCTTATATGCCAATTAAGGTATATATTAAAAACACTATTTATAAAGCCCATAATTTTCTCTTTTCAGCGATATATAATATGTCATACCAAAGAATATACAATTATATAGAAGGCGCATCTCATATAAGCAAAAATTTTGTATGGCGGGTTCCAGCGACAAAACCCGCTCTCTTTGTTGATGTGGTTTGTTCACAATTTGAGTTAAAATATAGAGTAAGAACAAAGAATATGTAATAATATAGAAGACGCATGCAAAGAGTATAAATAGTAAAGAGATATTATGACTCAAAATTTTCGACTAACGGCAGATTTTCATGTGCCATTATTACAATGCAGTCGAGAGCGCTGCTACGGCGAATAGCAGCAGAGAAATTCGGGGTGAACTTCGTTTTACTTGGTAAATGATTATGCGTAAGAAGAGTTGATCGATGCAGCAATCGTATGCTAGATGAGGAGTGAGAGAAATAATTGATGATGTAATGAAAGAAGTATATGGTTGTAGTAGGAAATGCTTCCCAACAGAAAGGGTCGCCCTATGTTATTTGTCCGGCGTGGAGACGCCACAGGACGAGACTTTAGTGCCTGCACTTAAGTTGGCACTTTTGGGGATTTCGCCTTGCTTGGTCGCTGGCGGAGAATTAAAAGGCCTTGAATCGTTTTTCTGGCGAGTTTAACTCTGAATTTTATTTTGGATTGCTCGGGTTTTTATACCCTAAGCAATCCCATTTCTCTTAAAGTGTAACTATACAAACAATAATAATATCTATGGTTAAACTACTCTTACATATACTTAATTCTATACATTGGTATTTCTCTGTGCTTCACATAACTATTCTCACTCAAAATTTCTATTTGTTTATAAAATCATTGAACCGATACCCAATCATTGACATGATTTGAAATTGGGCGGTTCAAGGATCGTGTTACAATGTGCGATGTTGAGTCGCAGTCATTGCGCTGTCGACGAGTAAGTAGGTCAGTGCATGCAAAGTGCATGCTCTGCATTTATTGAGTGTTGTTATGTTCAGGAGCGGAGTGCGGTCAGTGGATACACTACACCCTCACCCTTAAGAGAAAAATTATATTGGAAGAATATAATTTTGATCAGTGATTGTCAATGTGAAGTTCGAGATTTTCTTAAAATTATATGATTGAATATTTTGCAATTTAATTTGCTATTTTATGTTTGAATTTCTTATCATAGGATTTTATATCTAAAATTAACATGTATTTAATATTATAGTACTTATAATAATAATTGTATAATATTTGGATTATGTTTGTTACAAAATTGTCTTAGAGTATTGAATAATATTATATATAACTATAATTTTTAATAATATTTAATATAAATTTTAATTACTATAAGTATTTGTATTGTTCTTTTATTATTTTTACATCTTATTTGCGATATATGGTTTTAATAGATTATTGTGTACTTCTTTATGCAAGCCATTTATATCTATGATTGAATTTACATCTTTTCTTTCAATAATTTTATATGGACCTTTGTATGGACTATTAAATTTTTTTCTGTTTTCTAGTTTTAATAAAACTAGGTCTCCTTTTTGCAAGTCAAGTGGTTTTGCGTAATTATTTAATTGTTTTGTATTTCTTTTTTTCTTTTCATTATCAATTTGCTTTTTTGCTGTCTCAAGTGAAGTTCGTAATCTGATCTTCAGTTCGTTAGCGTAGTCGTCAATATTTGTAGTGTTTGTTGTATTTATAATTGAGTCAGTCGGTAATTGGGCAAGTTTTCCAAAAATGAGTTCATGTGGTGAGTAATTTGTAGTTATGTGTGGAGTTGTGTTGTATGCAAACATGTAGTACGGTAACCAAATATCCCAGTCGTAATTCTTCGCGAAATTTAATAAAAATTCATTTAACACTCTATGATTTCGTTCAACTGAACCTAATGTTTGATGATGGTAGGGAGTTGAAAATATTTGTTTTATTTTTAGCAAATCACATATGTTTTTTAATAATTCATTTGTAAATTCTGTCCCTTTGTCTGATTTTAATATTTTGAAATGTCCGAATTTTAGAATTAATTGTTCTACTATCGTTTTGGCTATGGTCAGAGCGTCTTTCGTCTGTATTGGATGTGCTATAATATATTTTGTTAAGTCACATTGCATTGTTAAAATGTATCTGTAATCGTTTGATACCTTAAGAGGTCCTACTGTGTCTATGGATATTGTTTCAAAGCTTGTGCTTGGTGTGTCTGTAATTGTTTGTTTTTCTAGAGTATGTTTCGTTATTTTGTTTCTTGCGCATAAGTCACAGTTCGTTAAATTTTTTTACCATTTTACTCATATTTTTCCATATATATCTTTGTTTAAGTTTTATTATTGTTTTACGAATACCTAAGTGTTCTTTACTGTGAAATTCATCGATTATTTTATATTTCATTAATTCATCTTCTACTTTTCTTGGAGCGGCATAAATTAGTATTTTCAATTGGGGAACATTATTATTTATCTTCATTTTTGCGTACGTCTTTTTAAATTCTTCTTTTTCATATACTTTAAATATTTCATCATTATTTTCTAGCGCTAAGTATTCTATATTTTCTTTTTTCATCCTTGATGCTAGCTTCTGCAGTATCGAATCTAGTTTCGCTGCGTTATCGCTACATCCTACGTGCACGTTATAATTTTCAATAGTTATCTTACAATTTTTCATATTTTTGTCGACATTAAATTTTAATTTTCTCATATTTTTGACGTCAGTTACTGATGTACAATCCCATATCCGAAGTTGATCAGGCTCCTGGTGAGATTTACATTGCCCCTTGTTATTATCTTGTTTGCTCATGCCCCTTGTAATAATTAGTGTTTTCTTTACTGTTTCATCGATTTCACTTGGTATCATTTCTTTTAATATATCTGAGTTAATTTGTATTCTTGACAGTGCGTCTGCATTCGTGTTCAATTTTCCTTTTTTATAAATAATTTCAAAATTATAATCGCATAAATCTAGTCTTATCCTTGTCATTTTTGATGATGGATTTTTGTGTGTGAAAAGCGATATTAAAGGTCGGTGGTCTGTGATGACTGTAAATTTTCATCCGAATAAATAAGGTCTGAAAAAGTTTATACTCCAGTGGATTGCTAGGAGTTCTTTCTCGATTACCGGTTTGTTTAAGTCGTGTTTCTGTAGTGCTTTACTGGCGTATGAAATAGGTAGGTCGTTGCCTATTTCACCTTGTGATAAAACTGCGCCTAATGCGTAGTTTGAAGCGTCTGTTGTTAGAATGAAAGGTTTTTCAAAATCTGGATACTGTAAAATTGGTGGTTCTATTAGTTTATTCTTTAGTTCTTGGAATGCCTGTTGGCAATTTTCAGTCCATTCAAATTTAGTGTTCTTTTTTAGAAGTCTGTTTAAATCTTTAGCTATGTCTGCGAAATGGGGTATAAAACGTCTGTAATAGTTGCAAAATGCTATAAACCTTCTAACCTCATCTGAGTTTTTAGGAATAGGATAGTCTTTAATTGTTTGGTATTTTGCTGGATCTGTTTTTACTCCATCTCTTGTTATTAAGTGACCTAGATATACTACTTCTGGTCGTAAAAAACAACATTTTTCTGCATTTAATTTTAAATTGTACTTATCTAGTCTATCTAATACACGAATTAAATTTTCATTATGGTGGGTAAGACTACATCCGAAAACAATTATATCATCTACGTATAGAAATGCTTCGGTTTCTAGGCCTGATAGTGCTATGGTAAGCATTCTTTGGAAACTGTTTGAAGAAATTTTTAATCCAAAAGGTAGTCTTTTGAATTGGAAATGACCGTTTGTTGTAGAAAAAGCGGTTGGTGGTCGTGAATTGTTTTCTAAATTTATCTGATGAAAAGAACTAGTCATATCTAAAGTTGAAAACCATTTTGCTCTTCCTAATTTATCGAGAATGTCTTCTAGTCGTGTTAATGGGAATTTATCATTGACTATTTTATCGTTTAATTTACGAAAGTCTACTACTACTCTCCATTTCTTTTTGTCATTTGTATTTTTCTTTGGTACTAGCAACAGTGGAGCATTATACGGACTTGTTGATGGTTCTATTATATCGTCTTGTAGCATTTTATTTACTTGATTATTTATTATGTCTGTGTGTGTGTGTGGTAGTCTATAATTTTTTATGTAGATTGGTGTGTTGTCTGAAAGTGAAATTTCTTGTGTATAAAAATTGTTTACTGTTAATGGATCGTTTTCTAAGTGGAAAATATTTTGGTATTTTTGTAAAATTTTTATTAGTTCTTGTTTCGCTTTATCGTCTGGGCAGTCTATTTGTAGTGATTTGAGGACTTGTTTGAAACGGTTTTCGTCATGTGCTTTGTTGTTGTAAAGAACGTCATAATTTTTAAGTGGTTCGGTTTCTATGTGTAAGTTTTGTATGGTTGTTTCGTTGTTGTTGGTATTTAGGATTTTTATATGTGTTATTCCTGTTTTGGGTGCTAGAGAGTTGCTTAAGAAAATTCCTGGTTCAATCTCTTTGTTTAATATGAGTTTTTCTTCTGTGAAGTTTAATTTAAGTGGTAGAATTATTTCTGTTCTTGGAGGTATTTTAATGTGGAATATTTTTGTTTGCATTGGAATGGTTATTGTATTTTCATATGTGTACACTGAAAGTTTAAATGTTTCATAGTCAATTTTGCATAGAAATTTTTGTAAGAAATCTCTTCCTAGTATTCCGTCTGTTTCTATTGGAAATTCTTTATTTACCAGATGAAAGTTGTGGGTTATTGTGTCTTCTCCTATTTTTAATGATAATGATGTAGATCCTAATGAGTACGTTTTTTCTGTCGTGATACCAGTTAATGCACATTTTTCGTCAGTGTAATATTGTTGGTTGTTTAATTTTGAACTTATTTTACATAGTGAAATGTCAGCGCCTGTGTCAATTAGAAATCTCAGATTTTCATTTTTAAATTTAAGTGTTATAAAATTGGTATTATTATCCGAAATTTTGTATATATTTAGTTCTGGCTGTCTGGAACGTTCATTTGTTCCGAGCCCATGTCGTTTCCCGATTCAGTTACAGTGTTTATATTTCTATTATTTTGGTTTCTATTATTGTTTCTGTTTTGATATGTGGAGTTTCTGTTGGAATTGTTATTGCTGTTCCGATTAAAATTGTTATTGTTGTTGTTAAAATTGTTGTTGTTGTTATATCGTGTTACATTTGGTCGGTAATTTGTCCGATTTTGGTTGTATTGATAATTGTTATTGTTATATCTTTGGTTGCTGTTATTGTTGTTATGTCTTTGATTGTTATTATTGTTGTTGTATCGTTGATTATTGTAATTGTTGTTGTTGTTTCTTTGATTGTATGTCTGTGGTCTGTAGTTTGAGTTTCTGTTACGTACGTGCTTTATTTGGAATTGATTCTGATTGCCTGTTTGTTCTAGTTCTAGTGCTAGGCTTACTGCATCAGAAAATGTTTTTGGTTGTGATGCGAATAGTGTCTGTTTGTAATTTTCGTTAATGCCGTTCTTGAAGATTGTTAATGCGTAAGTGTCGTTGATTTTAGTTATTGTCGCCTTTTGTAATGTCGTTGGATCGGTACCTAGTTCTTTTATTTGTAGATTGTTCAGTTCAGCTATAGTCGTTAGTATTTTGTCTTTGTAATTGGTTATGTTTCCTCTTTGCACCATATTTGCTAGATCTGTATGTAACTGCGGAATTGATTTGTTTGTTTTGTAACGAAATTGAAGCGCGGATTTTAGCTCGTCTAATGTTGTAGGGGTTTGTACAGAATTTAATGCTGTTCTTACATTTTGGTTTAATTTAATGTGATAAACGAATTCTATTAAGTCTTGCTTTGCAGTTGTTGACAAAGTTTTGTTTATAATTTCTATAACTTTTACAAATGAATCTAATTCTTTATAATTTCCATTGAAAGTTGGGATGGTTTTCATCGCCGTTTCTATATTAAAGTTTGCCATGTTTGCAGTACTTTGTGTATTTTCTGTGTCAATTGTTTTTATTTGTGAGTCAATGGAGTCTGTGTCTGAGTCGATTTGAGACATAAGTATTTCTTTTGCTTCACGATAAGCGTTTCTAAATGTAATTATTTTAGTGTTAATGCTAGTATCTTTTGAGTCTATATTTCTTATAATTAGTTTTAATTTATTTTTCAAATTGTGCAACTGTTTTAGTTTTTCTATTATCGTGACCTTTTTGTACGGTCTATTCGGAGTCTTTTTTATATTTGTTAATATTTTTTGTGCCTTTTCAATTGTGGCATTTAAATCGTCCATTTATTTTTCTTTTTGACTTAGTATTTTTTTCATTGTTTCTTCTGTTTTGCATAAGATTTGCTTATGCTCTATAGTCATATGTTCTTCTATTTTAGTGGCTCTTAATTTGGCCTCGCATATAAAACAGTATTTAAACATTTTTTTTTTTTTTTGAATTTATTTACTAAACATTGTTTACAATTCCTACATTTATGCGCTTACTTATATATTTTTTTATATATATTCTTATTTTATTGAATATAAATACAAATGAAATTATTGATAATATGCTGATTCCCGTCACTTCGAGTATGTTGAATGATGCTATGCTGTTGTTGGTGTTGATGTTGTTGTTGATGATGTCTTCTTTCATACTGTCGTCGTTGTCTGTGTTGTTTTCATCGAACAGTGCGCCTGATATCGCTATCAACGTCCCCATGTGTTTTGGCTTTCCTTTTTTCTAGTCTTTTAGTTATTTGGTCTACCTCTTCCCACAGTTGATTTGCTCTGTGCCAAGGTATTGGCTGCTTCAATATTTCCCGTAATGCTGCTAGCCTTTTTCTGTCCTTTACCAATTGGCCACCGCGGCGTTTTGGTATCTTCACTTTTGGGATGATTGTAGATGCTTGTTCTTTCTTGGTTAATTGTCTCTGCTTATATTCTTCAATTGTTAGTTTTTGTGGCCCTTGTTTTGGAGTTCCTTCCATATTTCCTTGTATTAACGCTGTAGGATTAGATTTCTTCGACCGATACGTTGCAGGATCGGTATTCTCCAGGGATGTGTCGCAGGATCGCCATGTAATGAAAGAAGTATATGGTTGTAGTAGGAAATGCTTCCCAACAGAAAGGGTCGCCCTATGTTATTTGTCCGGCGTGGAGACGCCACAGGACGAGACTTTAGTGCCTGCACTTAAGTTGGCACTTTTGGGGATTTCGCCTTGCTTGGTCGCTGGCGGAGAATTAAAAGGCCTTGAATCGTTTTTCTGGCGAGTTTAACTCTGAATTTTATTTTGGATTGCTCGGGTTTTTATACCCTAAGCAATCCCATTTCTCTTAAAGTGTAACTATACAAACAATAATAATATCTATGGTTAAACTACTCTTACATATACTTAATTCTATACATTGGTATTTCTCTGTGCTTCACATAACTATTCTCACTCAAAATTTCTATTTGTTTATAAAATCATTGAACCGATACCCAATCATTGACATGATTTGAAATTGGGCGGTTCAAGGATCGTGTTACAATGTGCGATGTTGAGTCGCAGTCATTGCGCTGTCGACGAGTAAGTAGGTCAGTGCATGCAAAGTGCATGCTCTGCATTTATTGAGTGTTGTTATGTTCAGGAGCGGAGTGCGGTCAGTGGATACACTACAATGAAATGCGATAACAATTCAGGTGCTTACGTATGTCGGTCTTTTGATTTGGATTTTTTTCGCTTAAGTAAGGGAAGTTAAGTTATTAAGTAAAGGAATTTTGTTTTTTGGAACATTTTGCCGACATAATAAACTGTTTAGTGTTTTAAATTAGGTTATTGTTAATTGTTATTTTTTATGTACATATAAAATTATAATATAATTGTTGTACCAATATTTCGTTTTATTGATAATGCTTCCTTAATAGAACTAAAATCATAAATATTAAAAATTTTAGCCTTTAATATTTAATTTTAATAATGGTTTTGGACACTACAATAACTACAGGAAAATACATAGACGGTCAGACAGCAGCACTACAGTTGTTAGTACAAAATAACAAATAAAAGTCGATCTTCCGATTCCTTCATACTCATAAAAAATGTGTTCGAATTGCTACATAATATAAATATTTTCTCTGAAATATTTCCATTCTTTCATTTTTTATTTTTGCTTCCATTAACTTTTTATTTTTACTCGTATAAGTTATTAAATATACAGATATGCCGACTAAAGTCTTCTTCTTCTTAAATCTCCTGCCCATACGAATTCTTCAAGAGCACGCAATGCTCGGAACGTAGATCGTGCCAGCGCTTTACATAGCTGTCTGCCCGTCCATGAATTTACCTTGTTATTGTAGTGTCCAAAACCATTATTAAAATTAAATTAAAGACTACAATTTTTCGGCTTGCTTCCCTTTGAATTCATTTCGAGTGATCGCTTCAGCAGCGTACGAAATAATAGCAAAAAACACAAGCGAAAACCAATAAGCAAAAAAAAATTATCACAGTGCAAAGCAGAGAACAAAGTGAGCAATGAGAGTAAACTCAAAACTGTTGTTGTTTCTATGCAAGAACACATGTTTCGAGTGAAAGAGATAAACCAGAAAAATGAGAGTAAGCACCACTCTCTTGCCTCTTATCAGATTTCCCCCCGTTTCTAGAAAATCGCAAGCAGAAATTGCAAATTTTGTGTTCAGATGCGCCTTCTATATAATTGTATATTCCTTGGTCATACTTACCGTTAGAGTTGGTAAATTGCAGAAGGAATGATTATTTAAAAACAGTGTTTTATGTGTATTTCAAGATGTGTTGTTTTTTATTAATTAGTATTTATTAAGTAGGAATTTATTCGTTTGGTACAATTTCATAGTCCTCGTCGTTGTCGTCTCCGTCCGTTTCGTGATCTGTCCCCTCTCGAGAGGGGAATTATAACCCTCAACAAAAAACAAAATAGTGTTTTGTAGCCAATTTTAGGGCGCGTGTGGGGCCTCTGGCCTTCGCCCTATGGCTGCGGTTCTTGATTATAACCCTCAGTATGTCCAACTGCGGCTACGTAGTAAAATAGTATTTTTATGGCAATTCATAAAAACATTTCAATTTTAAGTAGTAAATAACGAACACTACGCGCATTAAAGTACAAAAGTTTTCTGTAGCCAATTCCAAGATGTGTGTTCGGAATGCAACGAAAATGAATTTTTAATATTTTAATAAAAGTGGTCGAAACAGTAGGAGATACCCCAACATGTTATAAACCGTTTAAAAGGGAAAATTATGGGGGAAAAATTAAGGGCTATAAGACGACTAATTTTAATGTATACCTTAATGACGATTTAAGTTAGAAAAAACTTATTTTTTAATACAACTTCCGCAATTTTTCCTTAAAACTAAATTATTTCCATAACTATTAAAAAAATCAAAAAAAGGATTAAGACTTAGAAAATAGATATTATTACATTTCAAATGGTACTCCGCTTACACCGGTGCACCTAATAGTTTGGAAGTGGGAGACAAGCATAACGTGGGTTAACTTATGCCGAAGCTGCTTTTATGTGCCATTTCTTTCATCCCAAACTATTAATTTACAATCTCTCTTGAGCGTAGCACTCTGTTCTGAATATTGTAATACATATATTGATGGAGGACTAAGGTGGTCTTGCAGTAAGTGTGGATCGCGTGATGTTGAAGTAATTCGCATTTTGGGTCAACTGCGCCGTAACTTTAGAGAACTTGAAAACGATTTGAGAGCCTTACATAATAAATCAAATGACTATGTTAACGTTTTTTTAACCAATTTAAACTCATGGACCAAACATCACCAAAGCGAAAACGCTCCAATAAAAACACTCGTGACCCACCATCACTGATTAACCTATTAAGTCCGGCCGTAAGCGACTCAAACTTGGTTTCTAATCCGTCATTAGCTCTGGAACCAATTGGCAATGTGGTTCCCTCGGAACTTGGAAATTCGCAATCATTATCCATTGAACTAAATAAAACTGCAGTTGAAGCTAGACCTGAAGCTCAACCTGAAGTTCATACTATAGTTCAAAGTGGACTTCCAGCCTCAGTTGCACCTGATTCAAGTGGACCTTAAGTGGTAAAGAATACATTGGTAACTGTGCGTAACACCGGCGCGATTCCAAAATCATCGAATGCCTCCTTACCCGTGCAGCCTGCTCCAACTTCCGTAAAGAGATTGGTGGTTGTGCAACCAAAGAAAACTGTATTCGTATCGCGTTTTGCTTCGGATACGACAGTTGAAGACATTCGTAATCATATCTGTACTCAACTAGAGCATTGATGTATATATTATGTATATTATATATTATGATGTACATATATTGATGTATCTATATCAAAGTTTAATTTTCGTGCAAGGAAATCTTATGCATCATTCAATATAAACGTACCGGATCAATTGTTGAAGCGTGTTTCGGATCCCACTTTTTGGCGTGATAATGCAATTGTACATGAATATGTGTTTAGGCCTAGAAATACCGCCTCAAACGCTGCAAATTCTGCTATAGCTGCAACTCGTGCTAGTGCTAGTTCAAAAAACTAGGGACGTATGTTTCTGAAATCCTTTATCAAAATGTCAGAGGACTTAACACTAAAATGACTGACCTTTTATTAAAAAGCTTTGACGTTGAATATAACATCATTGTTCTTACCGAAACTTGGCTTAAACCAAATGTACATAACTTGGAGATATTGTCTGAAGCCTATACTGTCTATCGCGACCCATCTTTGACACATTTAACCAGAAGTGGAGCTGTTCTAATTGCGGTAGACTCTACCTACTTTTCGCGAGAGGAAGTAATTAGCAGCGATAAGGAAATAGACTTCTGCAGTGTATACGTGAAGATCGGGTCTTTAAATATCTTTGTTACATGTTCCTACATCCCACCTAATACTCCCTACAATATGTACATCAAGCACATCGGCTGCATAAATAAAGTGGCTGATAAACTCGGACCTTCCGACCACCTCTTAGTGCTGGGCGATTTCAACCTTCCTCATGTTAGTTGGGAAAAATGTGATGATTCCTTGATTCTATTACCGGCTTCTGATATTGAAAATCTTAATCTTTGTCGATGACATAAATATTTTTGAGTTATTGAAGACGGCGCCTTTAGTACTACCAGAAGATATTTATCACCCTATGTTGAAATTAACAGTTTCGCAGCACTCAGAACTCCTAGATCCTCTCCTAGATCCAATAAATGCAATCTCGCTATGAGGAGGGATTTTTGTTTCCGTAAAGCCAATTTCATGACAATGAAGTCTTACCTCCAAAACATTAATTGGGAATCTATATTTCATCTTACGGTAAATTTGTCCACAGAGATTTTGGATGCCGCGGTCTACTCATTTAATACCACCCTTCTGAATTGTTTTAAATATTCAGTACCGTTACGAAAATTATCGAGCTCTATTGTACCGACTTGGTATACACTTGCATGTCGGAAATTAAGGACTTAAGGATACACTAATCTAAGCATTATAAGGTGTATTTTACGAGGCGTTCACCTGCAAGCTTTGCTTCGTATATAACTACGAGATGTAAATATCAGAAACAATGCAAGGAAGCTTATGCCAATTATTTGATAAGAATTAAACTCAATTTGAATTCCGATCCAAAGTCATTTTGGAAATTTGTGAATATGAAAAGAAAGATCTCTATGTATCCGTCGGTTATGAAGCTTGACCATTGTGAATCTGATGATTCTGAAACTATTTGCAATATGTTTGCTAACTTCTTTGAATCTATATTTTTATCCGTAAATTGTAGTTTAGTGGAATACCCATTCCCCATTTCTTCGGGATGTATAAGTCAGCCAATAATGTAAATATTGTTCTAAATGCTTTGAAAACTTTAAAGTGCAACTTTAAAGTGCAACTCGGAACGCCTGTGCCGATTTTAATGCCGTATATCCTGTCATTAATTTTTCAGACTCAACCTGTTTAACTAAACAGAAGATTTTAAATTTTGTATCCTTATCTTGAATGTTCTTATCAAACTATAAAGCAATGTGCTTAGTTTATACCTAAATAAATAAATAAATAAATAAATATATTCTTTAGTACATGACAAAAATTCATAACATGCTTCGTTTTATTTTATTATGTAATTGGGTGTATTTTTACCAAATGTCCTTATGTCCTTTTTTGGACCTTTAGAGGATGACTTTTGAAAAATCTGAAATGATTTTTAGGCATTTCTACGCGAGATGTTTTCGTGAGAAAAGAAAATCCATATTTGATGGCTAACAAAAGAGTTATGTGTTTGTCCTTTTTGATGTCCTTAGAAGTAAAATTGCGAAAAATCCTATCTTCTCCCTTGTATACATCATAAAAGAAACGTCTGTACAAAATATTCATGCTTCGTTTTATTTTATTATGTCATTCGGTGTACTTTTACCAAATGATGGTGTTTTTTTACTTTTACAGGATGAATTTTGAAAAATCCTGAAAATGGTTTTTAGGCATTTATACGCGGGATGTTTTCGTGAAAAAAGAAAATCCATATTTGATGGCTAACAAAAGAGTTATGTGTTTGTCCTTTTCGAAGTCCTTAGAAGTCAAATTTCCGAAATATCCTTTCTTCTCTCTTGTATACATCATAAAAGAAACTTCCGTGCAAAATTTCACCTTTGTAGATCCAAAGCTTGTGCAAAGAAAAGATTCTGTGTATGTCGTTTTTGAAGTTCTTAGAAGTAACATTTCGAAAAATCCTTTCTTATTCGACGTATACATCATAAAAGAAACCTATGTGCAAAATTTCACCGTTCTAGGTCCAAGGGTTTAGCCTGTGCGTTGATGGGAAGTGAGTCAGGCCTTTCATATTTATATATATAGATATAGATTATACTTGTCCAAAAACATGGATCACTTATGTTCATTTGATCATAGTCCTTTTTGGCGTTATTTTCAGAAACAGATGGATTATTGCAGGTTGAATAGGTAATTTCTACGGAACTTTCATCTCCAGTTGAAGCTTGAATTGTAACTTGCGAAGTCGGAGCAATTCCATTGCTAGAATTACTTCGTAATCAAGAAAACATATCTTCTTGGGACTTCTTAAGATTTAGCTTTTCTTCTTTATTCTTTTCCACTAATTTTCGTTTTTAACAATCAGAGAGATATTTCCTTGGCATGGACATGATTAAATCTTAACAATATTACACAGTTTACAATATGAATTATTAGAATACTATAGGCAATCTAACATAATGGATGTTAGATTATTTGAAGGCTGAAATAATGAAGCTTCGTGCTGATTTCACTAGTAAAATTGAATTGATCCTCGACCATTAATGTACCGTACCTAATTTCGGAATAATAAACCTTTAAAGAGGTGACCTTTCGCGACCTTCAAACGCCGATAACACCCAAACTAATGCCAAGCCCCCAAAAATGGGGGGCTATTTACCGTTATAATGATCCCAAATAACGTTAAAAAAAGGAAACAAAAAAATCGGGGCAAAACCGCTAAACCAAACTTTTCCCGAAAACTTAACGGCTTTGTACAATAAAATTTGTTTTACTGTGGGCTGTAGGCCTCCTCCACTCAAGAGTATATTCCGTGTGCATAACTTTACAAAAAAGTCAAAGAGCGAACTCGGCCAGGGCCGATTATTCTCAAATTCTCCAGGGGCTATGAAAGAGATCAAGTGCTTCGATGCGCTGGTATTTATAGGCGAACTAATAACACTACGCTGACACTAAATGACGTCGGGTTGAGCTCTGCAGCCAGCTTCTTTATTAACGAAAGTCTGTCCAAGTGTGAAAGGCAACTTTTTCAGCAAGCTCTTAAGTTAAAGCGTAATAATCAGCTGCACTCTGTCTATACGAAGAGAGGATCGGTTATCGTCCGAAAACTCATGCAGGGAGACAGCTTTATAATCCAGAACATTGATGAGCTCAATGCTATTGCGAGTGTTGCAGAAGATTATAGAAATGATGGAAGTGACTAGTTGCTCTCTTTACTTTATAAATATTCAGTTACCTTTCTATTACCTAGCTTTTAATTATTTATTTTTCTCTTGTCTTGTTTTCCTTGTGTTTACTCTAGCTATTACTCATATTTCCAAACTTATATGTGTGGAGGATTGCTGGTCACCTGTTGTGGTCTTTGTGTTTATTACTTGCGTTCCTATTTCGTGTTACTCCTATGGTCGAACTGGTGGTCGACTTCTGTGATCGCTATTCTGGTATTTGCAATAAGTCTCTTGTGAGTGCGATGTGCGATCGATATGCAGGTCTCAGAGTTGCTCATTTTAATGCCAGAAGCCTTAACTCTAAAAAAATTGACTACTTGAGATATGTGTTTGAGGATTCGTCTGTTGATGTTGCATGTGTGTCTGAAACTTGGTTTGTCCCTTCACTGCTGTTGTTTCAGTGCTGTTGTTTGACCAAATTTATTTTTTTTCTGACCATGGCTTAATATTTTGCACTTTTAATATCAATATATCGCGTACCCTTGTTTCAAAGACTTTTTCTTATCATGACTTTAATTCCATGAACTATACTGAGCTTTCTTGTGATCTTACCTCCGTTTCGTGAAATCAAACTTGGTTTTTTTCTACTGTAGATGATAAGCTTGACTTCCTTATGAGAAACATCAATAATCTATTTCTTAAGCATGTACCTCTCAGAACTATTACTATCAGACACATATCCTGTCCTTGGTTCTCATATCGTGTACAGAAAGCCATTAATAAGCGGAACAAACTACACAGCATGTGCGAGCTAGAAATGCGGCTAACTTGATAACTAGGCAATCTAAAGCTAAATACTTTAGTAAAAAATTCAAGACTTCCCTGCCTTCCAAGATTCTTTGAAGAAACCTAAAAAGTTTGGCATTTGTGCGAAAGAATCATCTACATGTGCGCTTGATCCTAATGAACTTTTAGGGATTTTTGTCCCTAATAATTAATTCTTTCGATTTCTTTTTTTCGCGCTTACTCGCGCAAGCCTTTTATTTATTATATTCTATAACACAATTTAAACAGTTTTACATTCACGCTATGTTGGCGGGAGAGACCGTGTGGCGTTGTCTTGAGCGATCAAGAACTTCTAAAAACTAAGGCCATGGCAGCATATCCCAAAGGGTATGCCACCATAGCCACTTGAGCAACGCCTTAACGGCGACGTAGCAGAGGGCCACGATAATACAAACGACAATTGCATAGCGATACATATTGTCCGTTACTTTGTCGTCGACGCGGCCGCGATGTCGTATTTATACTTACTCCGCTTTCTGCCTGCGCCGGCAGCAAGGGGAGCAGCGCCGAATACGACACCGGCGAACGTCCACGACGATCGCATGTTCACTCGACGCCGGCAGCGGGTAGCTAATCCGTCTAGCCGGCGGAATATAAACAGTGGCGACTTCAAAGTGCACACTCAGCATTGCTGTATCGTTTACAGCAATAAATAGTAAACAGCGAGTGTTTGTTTACTTTGGCTTGTGGCCAAGACGCGCAAACTTACTATGGAGTGGAGTGCAACAAAGTGTCGCGTCGTTAAGGATCCGATATCCGAACGACTCCACCTAATTAGAGTTTAATGCTCGGACGTGTATGGTATGTATGATCGCTCGTCAGCGAACACACACACGCACACGGGCACGCCACAGTACTCCCCCCTTAGCGACGGCGTCGCGATACAAAGGAAGTGCACGTCGTTGTGCATTGCTTACACTATGGTCGTCAGGATATGCATATCGTCGTTTTGCTTAGAATTACTTACCATACTGTCTATAATACACTTAAAGAAATACGTTATACTATTTTCTACCATACGCTTATTATAAATCCGCGCTGATGCAGAGTCTGACGGGAGCACGGACTCGTCTGGCGCGACGGTTGTCGCATCGTCGCTGGTTGGGACGCTGGCGTCGTCTTGGGTGGCCGACCTCGTGGTCTGCCCGTTGGACGTCGTTGGGTCGCTGGCTGTGGTGCTGGTGTTGTCACATTCGGTGGGTGAGCTCGTGGTCGCTCCAACCGACTCGCTGGTTGGATGTCTTCGCTTGGCAAGAAGGCTGCTTTGAGGCGGTCGACCGACACTTTAGCCGTCTTGTCGCCCACTTGGAGTTCGAACACCTTCTCTGTTCGGCGCAGGACCTTGTACGGCCCGTCGTAGCGCGGTTGCAGTGGGCGCTGGACCTTGTCGATACGCACAAAGACGTGCGTGCATGTTGCGAGGTCGCGTTGCAGGAACACTAGTGTGTTGTCGTGATGGCTGGTCTGCGTTGGCGATACCTTGCTCATTAGTCGTCGCAAGTCTCTGACGAACTCGCTCTCATTGGCTTGGACCGGTGGATGGACTTGGATGGTGCCAATAGTTCTCCGGGGAGCTTCAGAGTCGTGCCGAAGACCATTGCTGCTGGGCTGGCGTCGATATCTTCTTTGATTGTTGTTCGCAAGCCGAGGAGTACCAATGGCAGTACTCCGCACCAGTCGTCGTCTTCGTAGCAGGTAATTGCTGCTTTTAAGGTTCGGTGCCATCGCTCGATTATCCCGTTCGCTTGCGGGTGGTAAGGCGTCGTGCGGAAATGCTGAATTCCCAGCAGTTTATTCAGCTGCCTGAAAACGTCAGATTCGAACTGGCGACCAAGATCCGTTGTAATGCGCACTGGTATCCCGAAGCGTGCCATCCAGCCGGAGATCAGGCTCGTTGCGACTGTCTCTGCGGTCATGTTGGGCAGCGGAAAGGCTTCCGGCCATCTCGTATATCGATCGATGATGGTCAAACAATACTTGTTGTCCCGTGACGTGGGCAGGGGGCCGATGAGGTCGATGTGGATGTGCTCGAACCTCTCGCTCGGTTTATCGTAAAACTCGACTGCTGCTCGGTTGTGTCGACCCACTTTGCTGCGTTGGCACTGGATGCACGAGCGGACGAACTGTTTCACGTCTTTGGCCATCATTGGCCAGACGAATCTTTCTCGTACCAAGTTGAGCGTTGCGTTGGCGCCAGCGTGCGCTATGCCATGTAGCTTGGCTATAACACGCCCTCGTAATGTTGCTGGGACGAGCGGTCGTATCCTGCTGTGCGCGGTGTCGCACAGGATCGTCTTCTTGCTGTCTGCCAGCGCTAGCGGCTTGATGACCATTGATGGTCCATTGACTGCGCTTTCAGTTGTTGGATCTCCGGATCTCGTGCCTGCTCGTCGGCCATCTCGCTGAAATCAATGAAGTGGTTCGCTGTGTCCAGTCGCTGGACGCGGGACAGCGTGTCAGCTACTTCGTTCGATTTACCGGGGACATGGCGTATGTCCGTGGTAAACTGGCCCACGTAGTCGAGGTGTCGCGCCTGTCTCGGCGAAGCTCGCTCCGAGTTCTGCTGAAAGGCAAAGGTTAGTGGCTTATGATCTGTGAAAATGGCGAAGTCGCGACCTTCGACCATGTGCTTAAAAAACTGCACCGCCTGGTACATCGCTACCAGCTCCCGATCGTACGTGCTGTACTTTTTTTGCGCGTCGGTCAGTTTCTTAGAGTAAAAACCTAACGGTTGAGGCTCGCCGTTGACTACCTGATGAAGGACCGCTCCCACTGCGTAGTCCGAAGCGTCGACGTTAAGCGCGAACTCGGCATCTGGGGCCGGGTGATAAAGCATCGTTGCTTTAGCCAGATCTGCCTTGCACTTCTCGAACGCGGTCGCTGCGTCCGTCGACCAGTTAAGCGGCGTCGTGTCCTTCTTTTTGTTTCCGCACATTAGGTTTTGCAACGCCATCTGATTGGCGACTGCGTGCGGGATGAATCGCCTGTAGAAATTGATCATCCCCAGGAACCTCTTGATCTCGTGAGCCACCGTTGGACGTTTGAAATTCAGGATCGCCTCCACTTTGGATTGCTGTGGCTGGATACCGTCCTTCGTCACGGTATGCCCCAGGAAACTGACCTGGGGCTTGCCGAGATCGCATTTCGCTGCGTTGATAGCGAGACCATGCTCTCTGAGGAGCTGGAATATTCGGCGCAGATGCCGCTCGTGCTCCTTGGCGTCCTTTGATGCCACGCAGATGTCGTCAATGTAGACGAATGCGTAGTCTGTTTCGTTTACCAAGACCGAGTTGATGTGACGTTGAAACGTTTGCGCAGCGTTGCGCAAGCCGAACGTCATAAACTTAAATTGGAAAAGCCCGAAGGGCGTGGCGATCGCCGACTTGGGAATGTCTACCGGTTCGATCGGTATCTGGTGGTATGCTCGCTGCAAGTCGATTGTTGAGAAAATGGTCTTGCAGTGCAGGATATGTGTGAAGTCCTGGATGAATGGTATGGGATAACGATCCGGTACTGTAATCGCGTTCAGGGCGCGGTAGTCGCCGCACGGGCGCCAAGAACCGTCGGACTTCTTTACCATATGTAGCGGACTGGACCAGCTGCTGTCGGAAGGCTCGCAGATTCCTTGTTCGGTCAGGAAACGAAATTCTTCCATGGCGGCCTTCAACTTGTCGGGCGCCAATCGTCGCGGTCGGGGGCGCACTGGTGGACCCTTCGTCAGGATGTGATGAGTGACAGTCGTAGCCGTTGTGGTCTTCGCGCTGTTCATCGTCGTTAAGTCCGTGAAGTCGACCAGCAGCTTGGCGAACGGGTCGCATCTGTCGTACGTGAAGATCCGACCCTTTGCTGGACGTGCGGCGCCCTCCGCGTGGAGGTTGGTCGCCGAGTCGATGAGCCTCTCGTTCTTCATGTCAACGAGGAGGCCGAAGTGTTTGAGAAAGTCAGCGCCTATTATGGGGCTGCTGACCTTCGCAATAATGAACTCCCAGGCAAGGTCGCGCTTCAGGCCGAGGTCAAGTTTGAGTCGCTTACGGCCGTAAGTCGTGATATTGGAGCCGTTAGCCGCAAAAAGCCTTACTGAGTCTGGTTGACCGAATTTCTCGCTGAAATTCGGCGGGACAACCGAGACGTCCGCGCCGGTGTCGATTAAATATTTACGGCTCGTTGCCGTGTCATCAATAAATAAGCGAAACACCTTACCTGCTTTTCCTGGGGTTCGTGGCTTTAGTTTTTTAGCTACGAACATGGCTCCCGACACTTCGTTACGTCGGCGCCGTGCAGCTGGTGATACCAGCAGAGGCCATCTCTGGCGCGATCCGCTTTCAGCGTCCTTCTGCTGCTGGGATCGGGCTCCTGCTGGGCTGGTTGCTGCTGCCGTTGTTGCAAGCGAGGCGGTACGCTCGCCGGTACTTGCGCTGGCCTCTGCTGCCGCTGTTGCTGTGCCACCCAGGTTGGTCGCGGTGACACCGGACGTCCTCGGCCACTACCACCCACGTAGGTGAAGTGCTCGTCGTCGTCGTACACTTGAGTGGCTGCCGGTGCTTGGTACCACCGACGGCCTTGGCGGCGAGCGGGCGCGCGGCGAGGATTGCGCTGCTCGTACAGCGCATCCTCTAGTCGATGCAGCCGCTGTAGCAGAATATCGTCCTGTTGCGGACGTGGTTCGGCCGACTGCTTCTTTACTGCACACGCGCTGCGGGTGCCCGTCACTTCTACGATTTTGTCCGCGAGAGCGGCGCGTTGGGCCAGGTCCCCGGGCGACGCCTGCAAAATTGCCCGCACCTGTTCCGGCAAACGATTTGCCCACAAACTTTCTAGCAGGCGATCGGTGGAATGTCACCGATCGCCTGCTAGAAAGTTTGTGGGCAAATCGTTTGCCGGAACAGGTGCGGGCAATTTTGCAGGCGTCGCCCGGCGACCTGGCCCAACGCCGCCGTTTGTGGGCAAATCGTTTGCCGGAACAGGTGCGGGCAATTTTGCAGGCGTCGCCCGGGGACCTGGCCCAACGCGCCGCTCTCGCGGACAAAATCGGGCCACCGCTGGCCACCGAGCCGCCGCATCTCGTTAAGTAGTTGGGATGGCCTCTTATCGCCGAGGTCCATCTCGGAGAGTAACTGCTGGAGCTTTTGCTGCTCCGTCGCGCCGAATTGCTCGAGCATGCGGCTCTTAAGGTTAGTGTATTTGCGTCCTGCGGGCGGTCTCGTGACCGCGTCGTACACCTGCTCTAACACGCGCGACTCGATCGCGCCTACCACCGTGTTGAATCGCGCACTTTCTGAGGTGATTCGCGCTGTCGCGAACTGCGCCTCCAGCTGCGCGAACCACACTTCTGGGTTAGCGTACCAGAATGGGGGCACTTTCACGCTCACTCGCGTGATTTCGCACTGTGCGTCTACATACGGGCTGGTGCTCTCCTCGGCCTCGGGTTCGAGCCCGGGCGAACGAACACTGTCGGACGTGGGGAGCGCCTGGGAATAGCCCCACGGCTCACGTCCACTGCCGCGGCGTCTTCACTCGCGGACGCTTTTGTGTTTTGAGGAGAATCGTTCTCCATTTTTCGTATTTATTGTTATTTTGGGATTTAGGTTTTAGTCAACTTCGTCTCGAGACGTTTAACGCACTAATTCGCGAATTGCCTGGAGCGCGAGGGTCAATATAATTAGGCTCGCGCACAACACTATGCTCGCACACGTTTCGCTCATAAGCTTTTGCTCACGAGAGCTTTTATGTTATTATTAACACTGTCAAAAGTTTACTTTTTTTAAAAAAAAAAAAATAAAAATCCTTTGAAAATTGTTTTTCACTCCGGCGTTCGCGCCGTTCGGGGTCACCACTTTAGGGATTTTTGTCCCTAATAATTAATTCTTTCGATTTCTTTTTTTCGCGCTTACTCGCGCAAGCCTTTTATTTATTATATTCTATAACACAATTTAAACAGTTTTACATTCACGCTATGTTGGCGGGAGAGACCGTGTGGCGTTGTCTTGAGCGATCAAGAACTTCTAAAAACTAAGGCCATGGCAGCATATCCCAAAGGGTATGCCACCATAGCCACTTGAGCAACGCCTTAACGGCGACGTAGCAGAGGGCCACGATAATACAAACGACAATTGCATAGCGATACATATTGTCCGTTACTTTGTCGTCGACGCGGCCGCGATGTCGTATTTATACTTACTCCGCTTTCTGCCTGCGCCGGCAGCAAGGGGAGCAGCGCCGAATACGACACCGGCGAACGTCCACGACGATCGCATGTTCACTCGACGCCGGCAGCGGGTAGCTAATCCGTCTAGCCGGCGGAATATAAACAGTGGCGACTTCAAAGTGCACACTCAGCATTGCTGTATCGTTTACAGCAATAAATAGTAAACAGCGAGTGTTTGTTTACTTTGGCTTGTGGCCAAGACGCGCAAACTTACTATGGAGTGGAGTGCAACAAAGTGTCGCGTCGTTAAGGATCCGATATCCGAACGACTCCACCTAATTAGAGTTTAATGCTCGGACGTGTATGGTATGTATGATCGCTCGTCAGCGAACACACACACGCACACGTGCACGCCACAAACTTAATAGCTACTTCAGCACTAATATTATCTCAAACAATACCACTCACTCGATTTCTGCCTCCGATCGTTATACGCTGAATATATTTGATTTTGCTGCAGTCAGTGAAGCTGATGTTGCAATTTCCTTAATGAAGATAAAATCAAATGCTGTCGGTGAAGACGGTATTTACATTAAATTTCTAAAGATTATTGCTTCTTTCATAGTGAGTCCGCTAGCTCATATCTTTAACCACTGCTTTACTTCCTCCACCTTTCCGTCAGTATGGAAGGTAGCCATAGTTGTCCCTATTGCCAAAAAACCAACTGCTAATGAGCCAAATGATTTTAGACCTATTAGCATCCTGTCCTCCTTATCAAAGTTTCTTGAGTCTCTTATGGCCAATCAAATCAATAAATATGTACAAGATAATAACCTATTGGCATCTGCTCAGTCTGGTTTCCGCCCTAGCCACAGCTGCTCTACTGCCACACTCAAAATATTAGATGACATGCGACCAGCTTACGATGGTGGTTTATTGACGTTATTATGTTTGCTCGACTTTTCCAAAGCATTCGATACTGTAAGTCACTCTCTACTGTGTATAAAGTTAAAGTATCTGTTTGGCTTTAGTAACAATGCTGTACGTCTCATGAACAATTACTTAACTGGACGCCTACAGAGTTAGGTGTGGGTGTGCCTTTTCAGCGTACGCGTCAGTGCATAGTGGTGTCCCACAAGGCTCAGTTTTTGGACCACTATTATTCTCTCTCTTCCTCAATGACATTTTCTCCGTCTGTAAACATTCTGCACTTCACGCTTATGCTGATGATGTACAGCTATATCTATCAAGTAGCACTAATCTGGAAGACCTTGCCTGCAAATTAAATGAGGACCTCTCAAGAATTAGTAACTGGGCCAGTTGCAACGGTCTTAAACTTAACGCCTCTAAGTCATATGTGTTGCCGGTCTACAGATACAGGATAATATTTGATGATATACCTGACCTTGTAATAGGTGATAAGAGTCTGAAAGTTCTTGGCTGTGCTGTTAGTTTAGGTTTCACAATTAATTCTTCCCTTACATGTACTGATCATGTTAATAGCTTAGTTGGAAAAATATATTATATTCTTCGAAACCTAAGATTCTCAGCTCAGTTTATACCCGTCGAGACCAAACGTAAGCTACTTCTTCAATTAGTACTGCCCTTAATCACCTATTCAGAGGTGGTATATAGCAAACTAGACTCGCGGTCGCAATTGAAACTGGAAATTGCATTTAATTGTGCCACAAGGTATGTGTACGGATTGCGCAAATATGACCACATATCTCAGTTTCGTAAAAGCATACTCGGCTGTGATATAATAAGTTATCTCAACGCAAGAAATTGTATCTTTCTGCATAAGCTTTTGGTTACAAAAAAACCTATGTATCTTTATGAAAAATTGAGGTTTGGTCAATTGAGCAGAAACAACCTGCTAATAATCCCTCAGTTTAGCACATTAATCTCATCAAGACTCTTCTTTGTGAATGCCATAAGATTGTGGAACTCCTTGCCACAAACGTTGAAAACTATCTCCCATGGGACGCGTTTTAGGGATGCTGTTCTGAAGTACTACATGTCTAGATAACTGCTGCTGCTGCTGCTCAGCTTACCTCCACACTGCACCTTTCTTCTTCATTCTAACTCTTCACTCTACTTTCCTCTCAGCTCTCCACTACTCTCTTCTGTGTTCTTCTTTCCATAACTCTTTAGAGTATTAATTTTCTTCTTCCTTGTTATTTTTGTTTTTCTTTTTTGTTTTTCCTTTTAGTAATAACTAGATTCTTAAGAACATATGTATGTAAGAATTCTTAACAATATATATTTGATCTCAATCTGTTAACATAAACAATTCGATGTACGTTAAAAGAGCCATGCTCTTATTGTGCATATTTATATACAAAATAAATAAATAATAGGTGACGTGAATTACCGAAAATCTACTACCTTATGTTGTATTGTGAAATGTTGCACGCTTCTACTAGACTGTAATATATACTGTATTTAACTGTAAATAACTACATATATTTTTAAACGTCGGCACTTCAATAGTAGATTTGCAAAAGGTTGGTCAGCCGACGCAACCGAATGCTAACACCACCTGAAACAGTTGCATCAGACGAATTTTCGAATTAATATTTGAATGCGAATTTCAAAGGTTCAAAGGCTGATCGCCATCAAAAATTTTTAACGTCGTATTCAAAGAAAATATTTTCCACGCCCCTTTTGAAAATTGCTAATGATCTGCTTTATTTTGTAGAACCTCAAACTTAATTACCTCTATCCTTTAGATCCATTGGATTCTTAGTTAACTTTCAATTTTTTTAAAGGGTTTAAATTATTGAATCTTTTTTAATTGTATATCTTATATAATTTTATTATATATGTATGTAAGTATAGTTGTTAGTTACTAAACTCTTGCCTTTCTCCTAAATAGTCTATTATCAACCTGCTTACTAATTCCGAATTAAGGCACCAAAAGGAATTAATACTAATTTGACTCTAAATACCGAATTTATTCATACAAACTTTTCGCATTGAATTAGCCCTAATTCCTTTTAATTAACGTACTTTCTAAGATGAAAAAATGTAAGCAACCCTTGTGATTGAGTGATTCATATTCATCACTGTGAATTTTTCTACACAATGTGAACCAGAGATAATGAGATAGGACACTTCGAATTCGCCGCTTCAAAAATCGGTTTGACGTCTATTTTTTATGATCTGTTGAAATCATGTACACTATACGTGAGCGCTACCATGTTGTTGTTTTCTGTCTTTCAGTATGTTGAAAAGAAACAGCTGTTTCATGTTTCACCACGTTTTCATGTAGTAAAATTATTGCTTGCAACTGTTTACAATATAACAAAAACTGATTAAGTAAGCCAATAAATACGCTGATTAAAGCAGCAGAAGTATTTTATAGTAAGAAAAATATTTGAGACCTCTTCTAAAGCACGAACCTTGGATAATCGTGTGTAATTGTAATAAAGATAATAAGTTTACTCATTGTACGCAGAAGATATATAGGAGAAACAGTAGATTGTAAAACTATTGCAGAAGATGGAAAATTGTTACTGCAGGCTCAACACAAGGTAATGTAAATATCTGGATTAAAAACTGAATTCTTATTTGCTTCATATTTAAGGTAGAAGCCCAAGCATGAATTCTCCAACAAGAAGGGGAGAAATGGAAGCATCATTGGAATGGAGCATCGTTCCCTGTCGATGCTGTCGATATTTGTTTCACAATCTGGTGCAAACACGGTCGCTGGTATTGATAATTATGAAATTATTTAAACATAATAAATAAATTGCTATTGCCAGGTAAGCTATTATTATATTAAGCGCATCAAATATATTTTAATAATGTTAATGTTGTTTTACGATGTTTGTTAACATGTTCTCTTGTTTTCTGAATAGTTGGATTACTTTGTGTTGTTCGAAGGCATGCTGGACAGCGTCATCTACGCTCGTGACAACCATTTGAACGAAGGAGGCACGTTATTACCCTACCGTTGTTAGGATATGGCAATGAGGAACTTTTCCAATCACATGTCGGCTTTTGGAATGATGTTTACGGATAGACAGTTTGAAAAATTAGGTTGGTATTTATAAATTACATATAATCAAATATGATTAAAATCTCTTTAACCGCAGATCGGCTTTGCTACAGCTACTCATTATGTAGTGTTAAGTTCCGTTTTAAGGTACATATTTGCCAAATGCATACAAAACAGTGTCAACACGACCAGAAAATACTGCTGACTCTGCTGCGACCAGAAAACATATATGATTAGAACGTTTTTAAGTCAATCTATACAATTTCATGCCATAAGATTTATAAATATAACATGTGTATATATAAAGTAAAAATTGTTATTACATGCATACATAATTAAATATATTATAAATGATGCTATATTAGTTTCTTCTTAATTACTGCATAAATACTGTCCAACCTAGGAAGAAACATGACCATTCTGGAGTAAGTAATCGTAATTTTTTTTAGTGGAAAGGCGAACAACTGTGCATTTGGAAGAAAAAGTTAGCACCATTAATTTTTCACCATATGTAAACAAAGGTGGTGAAGCTTCTCAAATATACAAACAGTAGGTGCTGAAAGGGAATTTAAGTCCCCCAATTGGATCAACAATAGATAATTTTCAAATATATTGGAAAATAAATGAAAATATATAAATGCGACCATTCTGGAGTTACTAATCTTAATTTATTTTGTGAAAATTCGAACAACTTTGCACTGACAGCCAAATATTCGCACAACGACAACTTTATACCAATTAAATATAAACAAATAAATCAACAAATACTATGTAAAATCTGAAAGTATACATTTATTATAATTATAAGGAACTGGTAGATATCTTAGGTATATAATCTGAGCATAAGCAAAAGTTTATTTTGTTAAATATATTTTTGACGTTTGCAAACAGACACCCCGTAAAATCAATATTGCATGCGTTCATGTGATACTTCGGCGAAGTACACTTCGTGCGGCGAAGTACACATGAGAGGACAAAGCACACGATTTTGTGCGGCGAAGTACACATGAGAGGACAACGCACACGTTTTTTTGTCATAGGTTTAGTGAAATTTCAGCAAAATGCATATGTATTGAAACAGCGAATTCGAAGTGTCCTATCTCATTATCTCTGATGTGAACTCTTTTCCCGTGTGTGAGTACACAACTGAGATAAATCTTTTAACCTCATACTTCCAATTCGCTTCACTTCACTGAATTTTCCTTTTTAGAATTAAATTTCGGAATCTAGTTCTTCATAATTTTGGAGCCCCCTACATCGCGGGGCTCCGGTGCGTAGCATCCACCGCACCCCATAGATGGCACTGGCCGACAACCATTTTGTAACGAGCTGTTTGAAAACATATTCTAAAGGATTTTGGTCCGCTGATTCCAAAAATGAAATGAATGAAATACAAAAAATGAAACGAGCCGTTTTCGAGATAATCGGTTTTTAAATTTTTGGCCACGTTAAGGTCCATCCACTTGAAGAGCTACCACAGCTGACATATGTAACCGATTCGATTACAACTAAGATTAAATTAAAGAGGAAGGATGCACGCATATTTTTTGCTAACATTACTTTGAAATCCGAAAAATAGTTTAAAACCTTTTGGTGAAATCGTAACTTCAAAAGAGGAATTTTTTAAGAAAAAAGACAAAAAACTGCTATATATCTGTATGTAAAAATATGTTCCCAAAACTTTTTTACCCTTTTTTTTTATATCGATAGGTTGCATTTACGCAAGTTTTAAGACCAAAATCCTTTAGAATATGTTGTCAACAGCTCGTTACAAAAAAAAAATGATAATTTGTAGGCTAGTGAATTAAGCCCCTAAAAATCTTCCTTACAAAATTATTTACATATGACATTATTTACATATGCTCAATCGGCCCGTTTGCATAGAAGTGTTATTGTGGCGTCTGGGGTTCAGACTTCGTCCGACGCCGTTCGTCCTTTAGCGACCGCATTCGAAGAAAATCAGAAATCAATTTTTGGATATTTGTAAGAGAACTACTTTGTGATGCTTTGATAATTTGAATGCTTTTCATGCAAACAGTATACTCAAAAGACACTTCTATCAGGATATATTTCATGATAAACATTGCACTTTTTACCAAATTGTGTTCTTTTTGGACACCGAATTTTAAAGAATCCCGAAAATGGTGTTTAGGCATTTGTATGCGAGACCTTTTCGTGAAAAAAACAAAATTCATATTTGATTGCTAACAAAAGAATTTTGTGTGTGTCCTTTTTGAAGTTCTTAGAAGTAAAATTTTGTAACATCCTTTCTTATTCATCGTTACAATCATGGTGCAAAACAAACACTTGTGCAAAATTTCTAGGTTTAGCCTGTGTGTTGATTGCTCAGCGACCGATTTAAATTGCTTATTCCTTTAGCGACCGATTTAAAAAATCCTGAAATTAATTTCTAGATATTTGTAAGAGAAACCTTTTCGCGAAAAAAGCATATTCGCCAGTCATTTCTTTCTGGATACATTTCATGATAAAAATTGCACTTTTTACAATACTGTGTCCTTTTTGGAGGACAAAGTTTTGAAACGTGATATCAGCGTTCATTTTTGAGTTATGAAACCAAAACTTTATGTCTGGGTATAGAGTAGCATTATCCGTTAATATGCCAAATATGGGCATGATCTACCCGCTTTTAGGTTACACAGGTTAAAGAGAGTCTTAAATGGTTATATTGTAAAATATTTAAAAACTTCCTGAATAAACCTGTACATAACAACTTATTTCTCAAAAAAACATTATTACAGCAAAACTTGTTGCGGTCCGCCCACTTTTATACTACTTATACAGCTTGGCTAGACGCAGTATCATTTGATACGGTATCACTACTGGTATGATGATACCAGCGATGGCTAGACATTGTGGTATCAAATTTAGTTTCAAAATCCATAAACATGTTATGTCAATGTATGTGTGAAATTTACTGAATATCAAAATGTTGTCCGTAGTTGCCATAATTATTATATTATGATTAATGCGTAAAGGAAAAATAGGATTTCTAAAAATCCCATGTTTAAATTTTAGTTCAATGGAAATTACCTGATTCACTATGGTTTTCTTGTTCAGTGGAAATCGTTGTGTTGTGAAATTTTTTTAAAATAGTTAATTTATTTAAAAATAATAATGGAGGAATCTCAAATGGCTTGTGTTGCGGCGATGGCAACAGCTGCTGCATGCTATGTTGTAGTCGATGAAGATTCGCAAAGGAATCGATCGTATTGGGTAAAGAAGTGGAGGAAGAATCGCAGTGTTCGTGGAAACCCTCAAGAGTTTTTAAGAACTCTAAGGCCCGGCACATACTATTATAGCTGCTATTTAAGGATGGACGAAATGTTTATTTAAATATGTCTATTTTTTTACTTAAAACGTTTGCATTTTCGGCTTAAATCAGGCGCTTCTCGACCTAACCAATGTTGTTGTTGTTTCTGGCGCTGACCCTAACAACAATAATTTGTATTGCTCTCGTCTAGTTCCCGAATTATAGCCCTTTAATGTTTCTAAATTCCAGGCCTATATCTGTTAAACTTTACGAGATACCACTATGATATGAAAAATAAAATTTTAGACTTTTAGTACTTTTTTTCCATTAATTAATGTTTTTCTAATTGTAATGTACGCCAGAAACAACAACAACATTGGTTACTTCGAGAAGCGCTTAATCTTTTCCCCTTTTCTTTTTAATTGTTTTTGAACTTTTCGTGACTTGATATTAAAATAAGGCAAATGGGACAAATAAATGAAATTTCTCCGAAAAAGAGAATTTTTTCAACTTCATTTGCAACCGTTCGAATTTATTATGGCCGACTGTTTGGTTGCTGTTGACAACTGCTTACTTGTGTGCGTAAATGATACCGAGAGAAGCAGGGTAAATTTGGGTATCAAAAATTCTCTACACTTGATACTTGTGTGTAGAATTTTCCCTTTCTTCCCCGTCTCTCTCTCCAACGAACTGAGTGATACCGTATCAAATGATACTGCGTGTAGCCAAGCTGATACAGTATAGCTCATGAAAACAAATTTATTACTACGGAAATAAAGTTTAAATATGAACACAATAATAAAACTACTAAACTAGTTATTTTGTTTCGAAAACAAGTAACCACCACGCCTACTACTATGAGCCTACTAGGACTCATGGAGCCTGGGACGGTTAATCAACTTGCAACTCCAATAATTCCTAGAATTCAATAAGTCAATACTTGATTTCCAAAACTGCCGCCCCCGAAATTGTTCCGCCTGGGGCGGAACACCACCCCGCTCCACCCTAGCTATGCCACTGTACTTATATTCGTCTGTGATTAAATATGATAATAAGGCTTTTCTTATAACCACATATTTCCTCCAGTTTCAGTTTGTATTTCACTCTGTAATGTTATTGCTCTGCAATGAAAAAATAAATAAATAAAACTATTTCGTTCATTAAATTTTTTAAATAACTGTTACGTGTAGGGTATCTAAGATTCAAATATAGCATTCTTACTGGTTTTATATACCGTTAAATGGTTGCTACATCTATATTTATGCATTCTAAAATATTTATTTGAATAAAGGGAATTTTAAAAATCAGCATTATTTCATCCGTATTGGTAATTTTTTCACTCAGGAGTAAATACGAATATTTACACCGGTAGTATATTGTATAGTACTGGCTTAGGCTAGGACTAGTCGGCAACTGGAAGCAAGGTCTTGTTAACCCACTATGGCATCTCCTTATTACAAAAAAAAAACAAACGTGCAGGTTTGTCTATTGACTCTAATTTCGACAAATAATAATTACTTGATAATTAAGGTTTTGAGGGCATCAGACACTAAGGCAATTGTGCATCAACAAGCGATCGGGCAGTGAACGATTGCCCTCCCGACCACGATTCCTTAATATGCCGGCAAAAAAAAGTTTATTGTTCGGAATCCCAATTTGTTCTCCCTCATTGCAAACTCATAGTCATTGAGTCTTTAATTATTTATTCACAAAGAGATCATATTAATATTTTACATATTGAACTGAAGATCGATTCAATGTTCATGTTATTGTTTTCTTCAATGTTCTCTTCTTATTAATAAGTATGATACATGGTACATATATGGTACATATATGTTTTTAAGATAATACATTATAGTCTTTAATTTTTGTCCACAATTGTAATTCGAATTCTGGAATCTTATAATGTTGTTGAAAAAAAGCTCAATAAAGTTCAATTCAATTCAATTCAATGTTTTGTGGCATAACCTTTGTGGCACAACATCTGTTCGGCATTGAAGCAATAAGATTATCAATGATACTGCTAGGAATACTCGGCCATGCACGCTTCGCAGCTTCAAACAACTTATTTTTGTCTCTATTTGTACCCTCTCGGTTGATGCTTCTGTTAACAATTTTCCACAGGTTCTCAATCGGGTTGAGATTCGGGGATTGTGCAGGCCATTTTAAAACCTTTATTTCTTTAGCTTCTACCCAATCTGACACATGTTTCGACGTGTGTTTTGGATCATTATCGTGTTGAAAGATCCAGGAAAGTGGCATGTTTCACTCTGCGTGGGGAAGCATCACATTTTCGAGGATGTCTTTATAGATAATGATTATATTATATTATTATTATATTTATTATTATAGATTATAAGATAGTCCCTTGGCAATGTCGAGGATCGAAACGCTTATTTTTTGGTCTACGAACCTTTTTCATTCCGTCTGAGTATTTTATGTTAAATTTTGATTCGGCAAGCCAAACCTTTCGCAAATATTTGTTTGGAATGACCCATTTTTGTAAGCATTAATAATCAGTTTTTTCACATCACTTTCAATTAACCATTTTTAATTTAATTAACTTTTTTCATCCACTTTGACCGAAAAAATTGTACGTGCTTCTTGCTTTTAAATATATTATTATTTAATTTTAGTTACAAATGACCAAATGACCTTCTGCCCACACTATATCAAAAGTGTTCCAAATATGGAATTCGCATACGCTTAGGTGCAAATGAGTAACGTTCAATGGAATACGTTGTTTTACAAAGTCAACAAAAGAATTTCGACTATAAAATGTTATCACAAAAATATTTTTTTTTAAAGTGGAATAATTCCATTCCTAAGAATTATAATTAAAACAACTTCCTTATTGCAATTATTATTGATTATTGCTACTTCAGTGAACTCTGTTCGTTAGCAGATATTACTTATCTAGTGCTAGTGCTGCAACATTGATAACAAGATAACGGTATGTATTATTCTTCTGATGAAACGAAGACCACATTATAGCATACAGTGACATGTGTACCATACAGAATCGAAATATAAAGCTCTCACTGATGTGGTTAAGGATTGTTCAATCAGCTGATAATAGCATAAATATTATTAACCAAAAATATTATTATGTTTTAGATGTAGAGGCCTGAGAGGTTCCAGCTCCACTACCGGCCTCTGTGGTACCGGTACGTGGTGAGGAACCACATCCTGCTAGAGATGCCACCGCTTCCGCTAAATACTTCGGATCTAGACTTGATCGTCGGTAAACCCATCACCCCTAATCCAGAGTGTAACACGACCCGTGCTCATTGGATGGTTGGGAGTCAGGGGGTATACCGACTGTCTTATAACGGAGCCTGACACCGGCCCGCCTCAGGAAGTAACGGTGGGCTTACCAAGGTATGGGGCGCTGCCGTGGCGGACGAACCTTTCCCCTAATTATAGCTTTGACTACCTGCGAGTGCTTATACGAGCAGGCAGTCGTACGAAACAGATGGAACAAACACAAAAACGGACTCCCCATTTTTGACGACCACAGCAAACGACACGGACAATTCTAAGAAATGTGAAACTATCTGTACTAGCTCGGAGGAGCTTCTTGCCTCCAGCCAGGAAACAGTAGTTTCAAACAAGCCGTTCACGGTTGAAGACGCAGCCCGACCGGTAGAACGATATCTAAAAATAAATCTGAGAACAAGGTCTTGAGGTCCCGCTACTCCAAGGCCGTCCATATATTGGCCAAGACCACGGCTAATGAGGAGGCCGGGAAAGTGGATGCCTGGGACCTTGCTGACAAGGTCAAATACCTAGCGGTGGTCGAAGAGTACAGTCAGTACCAGGCCACCATGAAGAAGAACCGCGAGGCCAACTTTCGTTCGAACCTTGAACAGCAGGCTGCCGCTAAGCGCAATAGATCCGTCGAAGATGCGGGAAACGCTCGCAAGAAGAGTAAAGGCTCAGCGACCTCGTCATCAAGATCGGCGCATAGCAAGGCCGCCAGCGAATTGGAAGACGCACTATCCACTAGCAAGGCTGCATCGTTATCCACCGGCAAGTCTGCATTCAGCACGGTCCTGAAAAATGACCTACACGTGCGCTGGTGGACGGCACAACCAAAAAGGGACGGAGGGTCCAGGAGAGATGGGGAGAAATCGAGGCACGGCTGACCATAATGGTGAACGACTTCCTGTTGGGTCACCCAGATGAATCCCCTCCTCTCTTCGAGTCCTCAGATGTCTTCAGGGGATGCCGAATAATCAAGTGCGAGGATAGGTTCTCACTCGAATTCTTGACGCGCAGCGTGGCCGAGTTCAGTCGGGCATGGGACGAGCTAAGCTTGCAGCTTATCCCTGCCAACACATTCCGAGATCTCCGGTGGCCCGCATTTGGATCCCCAATATCGCCATCGACAAGGACAAGTTGCTGCAGTGTCTACGGCTTCAGAACCGCAATCTCGAGATGCGAGATTGGCAAGTCTTGTGGGAGGAGAAACCGCAGCCTAATGGATGCTCCTTCCTGCTCACATTCCCACACGAATGCTTGACATCGCTTTCGAAGTAGGAATTCAAGGTTCGGTTTGGCATCAGGCATGCCAAACTGAAAATTTTCTCGCAAGCGGAGGCGGAAGCAGGGATCGAAGGGTTGGAGGACGTCATGTCAAGCACCCTCGTCCTTGAGCCTAAACTTTAAACATCAATGGTGCATGTCGTTGAATAAACACAGCTGAATTTAAAACACTCCAAGAGTGCATCAGAAAATTTAGCTGTTTTCCTCGGGGAAGAGGAAATAGCCATCGCCATTACTCAAGAGCCATGGGTGCAAGACAGCACAGTTAAAGGGCTATCTCTGCATACGCATTAGTTATTTTACAAGGTAAATTGTGATAAACCTTGCGCATGTATTTTGATCAAAAAATCATTTAACGCTTTCTTTTGTTCCAATCTTAGTTCCCTTGATCTAGCGGTTATCAAGCTAACGGACACCACAGGTTAAGGATCTTTATTGCATCTGCCTACATGGCACACGACCAACCAGCCCCACCAGTCGAAGTGGAGGCCCTCACAGCGAAAGCAGTTCGGACGGGCTGCGGCCTTATCATCGGGTGCGACGCCAACGCCAGGCACACGATATGGGGCAGCTCGGAAATCAACGAACGCGGTGAGTCACTTTTTCAATATATCTTAAGTTCCAATCTCTGTATTAGCAATAGAGCAAATTCCTCCAACTTCATTTTTCCGCGATCGGAGAAATTTGACGGCTGGCAAAAAGTTCTGGACATCACTCTCGTCTCTGACAATGTCGACTCGTCGGTTGTAAACTGGAGGGTGTCGGAGGATCTTTCCTTCTCAGACCATAGAAGGATTCTCTTCGACATCTCTCTCGATCTACCTCGACCATCTCCTTTTAGAAATCAGAGAAGGGTTGAGTGGACTTGCTTCAAGTCCATTCTCTCCTCCAAGCTAAAACACTATCCCGCAGAATCGATGTGTATAAGAGAATTAGGATGCATTGTACAAATTCGAGAAGGGGATGAAGTTGCATTTAACATCTCCTGCCCGATCTCCAGGGTAGGAAGACACACCCACCCTGGTGGTCGACGGAATTAAGTGACATGAGAAGGGAAACCAGGCGGGCTTTAAATCAAAGTTACTCGACTAGAAACTGGGCACCTTATAAGGACTGCCTTAGAATCTACAAAAAAACAATTAGGGACGCAAAAAGTAAGTCATTTTTTCTATTCTGTGAATCAATTGAAAATATCAAGGACTCGACAAGACTTGCCAAAATCCTATCGAAATCTAATTCTAATCCTACGTTTCTGAAACGTGCGGATGGAACTTGGAAGGATTCTACCCGAAGCTCGCTGGAAACGCTCGTTGAAGCTCACTTTCACTTGAAGTATGTAGGGATCACGCAGGGGTAGCACCTCGCTGCGCAAATCACATCCCTAGGTAGGAAGCAAGAGGGTCCCTAATAACCACAACGAAAATCAGCTGGGCGATATCCGGCTTTTCTCCCTACAAATCTCCGGGCCCTGACAGCATAATGCCAATCATGCTCCAAAAAAACGAGGAGGTGATTATGCCCTGGCTTATACCTATCTACCGGAACAGCCTCCGACTAAGTCACATCCCGCTGAGATAAGGGGTGGTCTAAATATAGACTCCATCTCATCAGCCCAACATGCCTACATCAAGGGCAAATCCACGGAGACGGCGCTGCACGAGGTAGTACGCACCATTGAACGCAATCTCTACTTTAAGCAATTCACACTGGCGTCCTTTCTAGACATAGAAGGGGCATTTAACAACGTCAGTTTATGCAGTATTCGTGACTCAATGGAGGAATTGGGTATAGACGAAACTATTCGAAACTGGACCTCATCACTGTTAAGCACACGCATAGTCGAGGCTTCGTGGGGTGGCCTGCAGTTGACCAGACACATTCAACGAGGTACTCCGCAAGGTGGGGTTCTATCGCCGCTGTTGTGGCTACTGGTGGTGAATTCCAAACTAAAAAAGCTTAACACCGGTGGTGTCAAGGCCGTAGCATACGCGGATGACGTACTCATATTGGTATCAGGCCTATTTCCATCAATGCTGAGTGAGACCAGGGCTCTGGAAAAAGTCTGCCTATGGGCAACCAGCTGCGGCCTGGCAGTTAATCCAAGCAAGACAGAGCTGATCTTATTCACTACGCGAACCAAGATCTCAACGTTCAATCTTCCCCGGTTGGATGGAACCGAAATCAAGCTATCAAAACAGGCTACGTATCTGGGTCTGATTCTTGACAGCAAACTAAACTAGAAAGCAAACATCGAACAAAGGATTAAAAAATCGTGCGTGGCTTTTTATGCCTGCAAAAAAATGTTCGGTAAAACCTGGGGCCTCAAGCCGAAAGTAACTTTATAGACCTATAAAGCGCTTGGCAGGCCTATCTTAACCTATGGAGCCTTAGTGTGGTGGACGGCCACATCCAAGGTTTATTAATGCCAAAGACTATCAAGGATCCAACGGATGGCTTGTGCCGGAGCCGTGGGAGCTCTGAGGTCGTGCCCGACGGAGGCTCTCAATATCATTCTACATCTCTTTCCGGTCGATTTAGAGATAAAAAGCATAGCCACAGCTAGTGCCCTTAGACTAAGGGAGCATAACTGCTGGGAATGTAGAATAAAAGGTCACAGCAATATCTTGGAACTGTCGGCCAAAACAAGTATTCCGAGAGAGACAGACTACCTCAAACCGTCCATTAATTTTTCCCGCAAATTCAACGCCATCTTTCCCTCGAGGGCCGCCTGGCGTGGAGGCGAGCTGGTGAATGAATTTTACATCCCCATATTCACGGATGGCTCCAAGATGGAGGCAGGAACTGGAGCCGGAGTATTCTCGGAGAAACTGGGACTACATCTAAGCTTCAGACTACCGGATTATGCCAGCATATTTCAGGCAGAGATCATGGCAATCACGGAAGCCTGCAAAGCCATCTCAGTTGTCAGGAATCTTCTCCGACAGTCAGGCCGCCATCAAAGCTTTGATAAGCGTGGAGACTAAGTCGAAGCTGGTACGAACTAGTCGTACCTAAGTCGACCTAAGGATACATAAGGATACCTAAGTAAGGACCTAAGTCGAGAAGGTTCAGCAGTGCAGCGATATCCTGGCATGCACTTCAAATAGGACATCCATCACCATCCTGTGGGTTCCCGGTCACAGGAACATCTATGGCAACGAGATGGCCGATGAACTTGCCCGGAAAGGTGCAAGTCTAAATCCTCACCTAGCCCTACAAGTCTGTACGCCTTACAGGGCGGCAATAGCAGGAATACGAAAGCATTACTTGGATCTGGCCTCAGCCAGATGGAAAGTTCGTTCAACCTGCAAAATATCGAAACAACTATGGCCCTCCTACGATATCGGAAGGACCACTTATCTTCTGTCCAAACCCAGGAAAAATACTGCCAGAATAATTGCGGTACTGACTGGTCACTGGCTGGTAGGACGGCACTTAGGTAGCCTGGGCCATAGCTACAACTCGTTCTGTCATAGCTGCTTGGATCCCAGCAAGGAAGAGACGGTAGAGCACTACCTCTGCACCTGCCCTGCTCTATCTCGCAGTAGAATGGCACTCCTGCGGAAACCCTTTTTTGAGGACTTGGACAGCCTACCCAACGTCAAGCTTGACAGTCTTTTATCATTTCTGAACAGGACGAAATGGCTGTAGAGCTCGCCAGACCTCCTGCATACCCTCACCGGCTATAGTTTCACGTGGTATTAAAATGGCATATCTGTGCTACTTAGCCCTGCCCCCCAAGCGTTGGGCGCAAGGCGCCACCTAAACTAACTATTAACCAAAAATTTTGATTATCCGGCGATTCATTTCTTCCAAACGACGGAGATTTTGAAGTTGTGGCATTAAAGAAAAAGGATCAATTATAGGATACATATTAGCTACATATTCAGGGCAATCGTGACCAGGTATTTACGTCGGAAGTTCTACGTTTCTCCCTTCCAGGTATCGCGAGCAATTATAGAAAGGATTAAACAAAATTCCGCAGAAAATCTACCTATCGCGAATAATCTTTTTACGGAAATTTTTTATGGAATTTCTGTAAATTTTTCCGTCGTTATTATGACGCGGAATTTTGAAGTGACAACATGTAAGTGTGAAAATTATCACTTGAAAAAACAGAGGCAGAAATTTTAAAACTTGCAGTTTTATAATTGACCTTTTTTTAAAGGACAAATTGAAACCAACTTGAAAAATTGGTTAATTTAATGGAAGAGTATCCAGATACTGCCTCTGGATACACCAAACGGAACAAGGAGGAAGTTGGAAAGTTTTGGACTACGGTAGAAAAGGAATAAATGTTACTGGACGACCTGTAACATCTAAGTTTGAATGGAAAAATATATAAATATATGGTAAATAAAGGTATAATATATATGAATATATTTATTACATTATATGCGTGATGTAAATACATACACCACCCATATTTTTCCGGCTTCAACGTTTTACACTTGCAATAGGATTTGAACTCGCAACTTGACTGGCAAGATTGTATAGCTATTTCGGAACATGCCAACGTTCCTCATCAGCAATCCTTTGTCGGTGTTTATTCTTGTACAACATTCGCTATATAAACTTCGTCGTTTGCAATGGAACAATTTAATGTGAATTACAAGCTCTAGAAGAGACTTAGAAGCAAATAAATGTACACACCACAAGTTGTTTTTGTCAAATCTGTTTGCATTTTGTGTTTTTTACATGCCCTCTCTATGCAGGCCGGTTTCGGAATCAAGCATGAGATAGGAGCATGTTTTGTGTATATGAGCGCGCCACGCTCTTTTTGTGTATTGTTTTTATTGTATTGAATTTTCAATGCAAATTAATTACTTAATTTGCATGTTTCCAAACGCTGAGAAATGTGAATATATTTATTACATTATATGCGTGATGTAAATACATACACCACCCATGTTTTTCCGGCTTCAACGTTTTACACATTTTACGTGTTTAATATATATGTATATACACATAGTTATGAGTTAAATTATAAGCAAATTAATGATTCTTAGGGCCAGTTTTTCAGTGCTCGGTTACCGTCGTTTCTCGGTTAACCTCCGTTTGAACCACACATTGTGTTTTTCAGTACATAGTTAACCGGCGTTTAACCGGCCAACATTGGTGAGTTAAACTCAACAATAATAGATAAAGAAATAGCTGTTAATAGATAAGAAACAGCTGTTTCTTTGACGTTCAGAATTGCACAATGTGTATAAACAGATTGCGAAAAAGTGAATTCGAGTGCTTTAATTTTTCCATTTCCATACATTTCTGTTACGCAAAAAATGAGTTCTATATCCAATTACGAAAGTGATGGTGAAATGTACGAAATAATTGGTATTATTTCCATTTCAAGACGACTGAGAACCTTCAGAAGTCGACCAAACCATTTTGACATGTTTGGTGATAGGGACTTCTACAAAAGGTTTCGACTAACGAAGACAACAGCTCGGAACGTCTTGGACATGATTGCGCCATACATTAAAAACAGAACTAGTTGGTGAGTTCATAATTTTCTATAATTAGTACGACTGCGACAACCAATTCATTGCAGGAACCAACAGAGGAGCAGATGTTTTTGATAACGTTGCGAGCTTATGCAACCAGTGGTATGCTTCGCACAGTTGGAGATGTATATGGAGTCTCGATTTCAAGCTTGTCAAAATATGTGCATATTGTTTCGCATTACATAGCAAAGTTGAGTTACCTCGCTTCATTAAATTTCCATCCACATTTGGTGAAAAACGTCAAGCAAAGCGGGATTTTTACAACATCGCTAAGTTCCCCAATGTAATCGGGGCACTGGATTGCACGCATGTGAAAATCATTTCTCCAGGTAATGTGAAAGCCAAATTTCGGCAAACCCTTCTTAACAAATTTATATATTACTAGTATATAAGCCTGACTTCGCCAGGAAGTTATTATTTTTTATTTATTTTGTAAAAAAAATTGCGAAGTCTTTTGGACTTTCTCACCTTACACTTTTTTGGTTTATTTATTTTGGAGCATCAAAAGTAAAAAATTAATCGCAATTAATATCGATTGTTTGAATTTGATTCAAATATTGTTTGAGAATATTTCTTTAAAAACAACATTTTTTGTGATAACCGTCGTCTCCACCAGCGGTACTGGCAGTTTGAATTGGGAATGGTATGTGCGACCTCCTTTTAAAAAGTTGGCCGCGATTCCCGTGGAGGCCAAAGATAACGCTATATCGCCCTTTCCTCGCACCACGCTCAAGAGGGTTTTGTATAGGTAGGTTTTTCCACTTCCCCCAGGTCCATCTAAGAAGAAGCATTTTGATGATATGCTAGATGTGTACATTGCATCTATAACACTATTAAAGCACCACCCTGTTTATCGTTTAAACATTCGACCATATCTTGATCTCTTCTGTAAAGTGGTTAAGAAACTTATCCCACAAATTCTGCGGCTCAAATAGGCACCCAAAAACACAGATTAAGGCACACAATCCTCTGAGCGCTTTAGGTATGCTGACATCTACAGCCTCAGCCAGTGTGGCTTCCCAAACCGAATCGTCTTCTAAGATACCCAACTCCTTGCATGCCGTTTTGAATGTGACCCCGTGCACAGTCCTAACGTTCTCAAAACTGATTTCCCCTGTCGCATGTTATAGAAGTAGTATTAGATGATATCGCTCACCTTCCGATATACTCACTGTGTACATTCGTCCTATGACTGTATCACTGTCTCTTTTTCTCTCTACCCAATATCTAATGTTCCCTTTCTAAACAACTAAACACAACACCACAAAAAATAGTCGCGAACAAAATAAATTCAATGAAATTAAACTATTATGAAAAATTATTAAATTTTTACATTATTAAATTATTAAATTTTTAAATTATTAAATTTTTAAATTATTAAATTTTAAAAACACATTAAATTTTTAAAACATCGCGAACCTGCAATTCTTACACCTAAGGACGATCAGGCATCAACCACTAATGACACGTTGCTGAACTCATTTGAAGAAACACAATATCTGTACAAATCGGTGGACACAGTATTGCACATAGATAACGCTATACACTATCCTGTGGAGTTCATAAATACACTTACCCACCTGGTCTACCGTCTCACAAACTTATCTGAAAATAGCAGGAATTGATCTTAGGCAAGACTGCTTTTCACATGCTAGCAGCTGATGGCAAAAACTCTAATTTAGTGTATAAAGAGGTACAATAATTAAAACTAAACAGCAAGAAGATTAAACAAAACATTTCTAATATTGTACAATAAAAAATTATAAAATAAAATAAACACATAAAAAACATAAATAAAAGCATACCAAATACAATGTAGTATTATAAAATAATATTTTATTTCCCGAGCAATGCCGGGTAGTTAAGCTAGTTTATTATAAAAACAATTTTACAACAGCAGAAATAAATTTTCGGTTAGAGTGCGTGGGACAGGACGAGCGTGGAAGAAAAAGACGCCACTTGGAAAATAGTGGAAAATTAATTCAATGTAAATTCTACGGGTATGTAAATATAAATATAAAATATTTAATATTTATATATTTATATTTATAAATATTTATTAAATATTTGAAATATTTAAAATTAACTTTGTTTGTAGGACTCTACAGGTGTGTGAAATCTCTGAAGACAAAATACGACAACGCAAAAAAAATTGCAACCTGCTATGACAGACGTCGATTCCGTCGTTATAGGCGTTACGACGATGACAATGTTGTCGATTCAGTCAAGCGAAAGCGGAACTGGAATTTAGTTGTCTTTTTTTAATTTCTCAATTTCTAATTTAATTTTTTCTTCCTGTAAATTGCTATAAATTTTAAGATGTTCTATTTCCAAACTCAATTTCTTAATCTTTAAATCACTTTCCAATTTAAAAAATTCCAGTTCCGCTTTCGCTTTTTCCAATTTAACCGCCATTTTAATGTATATTAAAAAAATATATCACAAAAATATTACCATGAAAAACAGTTCCATCAGCACTATCGTTCGCGACGTCGCATTGAACTGCTTCACCAATTTGGATGCCTGCAGAATTATTAGGTATTATAATATACATATACTGAATATATATGAAAATACCTTCTACAACATCGCCATCATCGTATTCCGATAGCAAGCCGAGGAATTCCTCTGTTTGTCCGATTCCTATAAGCGCGGAATCGGCCTCTGTCACAGCCGAAGTTGACGCTTGCCACCACCAGTGGCAAACATGTTTCGCCTGTAGGCGGCCAAGTTCTTCTTGGCAATTTTTTTAACGTTGTCGTATTTTGTCTTCAGCGATTTCACACACCTGTAGGGTCCTACAAACTAAGTTCATTTTAAATATTACATTTGAAGTTTATATTTACATAACCGTAGAATTTGTATTGAATTCGTTTTCCACGATCTTCCACGTCGCTTCTTTTTCTTCCACGCTCGTCCTGTCCGTGCGTTTGCACTCCAACTTTTCCTTGTGCATTTCCACGCACTCTAACAAAATTTATTTCTGCTGTTGTAAAATTCATATTTCGCTTATTCGTGGACATTGTTATATTGTATGTTATCATGGTATTGTTATTGAATTTTTATATTATTATTTTCCTTATTTGCACCAGAACAACTGTTCTCTTTGTAAAAATGAAAATATTGACAAGTGCTGCCAAAATCGGTTTAGGTATACGCTAAATATTCGTTGCATTTAGATAAATTATCCATGAAATATAGATAAGATAAGTTTAACATAGATAAGTTAAACTCGCACTGTAAAACCCAAATCTCAGTTAACTTTTGTTTGACGTTTAACTAAACGTCGTTTAAACGCCGTTTAAACGAGCACTGAAAAACTGGGCCTAGTGTTCGTCTCTGATTTTATTTGATTGCTTACAAATTATATATATTCGTATAATTACATTATATGTTTATATTTTTACAAACAATTTATTATACAATTAATGCAGAATTATATACAGGGTGTTTCACATATTAGTTTGGGTGAAAAATAACCTCCTTGATCGCCAGAATGCGCTGCTACTGCAAAAAAGGTTATTTATTTATGTATTTATTTATTTATTGTTGTGTAACCAATTACACCACAAGATAATAATCTTATTTACGATATAATTCATAAGTAACAATGTAGGTAATACAAAACAATATAAATGATAGGCAATTAATAAGAAAATTAACAGTATAAATAGAACTTAAAAATTTTATTTAATTAAAGATTTAATTAAAATTATTATCAACTTACAAACTATAGAACAGAAAGAGAAGAAGAAAACAGCATGGGATAAAAGAAGGATATAAGGAATACTGGAGAAAAGACGTAGAAAAACAAAAAACCTAAGATGTAGAGATGCTCAAATTACCGTCCACAATATAATGAAATAACTGAGACTTAAAAGCTGCCACGCCATTAATGCTCTGAATTCTGTTAGGCAGAGAGTTACATTGCCTGATTGCGCTAATGAAAAATTGCCGCTCAGATGTGAGGCAGGAGTAACTAAAGTTAGATATATTTCGGTTGCGCTGCGATCTAGAAAAGCTAAGCCTACGAAACAGATAGGATGGCTCCTTGGAAATTATGATTTTGTGTAGGAAAGTAGTGGATCTAAAGACCAGTAAGTCACTAAAGGAAATCCCATGTAGTCTTTTGTTATACAATGATATATGAGCAAATCCCCTAAGCATACCTAGTTATAACGTTATAGGCGCTGTCGAGTTTACGTTTACTTAGATAGTCACAACAGGGAAATAGCTCGCATCCGTACAAGAGAGATGGAATTAAGTAGATTTTAGCCAGCAGGATTCTTACTGAACGAGGTGTAAAGTATTGGGAGATCCATAGGATGCGAAGCTTGGCATACACAGTTCCAATGACATGATTGATGTGATCACTCCAAGTTAATCTACTATTAAATACAACACCAAGGTTCCGAGCCTTGGTGACATATTCAATGCTCTCACCATTGAGTGAAAGTTTAGGCAGAAGGTTTATATCTACATGCCGCCTGCTAATTAAAATACATTTTGACTTGTCCGGGTTAATGCAAAGCCCGTTAATGACAGCCCACTGATGAATTCTATCAAGCATTAATGATATCAGTATGATATCTAACATCGTCATAAGAACACGAGGAGTAGATCTGGATATCATCGGCATACATGTGCAGATTGCAGGAAGTAAGAACATTGGGCAGATCATTGATGTACAACAAAAAGAGCAGAGGCCCCAGGACTGACCCTTGGGGCACTCCACGACTTACTGGCAAGGGCGCAGATGTGGAGCCAGACATGGATACAACTTGGAATCTGTTAGTTAAATAAGACTCAATTAGTCTAGTCGCTGGCACTGAGAAAGCAAATATACTGGACAGTTTCGTCAACAAGGTAGCATGGTCCACTGTATCGAATGCTTTAGAGTGATCCAGAAGCACAAGAAATGTGACCATACGAGCATCCAAATTACGTCGTATGTCTTCTGTCACTTCTATTAAAGCACTAATACACCCATGGTTTGGCTTAAATCCCGATTGCCTACTTGAGATCAGTCCCTTATCATGGCAGTATTTGGCAATCTGCTTATAAATTACATTCTCAAGTACTTTAGAAGTGAATGGAAGTATTGAAATGGGCCTGAAATCATTGTTAGGCTTAGGTACAGGTATAACCCGAGCAATTTTCAGCAGCAACAGCTAGGGACAACTGACGTGGTAAGAACATGATTAATCAAATATGTGAGATAAGGGAGTAACTTGGGAAACAACAGCTTAATAAATTTAGGATCGGAGCCGTCAAAACCAATTGCATTGGACTTGACAGATAGAATATTGTTAAGTACATCTACCTGGTCAACACAGTTGAAAAAGAACCTAGAACTGGAATTGCCAGCAGGAGCAGTACCGAGGTAGTAATTTTCGCTAAGACGCGGAATGTTAAGATTTACTAATTTCTGATTAATCAGGTCACAATTTATATCCTAGATACCCTGACCCGAAGCAGTAGATGATATCAGACCAATTTTTCGTATCTGATGCCACCTCTGCTTACTATCAGTGATACGAGAGAATGCATTTTTGTAATACAGGCATTTTGCATTTCTTATCTTTCCCACTAACTTTCTCCCAAGCTCAACAAAAATGTCATGAAAAACATGAAGCTTGTAGCGTTTCCAGCGACGATAGGCAATGTCACGCTCGGCAATGTCACGCTCGGCAATTTGAGTTTTAATTGCATTAGTAAACCAGGGCTTTACACCTTTATCCCTTATTGCTTTACATTTTAGGGGTACAAACCTATTGAAAAGCACTCCCACGTTCCTGCACAAAGTGCTAGCTTTATCATCAACATCTGGTGAATGAAAAACTGCATCCCAGTCAATCACGTCAAGTTCGTTTATAAGCCTATTATAGTCAATATCATTATAGCTTCGGTATAGAACTGAGCGGGGATAGCATAATAATGGGAAGTCAAAGGCAAGAAAGATTAGATCATGTCGCGAGAAAATCGGAATAGAAAGCTGGTCGTATAGTAGAATTTTAGATTTATCATTTACAAAAAATACTCGTGAAGTGCGTAGGATTCACAGTATTAACAGGAAATAGCGCGACCCTAGAAAGTTCATCAGTTAAACTACTGTCAACAATTAAGTTACAGTTTAAATCCCCAGCGATTACTATGTTTTGATAAGAGAGCGATAAACACTCAAGGCTTTCAGTAAACGGCTCCAAATTAGTATTTTTGTTGGGACGATACACACACCCTATTAGAATTTTACCATAATCAGATGAAACCTCAACATAAAGGTATTCTAAACAACATTCAGGCGGAGACTTCGCCTTAACTTTGCACCTGATGTTATTCCGACAGAAAATCCCAACTCCACCCGCATGTGACACCCTATCTACTCGAAATATTTTAAACCCGCTGACATGTACCATCTGGTCGAAAATGTAGGGAGCAAACCATGTTTCAGATACGCATATTAGGTCAATCCCTGAGTTCACAAAATAATATCTGAATTCATCAATTTTTTTCATAAGGCTTTGAGCATTGATATGGCAAATATTTAGCCCTTTCTTTCTCCTACAAAGCATCCGAACTAGGCAACTCACATCAGCCCCAGACTCACTGAAACTATCGGAAATCATTAACTATTTTTCAGAGCAAATAAAACTGCAGCATAACTAGCAGCATACAATACCTTCAATGTGTTGATCAATTGCAGCTGGTTAAATCTGAGCATCTCACAAAGAAATAAAATGGAAATAAAGACAGAGCAATAAGTGGTGTAAAGGATGATTAATTAATTGGCAATTGGCGTCCCTCTGCTATATTGCGTAGTACACCAGCATTCACCACCGGAATGAAAACTTCACCATCCTCACGCTTGACCATGACCGATCCTCTACGAGTGATAACAGATGAGAGCAGGTTGCGGTGCTTCATCTTGACAGCCATATGCAGGAGCTGCCTATTCGTTTTTGTTAAACCTTCATTCAGGAACACAGCGGCTGTCGAATCCAGTCCAATATCCTTAAGGCAAAGCGTACGCTGTTCTTTCTTCCGAAATGAAGAGACCATACCAAAAAAAGATATCTTGTGGGACAGCGCACGAAATTTCATTATAATTGGGGGATCTCTAGCACCTTTAGTCAGCCGAGGTCGATATATTTATTCGAGTATAAAAGGCTCAATTCCAATAGTTAGGCAGAGCTTGTTGAAGATGTCCACTACATTTTCACCTGGTAAATGGGGTACACCAGTAAGTACACAATCTCTTGCCGCCTCTTTTTTCTCAACAATGTCACATATACGACAAAGCTCATCGATCTCCTTATTGAGTTTAACATCAACATCACTTCGCTGTTCAACAGCTACAAGTCGCGACTCAGCTAGCGATACTCGTTGAACAAGCACGCCCAATGTTTTCTCATTGGCTTCAAACCTTAAAGACGCCTTATCCTCGACATCACGAATCTGCAACCGGAGGTCCGTACGAAGTGTATTAAGTTCTTCAGAAAGACTACTAATTTTAGCCGAGAATCCACTCATTAGAACTTCAGCTTGGATTTTAAGTTACTCTGCCAAAACTGACACAGTGAGAGGCCCGTTATCATCTCTGGAACATATTGAACTAGACAGCTTCGAATCAAGACTAACACCAGTAGCAGCGTCACCATGCACAGTAATGCTCACTCTTTCACTCACTAGCCTTAATAGTATGCAACAACTTGTTCTTAGAACGAGTTATTGCAGCACCTGTAGAAGTCCCGCTATCCATCACAATGTTAAGTAATAAACTTGTAGAATTGCAATTAATATTAATAATTTTACTAAATGATCAATTAATCGATCATGCTATAAATAGCCAATGCACGGTAATTAAGCAATAAAACTATTAATAATTAAACTGGTAAGCGCTAGACAGTGAAAAAAATTATTAACTCAGCAGAGGCACCAAAAAACACGTCCGACTACTCTCGCATTACAATGCTTTTTTTGGTGCCTTGAAGTCCGTTCATATTTAGCAGACATGCCAAATTTCAGTGCGATACTGTATTTAGTTTTGTTTTGACAGCTGATTGTTGTTGACGTGTTTGGCAAACGATTTTCGTTCTCTCATAAAACATATTTTTTGAGAGGCAAAACGGCGAAGGAAACAAAAGTTGGATAAATATTATGGGGCTAATGCTCCGTCAGATTACACTGTCAAATATTGGTTTCGACAGTTTCGTGGTGGCCGCAACTCCACTACCGATCAGGTCCGCAGCGGCAGGCTCTCCGATGCGGTTACAGAGGACATGTCAAAAAAATACATGAAATGGTGTTGGCTGACCGGAAAGTGAAGGTGCGCGAGCTAGCAGATACCACAAAACGGTTGCAGAACGGCCTCACATGAAGCGAAAAAAAATTTTGTTGTTGCAAGACGGCGCACAAGAGCATCGCAACCACGGCTAAAATCAATGACTTACGGCTCCAATTGGTGTCGCATCTACCGTATTCGACCGATTTGGCTTCCTCGGACTATTATCTCTTCCCAAACCTCAAAAGATGGCTCATCAATAAAAAATTCAGCTCACGCGAGGAAATCATCGATGCCACTTAGGAGTATTTTGCAGACCTTCCGGAAAATTACTTTTCGCACTGAAATTTGGCATGTCTGCCTAAATATGAACGGACTTCAAGGCACCGTAACCTTTTTTGCAGTAGCAGCGCATTCTGGCGATCAAGGAGGTTATTTTTCACCCCACCTAGTAAGAGGGGACAAAAGACTAGGGCGTGTTGGTTGGATCGAGACAAGAAAAAAAATCGTATGGGAAGGGGCCAATTTCCCCCTGTTTAGATGGGAGCGGTCATTTTATAAAAATCCGACTTAACATCGGAAAAATAATATTAAAAAATAATGGTTATTTCATTTCAAATTATTGGCTGATTTTCAGCCAAATTTCGAGGAAGGAAATTTTCGAGGGTTAAAAAATTAGTGATTATTTATTTTTATACTCAAATACTTTTATTTAACAAGGATGAGAAATAAGGAATAAAAATTCTACTTAATTACATTCGGAAGCCAATTTATATAATTTCTTTTTCTTTTGGTATAATCATCTTGGCCTGGGATTACTTTGGAGTTTGAGGGATTTTCTTTAAAAAAATTAATTAACTAGTTCCTTCTGATTGTTCTCTTTCACATAGAAAACTTTTCAACTGAATATATGTATATAGTTCACACGTCTATATTTTTGTTGAAGCACAACACAATTTTTATTCACTTACAACAATATAGTTAATTTCAGCAAAACGAATCAAATTTTACGTCACGCTCATTTATAGTAGCTAAATCTTTATGTTTATAACTATAAACTCCATGAGGAAATACGAGTATGAATTTTTCTATATTTTGGTTCTTTGTCGAAAGGTATTCAGTAATGTGCTTTTTCATTAATCTAAAAAATATTGTTGGTATTTATCTTGCTTATGCTGAAGTTGTTGTAATTGTAGTTAACAAAATGCTGCTTTCAGCTCATCAAATGTGCTTGTGACGTGATTGCAGACCATAAAAATGCAATGTTGCTGTTTTAGTTTAATTCGAGGTCGTATTAATAATTTATTATTATTTTTGTTGTTTTTTTCCTAATGATTAAAAATTCGATTTCAATTTTCAGTTCAGTGATCATAATTTTTGTTGGCAATTTTTAGTTGAAGGATCACAGTTCCGGTTTTTAGTTTTGGTTTTGTAACGAGTTTTTAGTTTCCAGCCTGGATGAAGCTCAGTCTGTCCAGGGTTCGCTCGAAGGGGTCTCGTAACCCTCCAAGTTATTCAACCGCCACACGAATTTCGAACGACTGTTCTCACAGTCTAGCACTGACTCTTTGCAGAGTTCAGCTCGGTGGATTGGTTGTATTGGTTTTATCCTTATATCTACTTAACAATTTCTATACTTATGATACGTACAATGAATGTGCTTTTACCTACACAAATCTAAGGGTAGAGTGCCACGCAGCAGATGGCTGTACAGTTTCCCTACATAAAATCACTTAAACAGGAGTTCTTTAACCAGAGTGTTTCTCTACGGAAGGCCTACAGTAAGGGCTTGGAAGCTTAAGTACTTCCCGGCGGAAGGCCTTAATTCATATAAGGGAAAGCGAAAGTGCTTCCCTGCGGAAGGTCTCAGGTAAGGGCTTGGAAGCTCAAGTACTTCCCGGCGGAAGGCCTTAATTTATATAAGGAAAGCGAAAGTGCTTCCCTGCGGAAGGTCTCAGGTAAGGGCTTGGAAGATCAAGTGCTTCCCGGCGGAAGGCCTTAATTTATCGAACCAAAATGCTGGTTAGGTTAATCTCCTGTTTAAGGGACTTTCCTACTGGTGGCGTGCAAATATAGTTGCACGCCGATGGCCAAAGCCGATTAGTAAATGATAGGGCATTTACCGATGACCGAAGTCGATTAGTAATATATAAAGATATTACCGATGGCCGAAGCCGGTTAGTAAATGATAGGGCATTTACCGATGACCGAAGTCGATTAGTAATATATAAAGATATTACCGATGGCCGAAGCCGATTAGTAAATGATAGTGCATTTACCGATGACCGAAGTCGATTAGTAATATATAAAGATATTACCGATGGCCGAAGCCGATTAGTAAATGATAGGGCATTTACCGATGACCGAAGTCGATTAGTAATATATAAAGATATTACCGATGGCCGAAGCCGATTAGTAAATGATAGTGCATTTACCGATGACCGAAGTCGATTAGTAATATATAAAGATATTACCGATGGCCGAAGCCGATTAGTAAATGATAGTGCATTTACCGATGACCGAAGTCGATTAGAATGTATGAATGTTACCAACAACGAATGTTATCGGTAGCAAAACTGGTAGAGAAGTTGCAAGATTGTTTTACGATCTTAAGTACAAGGCTTACCTTTATACTCAGCGCAACTCAAATTTGCATGTTTTTGCCGTAGCCTTTTATGAGCTGGCTGCTGTAAACGGCGTGTGAATTATATGCACGTCGCGAGTGCAAACGGCTAGTGTCGATCATCATATTGTACATTGTGTATGTGTATATATGACGAAACCGGTTTTGTGTTTGTCTCTTTTGTTTTCGGTGTGTACACAAGAGTACAAACACACATACTAAGAGAATTGATGCGAAGATAAAAAATGTTTTGATCGCTGGTGGGATTTGAACCTGCGATCTGCGGTTTCCTAAGCTTGGGTTTGTTTCTAAAAAAGAGAAAAGAATATTTCTTTTTGTCGCTGGTGGGATTCGAACCTACGATTATTTGACGTATTCTGTTGATTAACGCCGCGACTGCGCTGCGACTGCGTTTATGCTGTTTTCCCTTTGTCTTACTTATTTCTATATTCTGATATTTCAGTTTTCTTATTATATATTTCTAGTTAATTAATCTTATTTGTAATAATCTTATATTTAGCTTATTTGTAACGTGTGTGCACGTTACAGTTTAATGATCGAAATTTAAGTTGTTTGTCATTCTTCACAGATGCATTTCTATCAATCAACTGTACGACACCGGGGCTCTCATCCATCTCTTCCAAAAACTCTTGGCAGCGAACCGCTTTGCCTGCCTGACGATCTGCTAACGGTACTACCGCGTGATTTTGGTATGAACCAATTGTTTTCCAACAATTTCTTGCTCCTATTTCTGTTTCGATCTCTTACTATATTTTCAATAGTCCTACTATACTATTGTTTCTGTAGTCCTATTTGTTTATATTCATGACCAGTACTCTCTACTTTTGGTGGATGACCCTCTAGGAAAAAAACGTCAACAAAAAAAAATATTTATATAAATACCTGTATTTTTAACACATTACACATCGCATTTCGTAATTTCTTGATTTATAGAGTTAACCGAGTTGTGCCATGAATGGCTCGTATATACATATATACAAAATTAATGTGAACTTTATATAACATACATATATGTATAGAATATACTATAGATTTATATACTATAAAATTACATATTTCTAGAAACCAGGCTCTTAGGTATAAGAATTATATTAAACCGTTCGAGCGTAAACAACGGCTGTGCGTGATGGAGTGTACACCTGAAAGAAAAATAAAAACTGTACATACATGTGTATATAGCTGAGCTTAAATTAACTTAAGCATTACAATTCGGTTCTTTGGCTTTGGGCTTTTTTTTGTTTTTGGATATATTAATTTTATTTTCACCTTTTAAAACTTCATGTATATTAATTTGAATGCTTGCTAATTACACAAAAGTAGAATATTTTTCCTAAACTAAAGAATATTTTTCCTTTTGTATGCAATACACCACCTTAACTGGTTGAAATTTCTTAATTTTTTTATTACAATCGGCACATGAACCCATGCAAGCCCGGTTTGCAAAAGCCTTAGTAACGTACGAGGTCTGATCAAAAAATAACCGTTATTTTCAATTTATTTAAAAAGTATTTATTTATTCATCAATAACTATCTTGTCCCCTTCAAGGTATAAGATCTGTCCCCCCCTCAGATATAATACACATATGCCAGCGTTTTTTGCAATCCTCGAAACACTTCTGAAACGCGCTTCTTGGTATCGCCAACAGCTCCTGTTTCGATTTTTCTTTTATCTCCTCAATCGTAGCAAAACGCTTTCCTTTCTTCGGTGTCTTCAGTTTTGAGAAAAGGAAAAAGTCAGCGGGGGCCAAGTCGGTTTGTTTTTGGCCAAAAACTCACGCACAAGCATCGATGTTTTTCCCACAATTCTGTGCGTTTCTGACGAATTGCGGCGCATAACTTGTCCTTGTCAAATGTCCTTGCGCATTTGATTTAATTTTTTACACAAAACTTAATACAGTTTCTTTGATCCATATATTCGAATAGTAAAAAATCGAAGAGCACACCAAAACACGACTAACCTTTTTATCTGTCAAAAACAAACTGACAATCCAAAATGGCTGATATTGCCAACATATATAACAGACATGTGTACCAACATAACAGAAAAAAAAATGCGAAAATCGACCATACGTAACTCACGAAATTTGAAAATAACGGTTATTTGTTGATCAGACCTCGTATAATGAAATGCAGTAAACCAAATTTTGTAAAAATAAAGTAAAATTCATTGTTGCCAAGATGCATTGTTAGCTGATGTTATTATTTTCAGACGTTAGCTGAAGGCACACACCGGTTTTGATCATTTATGTTGACACGCGCATGTAATGCCCCGTGTCTGTCTGCATGATCTTATACACATTAAATATACAAGGTGTATCGCATAAGGTACGCCAAAAAGCTAGGACGGATAGGCTGGGTCGAGACAGGAAAAAAATCGTATGGAAGGTGGTGGTGCATTTTCCCCCGTTTAGGCGGGAGGGGCCATTTTCTAAAAACCCGACTTAACATCGGAAAAAAATATTAAAAAATAACGGTTAGATCTAGATAACTTTTGCTCACTGATTTTCAAAGCCAAATATCCGCTTCTTCATATCATTTTTAAATCAGGTTCCTACGTCAAACAGTCAAACAGTTTTTGAGAAGAATAGTGCCAAAGTTAAAATTTGGAATAAAAATTCCGAAAAAAAATTCCTTCCGCAGAGCAATTTTCTTCCATATTTTTGCACCAGTAATAAAAAAAATTGGTATTTGAAATGAAAGTATGCTTAGTAATTTACATTTTTCTCGGAAACTACAAAATATAGATCCTTCGGGTTTCAAGCATTCTCTCTAGAATTGATAAGAGAATTTTATGGTAGGAAAAAACTTTATTATTAATACCGTAATTTCAAAAAAAAAATTGCAACCAAAAATTTTTTTTCGGAATTTTTATTCCAAATTTTAACTTTGGCATTAATTTTCTCAAAAACTGTTTGACGTAGGAACCTAATTTAAAAATGATATGAAGAAGCGGATATTTGGCTTTGAAAATCAGTGAACAAAAATTATCTAGATCTAACAGTTATTCTTTAATATTTTTTTTTTCCAAGGTTAAGTCGGATTTTAGAAAATGGCCTCTCCCGCCTAAACGGGGGAAAATTCACCCCCACCTCTTATACGACTTTTTTCTTGTCTCGACCCAACCTACCCGACCTAGCTTTTTGGCGTACCTTATGCGATACACCCTGTATAAGAACAACAAATTAACACTGTTGTGAAATAATGGTATATTTTTCTGACCACGACGTGCGATCATACAATATACATATTATGTTGAAGCTAGAACATTTTAAAGAAATTTTCCATACCTCAATAAAGTTACTACGTCCAGCATAACCAGCCGAGTTTGAAAAATGTTTACAACTTTTATCGATGCGATTGTGGCCACCAAAGAGCTCATCATCTGAACTAAGTACAGCTTGATATGTACCAGCACAATTTGTTCCGATTCGATATCCAGTGAAGCTTTGTGTTGGATGAAAGTTAAATACGAATACGAGATCCGCACGTTCAAAAGCAATTACTTTGTCATCTTCATGCTTCCAACTAACATATGCTGGATTGGAATGCAGCCAACCATATTGTTCTTCCACAAAATTCATAGCGCGATCAAATTCATTAAGAAACTTATATTTGAGCAAATCGTCGTCGACAAGATTCCATTGACGACGAGCGTAGTGATATGAATCATTATTGCCGGTACGTGGAAAATCGAGCCATTCTGGATGGCCAAATTCATTCCCAATAAAATTCAAGTATCCCTCACCTCCTAAAGCATTAGTAATTAAACGAATTATTTTGTGCAGAGCCACGCCACGTTCAATTATCAATGATGGTTCTGATAACATCGACATATGTGTGTACATTTCCTTGTCCATAAGCCAAAAAGCGAGAGTTTTATCACCTACTAACGCTTGATCGTGTGATTCTGCATAGGCCACGGTGTTTTCTTTCCAGCGTCGATTAGTCAACGTATGCACAATATTACCCATATTCCATTGATCATCACTATACTTTTTGAGAAGATTAATCCATGTGTCAGGAATGGCCATGCCGAGTCGATAATCAAAGCCAATGCCACCTTCCGAAACTGGTCGGCATAGAGTAGGCATTCCGGAGACATCCTAAATATTTAAAAATGTATATATTTTTTAAATATAAAAAAATAAATATATATAAATATGCAATAAATATATATAAATATTCAAAAAATATATATAAATTCACGGAAAGACATAGTTTCATTTTATTCTCCATCCTCAACAAAATTTAAAAATAGAATTTTCCACAATACATAAATTTACAGCCTTATTCTGGTTGAGTGACAAACCTCAACACAGCGACATATCTCACTTCAATGACATGTGTCACGGATAGCTATTCCCGTCAAAAAACTGAAAGCTCTCCGGAAAGCTTTGTTAAATTTTTTTACGATGCAACGAAATGTCGTTGCTGAATTTGTCACTAATTTCTTGTTGTCAAATTTGGTTTGTGCTCCAAATAATTTTTAGAAAGTAACAAATAATTATGTTCTAATTGCATAAAATATAAAATATTGACATATATATTTTGGCATCAGGATATTTAATACAATAAGTTCATACTAAATGATAAGGTCAATACTAAATGAGTTCAAACTGCCAACGCTTTCACAGTTGTCTAAATTTTGAATGGTTTACATTAATTTAATGTACAGTAAGACCCCGCTTAACGCTGTTTCGTTTAGCGCTGTTTCGGTTTAGCGCTCTTTTATTTCAACCAAAATTCCCCGAAATTGTGCGCAGCACTAGGTTTCCAAATGAATGCATAAAGGCATCACCGCCAGAAACCTGAGTAATGTGGAATATATTTTCAATATCCCCAGATTCTTGATCAATATAATTAAATGACCTCCTATAACTATAATTAACATCTCTCTTAAAACCTTTTTACTACGCCCAAAAAAATGTTCTTGACGTGTGTCAGTTTTAGTTTAGTTTCAATTTAATAAAAATCAATTAAATCATTAATAAACCACTTATCCTCAAGATTGGTTCTGAGTGTCAAATTTTAAGAACGAAATAGACACGGAAATAAGACACTGAAAATTAAGATATTTTGTTAAATTTTAATAGAAAAAATGCTAAAATTGTTTTTCTTTACAGCCAAACTCGGAGAGTTCTTCTGATGATGCTAAAAAAAGCATTTCGAAAAATGGTTAACGAGAAAAAAAGCGGCAGAAATCTTGACCTTGTTAAAGTTGGCATAGTGCAAAAAATTGACATGTAATTTGTCGTATTCTAGAGTAGGAATAGTTTAGTAATAAATATATGAAGTGCACAAACCTGAATATAGTAGTATTTAAAGATAAGATGTGTACAACCCTAAGTTAAGAATAAAATTACTTTCTTCTTGTGTTGAAACCAGAGATAATGAGATAGGACACTTCGAATTCGCCGCTTCACAAATCGGTTTGACGTCTATTTTTTATGATCTGTTGAAATCATGTACACTATACGTGAGCGCTACCATGTTGTTGTTCTTGTTTTCTGTCTTTCAGTATGTTGAAAAGAAACAGCTGTTTCATGTTTCACCACGTTTTCATGTAGTAAAATTATTGCTTGCAACTGTTTACAATATAACAAAAACTGATTAAGTAAGCCAATAAATACGCTGATTAAAGCAGCAGAAGTATTTTATAGTAAGAAAAATATTTGAGACCTCTTCTAAAGCACGAACCTTGGATAATCGTGTGTAATTATAATAAAGATAATAAGTTTACTCATTGTACGCAGAAGATATATAGGAGAAACAGTAGATTGTAAAACTATTGCAGAAGATGGAAAATTGTTACTGCAGGCTCAACACAAGGTAATGTAAATATCTGGATTAAAAACTGAATTCTTATTTGCTTCATATTTAAGGTAGAAGCCCAAGCATGAATTCTCCAACAAGAAGGGGAGAAATGGAAGCATCATTGGAATGGAGCATCGTTCCCTGTCGATGCTGTCGATATTTGTTTCACAATCTGGTGCAAACACGGTCGCTGGTATTGATAATTACGAAATTATTTAAACATAATAAATAAATTGCTATTGCAAGGTAAGCTATTATTATATTAAGCGCATCAAATATGTTTTAATAATGTTAATGTTGTTTTACGATGTTTGTTAACATGTTCTCTTGTTTTCTGAATAGTTGGATTACTTTGTGTTGTTCGAAGGCATGCTGGACAGTGTCATCTACGCTCGTGACAACCATTTGAACGAAGGAGGCACGTTATTACCCTACCGTTGTTAGGATATGGCAATGAGGAACTTTTCCAATCACATGTCGGCTTTTGGAATGATGTTTACGGATAGACAGTTTGAAAAATTAGGTTGGTATTTATAAATTACATATAATCAAATATGATTAAAATTTCTTTAACCGCAGATCGGCTTTGCTACAGCTACTCATTATGTAGTGTTAAGTTCCGTTTTTATTTATTTATTTATTTATTTAAAAATTAAAACTAAGCCATAGGCTTTATAGTTTACATAACATTTTGGTAAATAATAAATAAATGATTAAATACATAGCAAAGTAAATATATTACTGTTGATTTTTTAGGAATTGAAGAATTTTGATTCTTGTTAAATGAATTGAATCAGAGAAGGTGATGTTGCAATTAACATAGTTGAAGTCGGCACAAGCATTCCTAAGTGGTTCGTGCTGGAGATAGTTTGATCGACAGAAACTCAGTTGTAGAAATTGAGGTCTTCTGGCTACACGGCGAGCTACATTAATATTGATGTTAGACAGAAGATAAGGATTGTCAATATGGCCATAAAGTAGTTTCAGCACAAAAATTGCATTCAACATAATTCTCCGATGAGCTAAAGACGGAAGATTAATGAGTTCCAATCGATAATTATAGGATGGTAAGTTCTGCAAATCGTTCCGGTAGATATTTCGTAAGCAAAAGAGTAGAAATTGCTTTTGAACTGACTCGATTTGAGAAATATAACAGTTGTAGTTAGGACACCACACAGGTGAGGCGTATTCCAATATAGGAGGACCAAAGAGGTATATAGAATCCGCGTTACTTGTGGCTCCATAAATTCTTTGGCCCACCGTTTAATGAATCCCAAAATGCTATAAGCCTTATTAGTTATGCGGCTGATGTGTATATGAAATCTGAGTTTTTGGTCCATAGTAATACCAAGATCATCCATATGTTCAAGAGAATCCAAATAGTGCCCTCCAATAGAATAGTTGACATTAATGTGGGCCGCACGATAGAAAGTCATTTGCTTGCATTTGGAAAGATTCAGCTTCATACAGTTAAAATTACACCACATGACTAAGTTGTCCAGGTCATTTTGAAGCAATAACGTATCCGTTTTATTTTTGAATGAAAGAAAAATTTTTAGATCATCTGCGAACATCAGCGTGTTACTGTTATGTATAACCGTGTGTAGGTCGTCAATGAAAATTAAGAATAATAAAGGTCCTAAGTGGCTACCTTGAGGGACACCGGAAGTAACAGGAATTTCTCTTGATTTTCTATTGTTTAGGAACACCATCTGCGTGCGACCTTGAAGGTAGGAGGCAATCCATTTTAACAAATTTTGTGGGAATCCGAACAATTTCAGCTTTAACAGTAGTAGCTTATGATTCACAACATCAAACGCCTTAGCAAAATCCGTGTAGATAACATCCGTTTGATTGCCATATTTGAAATTATTAATTGTACGGAAGACGAAATTCAATAGATTTGTAGTAGTTGACATACCCGGGCGAAAACCATGTTGAACAGGAGATAAAGCTGCATTCACTTGACGCGCAATTTGGTGAGTTATTATCTTTTCGAATAGTTTGGGCAGAGCACTTAACTTGGCAATACCTCGATAATGGGTTATATTTGATCTATTACCAGATTTATGCAAAGGAATGATGTATGAGGTCTTCCATGCGGCTGGGAAGTAACCGGTGCGTATGGATTGATGAAATATTGCTGTAATCGGAATTACCAATTCGCTTGCACAGTGTTTTAGGATGCAAGAGGGTAGATTATCTGGACCAGGGTTATAGGTACTCTTAAGATCCATCAGAAATTCGAGAACGACATTTTCATCAATAATTGGATGATCAATGTTCCCACAACTTATGGAATATGGATAGAATCCAGAATCAAACTCCAATTGGGAATAAGTTGAGCTAAAGAATTTCGCAAACAATTCGCATATTGAATCTGCATCGCTAGCTTGGTTATCTTCAAATTTCATCACGGTTGGAAGTATATCGCTCCTCCGCTTAGAATTTATAAAGCTCCAAAAGTAGTTAGGATCAGATTTTAGTTTAAGTTTCATTCTTAATAGATAATTATTGTACGACTGCTTGCAAGCTATCTGATATCTATTTCGTATTGACGCATATTTAACAAAGCTGTCCGTTGTATGAAGATTACAGTGAATTTTATAAAATTTTGATTTTAGATTCCTTAGGGTGCGAACCTCCTTGGAAAACCATGTTGGATATAAGATGCTAGATACCTTTCGTTTCTCTACCGATAGTTTGAAACCGTCGTGAAGAATTTGGTTGAACTGAGCAACAGCATAATCCAGGCACGATTTGGTAGATGTCACGCTAAGTGATGATGCAAAGCTCCAGCTTACACCCCTTAAATAATTTTTCAGGTATACATAATTAGTCTTTTTGAAATAAAAGACAGTTTGTTGCACCATCAAGTTTCCAGGAGGTGGTAGATGCTTATTACAATTTTTAACACATAAATTCAATTCCAAGGCTGGATGATGAAAATCTTCAGGTAACAGGAGAGGGGTCGAACGATGTACTTCAACAATGTCCTTATCGTCAGTAAATATTAAGTCCAGCATACGGTTATTTGGGTTTCGAATATTATTTATCTGATATAAACCAGTAGAGGATAAGTTGTTCAAGAAATCAAAATTCGCGAAACCATATGTTGACGGTAATAAGACAGCCGGGTCATCAGTACTTTCCCAAAAGACACGAGGTATATTAAAGTCTCCCAATACAAGTAAACGATCATCAGGTAACATTCTGTTTACTAGTGAAGATATGCAATACGAGTGCAAGTTATAAGTCGTTTCACTAGAATTCGGTGGGATATAGGAGCAGGTGATGTAGAAGGATAATAGCTCAGATTTAACATACACACAACAGAACTCGATCTCCGAGTCTATATCAAAGTGCACTTCCTCTGAGAAATACGACGATTTAACAGCAATTAAAACACCTCCACCTCTTGACAATTGTGTTGAACAAGAATTTCTGTCCTTCCGAAATACAACAAATTGGTTAGAGAATATTTCCAGATTTTGTACATCAGTTTTAAGCCATGTTTCAGTAAATGCAACAATTTCATAATCCAGACCAAAACTCATAGTATGAATATCTTTTAATTTAGTATTAATGCCACGTACGTTTTGATAAAAAATATTCAAATTATTGGTTAGAAACGAGTGGCTTAGTTTTTTGATGAAATGTTTTTATGTAGGTTACCATTATATCGTGGCAATGAGGTATTTCTTCTAGGTTCGAATAAATGAACAACGGCATTATCTGGCCAGAAGTTAGATTTAAGTACTTGACTTGTTAAGTGATCCGGTAAGTAAATTCTAAATGAAGATATAGTTCTCGGGTTATTAAATTTGTATTTAACAACAGATATACTCGTATCATTGAAGCCTAGCTTTGAAGTGATGTAGTTACGAATATCTTCAATTGTAGTATCAGCAGCAAATCGGGAGGCAAAGATAGATTTTCTCGGCTGAATCACCACAAGCTTCTTAACCGGTTCAATACCCTGAGCAGAGGTCCCAGCCTGTACGTTTAGTAGGCCATTATCTATTGGCCCCGATGGAGAACTACTAGATCCGCCAACAGAATTGAGTAGCGTTTCCGTGGTTATTGTCCTGGAAGCATTCGCACTGTCAGCCGGGCCATGCACAGCAATAGCATCTCGCGATTCTGTCTCAGAAGAGATCGAGGGAGTCAATAATTTAGGGAGTGTATCACCAGGTATGACAGGGCTCAGAAGATTAATCAACTGAGTAGGTTGAGTTAATAATGGTGGCAACGGCTTAGCCAAAGCGGGAGGAATTGGCAAGGGATTGTTATCTGCGCACTCTCGAGCATTGCATAGAGCCACCTGTGAGCGAGTTCGTTTCCGTTTAGGCGAAGCATCATCAATAAGTTTAAAGTTTTTAAAAAGTTGTTCGTATTTTACAAGCTTAGAACGAATTGCGGAGAAATCTTTATCAATGTCTTGAAAATTCAAACGTGCTTGACGTAATAATTTTATTATGTCAACTTCAATTGATCGACACTGCCGACAAGACCAGCGTAAACCACCGTCAACGCCAATCATATCAGCTATTTTGCCCGTTAACCCCGCACATTTAACGTGAAGTTCCGCATCACACGTCCAGCAGAACACTAAGCGTTCAGAATCACCCCGTATTTTGCAGCCTTTCAAGTTACACGCCATTGTATATTTATATTACGAAACAAAATACTTTCGCGTAATAATCCACGAACTTAAAAAGTTATTAGTACTTCAGTTCTTTCGTGTTATAAAAAGATTTTATTTTAATGATTGGAAATAGATTTTAGTATTATAGATTTTAGTTTTCTAGTTTATAACTTTATACTCAAATCAAAATAGTTGGTGAAAAAGTAATAGGTTGTGAATACCCTGAATCAACAACACAAGTAATTGCAGTTTGACATGCACTAGACACTCTCAGAGCGCGAAGAAACAGCACTTTTATCAAAACTTCACACTCTCAGCGCGCACTTTTAGCAACAGCTTCGCTACCAAACCGGTTTAGAGAATAATATTTTATGCAAATTATTGTTTTATATGTAATTCGTTATATTATGCAGATAAAGATTTAGTCTTCAAAAAATCAATGATCGACCGCGAAGAATCACAAAATTTATAAAAAACCAATAGAAACAGTTCTGAAGAAAATTTAACAATAAAATGCACAATAATAGAGAAATTTTTAGGAGCAAAACCAAAACACGACCGTTTGTTATGCGAACACTCCGAGACTGGTACATATTTAAGGTACATATTTGCCAAATGCAAACAAAACAGTGTCAACACGACCAGAAAATACTGCTGACTCTGCTGCGACCAGAAAACATATATGATTAGAACGTTTTAAAGTCAATCTATACAATTTCATGCCATAAGATTTATAAATAAAACATGTGTATATATAAAGTAAAAATTGTTATTACCTGCATACATAATTAAATATATTATAAATGATGCTATATTAGTTTCTTCTTAATTACTGCATAAATACTGTCCAACCTAGGAAGAAACATGACCATTCTGGAGTAAGTAATCGTAATTTTTTTTAGTGGAAAGGCGAACAACTATGCATTTGGAAGAAAAAGTTAGCACCATTAATTTTTCACCATATGTAAACAAAGGTGGTGAAGCTTCTCAAATATACAAACAGTAGGTGCTAAAAAGGAATTTAAGTCCCCCAATTGGATCAACAATAGATAATTTTCAAATATATTGGAAAATAAATGAAAATATATAAATGCGGCCATTCTGGAGTTACTAATCTTAATTTATTTTGTGAAAATTCGAACAACTTTGCACTGACAGCCAAATATTCGCACAACGACAACTTTATACCAATTAAATATAAACAAATAAATCAACAAATACTATGTAAAATCTGAAAGTATACATTTATTATAATTATAAGGAACTGGTAGATATCTTAGGTATATAATCTGAGCATAAGCAAAAGTTTATTTTGTTAAATATATTTTTGACGTTTGCAAAAAGACACCCCGTAAAATCAATATTGCATGCGTGCATGTGATACTTCGGCGAAGTACACTTCGTGCGGCGAAGTACACATGAGAGGACAAAGCACACGATTTTGTGCGGCGAAGTACACATGAGAGGACAACGCACACGTTTTTTTGTCATAGGTTTAGTGAAATTTCAGCAAAATGCATATGTATTGAAACAGCGAATTCGAAGTGTCCTATCTCATTATCTCTGGTTGAAACTCAAACTGTTTACACGCGTTTTAATGGGTTAGTGGAACCACCCCCACCATCAATATATTACAGAGGCGACGAGGATAAAAATAAAAAATAAATCCAATTGCATCCAGAGTACAAATTAACATGCCGCACTTTTGTCCTGGTAGGAATTCGTGGAAAGTATTCCAAAACCAGATAGGAGAATATTTCATCGCAAACGAGCTTACGGATGAAATTAAAAAGAAAGCCATACTACTAAGAGCTTTGTCGGAAGAAGCATATAATCTGCTAGAAAACTCATTAACCCATATTCTCCGGGATTAAGAAATATTCATCAGAATTTTTTACAACTTGGAAGTCTACTTAATTTCGGCCTATTACGTTTGAAAAGTAACATAATTTTATAATATATTATATATATTCGGATTTAGAGACTCATATGATGGCGCTAGGAAAATCCCTTACCAAAGAAAAAAAAATCTGTATATATATTACTCTATTAGTTTTTTTATATTTTCTTATTGGTTTTCTATGGTTTGTTTTTGATAATGTAACCTCTGGTTTGTCATTCCATATGCTATGGTAAAACACATGATACACAAAGACCACCCACATTACATTTGGAGCATTCCGTTCTAATACTGGATTTGCAATTAACTCCAGCGCAGCGCCGTTGATTGTTTCCTTCTGTTTTTTTGACAAAGTGGGCGGTTTGGTTGAAGCGTGCTAAATCTGCTCTAATAGGAATTTTGCGCTTTTTTCCAGCGCTTGAATACTTTAAGTTCTTCTCTGCTCAGGTCAACGTCCGAAAAATTTTTTGTTTGCGAATATTCCGAGCTGGCAGCAATAATGTGGCCCAGTATTTCATTGTCAAAAAACAGCTCAAAGTATTGATTGTATTATTTTCCATATTTTGACTTGCTACTTGCGGAAATGAAATAGCTGGAGTACTTTTGCCACCACTTCTCCACGTGATGGGAGCGCGTTTTAGTTTCTTTGGAGGTGGTGGGTCGGCATCCCTGCCAGAAACAGGTAAGTCCGGTGTATTCTCTCTTCTATCTCTTAGCTCCGCATTTGCCATCAACTTATTCCTTGATAAGGTATTCACATCTCCGTTGTCATGATCTGAATCCTCATCTGTGAGAATATTCACATCCGGCGGTTCGATAAAAATATCTCCAACAGTATCGTTACTATCATTTTCCAAAATATCTAATATTTCAGCCAACGACAGATGCCTAAAATGATATTTTGTAAATGTACTCATATTAGCCTAGCGCCATCATGTGATTACATAGAAATTTAACATAGTATTATCTCTTTTCTGCTTTCACAAATCAACTTTTTGTTGCTTATAAATATTTTTTAATTCTTATATTTTTGCAATATATATGCCAAAGAAACGATGTTTTCTGTATTTATATAATTTAGAACTTACTTTTTATGCGACATCGAATTTTCAATTTTTTTAAAAATGAGTCACTTTTGAAGATCAATTACTCCCGTTTCACTTCACTTTTCAACAAACACTGAATCAATCTCACAAAAGCAATAAAAGTTCATGCGAAATGACGCCACCACAAGCTTACGGTGCTTGTAACGACTTTTGGACAAGTATTTTTTTGCATGCATTTTTGCGCTATCCTATGATAGCGCTGGGAGAAAATGGGTTAAGTCCAAAAGATTTGGTAGCCACAACGGTTACGGTGAAAGTATGCATAGATGCCATGGCAATGTATTTTAAGCCCACTTCATCGAGTTTGTCAGAGCGCTATGCATTTTATAAAGCTGAAAAAGAACCGACAGAATCCATAAATGATTGGGCGGTGAGAGTGCGGGAGTTAGCAAGAAACTGTGAATTTGGTATGCATCTGCAAATGGCTCTGCGAGATAAGTTTGTTATGGGATTGGAAAAGGGTCCGCCCCGAGAGAAGATCTTTCTGGAAAAAGTATCAATTACGTTGGACAAGATGGCAAATATGACAGAATATTACTGGACACAACGTGAAAAAGTGATGTTAAATGTGAATTGAAATACATTCACAATAAGCAACGACAAAAAGAGCAACATCAACGACAACAGGAACAGCGAAAACAAACAAACGGAAGCACATCCAGCAGCCGTGTCAGGTTTGCGGTTATAGAAATAATCTTAGTGAACATTGTAAATATAAAAACTATAACAGTAACCTTAATATGTAAATAACCTTATAATGTAAATAGTTTCAAGACGAAAACGAAAACACAAATGAAAACGAAAACGAAACGAGCCAAACTAGTATAATAGAAACTTTTCGTTCGTATTGCAGACATTCGTTTTATTGCAGACAGAAAATGTTGCCATGTGTACAATATTTGAAGCATTTTTATAAGTAATTTCTAGAAACGCAAAGATTTCGGGTAGAATTCACTGCAAATGCGTGTCGGCAACACTATACACATACAAATTCGACACATAAAATTCGACAACTTCCAAAACACAAACAATTTTACACTAGACGATAGCCTTCTTGCTTTCGCGTGGTTTCTCGGCCTTTTTCCTGGAAACTGCCGATCCATTATAGCACGCGTAGCTGATAAAATCTGCAAAGCATGTAAAAATACCAACAAGCATTTTTTGTGTTTAGTGGATTTCACTCGAGTTTTGTTATGCGCAGTTGTCAAACAAAATAAAAATGACGAAAAGCACAAAACAAAACTGATGAAAAACAAATGTTTCGTTTTCGTTTACGCCTTGAAACTATTTACATTTAGGCAATTCACAGTTGCCCTCATAAGTCGTCATAAGTCATAAGTTGTCATAACTTAAAACAATTTATGACTGTTTTGTTTTGTATGAAAATCTATGTTAGCACGATTACAACACTCGCAGGTATGTATTAGGAAAGTTGTATTCAAATCAACTGTTCATGCGATTGCTGTATTTATTCGTTTTGGTTGAATACAGAAAAAATTTATTTCAAAATTTCGATGGATGAAAAAAAGAAAAGAATTTTAGGCATTTTAACAGAAATTCAAGTTTCGAAAATCCAGAGGTTTTGTTCGACTGTTCACAGTTCGGAGTCATAACTTAGTATCTCATAACTTATGAGGCTAACTGTGAATTGCCTAATTATAAGGCTGTAAATGTAACCAATGTAAACAGCGTAGACATTTAAAAAAATGTGCAAACTGTACAACATTAATTATTTAAATGAGGGGGATTTAAGTTTATTTTCATTCAGTAGTTCTGGCGATGAGCCAATTAAGTTGAATATTATGATTGCTAAAACACCGTTAATAATGCAGTTGGATACCGGCTCCTAAAATACCATAATTATCCGAAGAAACATTCAATTTCTGCGGTCCTCGATGGCGTGGAAGGTAACGCACTTGCCTTCCAACCTTGAGGACGGTGGTTCGAATCCCCATGCGCATAGATGTTTAATTTTGTTTTGTTATCTTTCTCTCTTTATCCTTTCTCTCTACCTCTCCCCTTAACAGTTGAAGGCCATAGCTGCCAGTACTGTCTTAAATATTTGTGTAGTAATTAATTACTGCATAAGTAATAAATAAATAAATAAATAACTTCAATTTGCAACATTTGACATTAACTCAAATTGTTGTTATAGTTTCTGTTGCCGTAGTAATCATTTGTTAGTCGCTGCCGTTCTGGGCGATTCGCTGGCCAGAATGTCGCTGTTGTGGCTCCAATTTGTTTCCGCTCTGGTTTCAATTAATTTTTTCCTACAGTCCACAATGTATAGACGTCGTCCCGGAGGATTCATCAAAATGAAAGCTGATGCTGATGTTGTTACAATTTCAATGGAGGAAAAGTACTTCGTTGCTGATGGCTTGCAGACCAGGCTTGTAGAGGGACCACAATCAGTCTCATTGAATCCCTACATCAGAAGTGCAAATCGACCGGATCTTTCTGTAGGAAATCGAGACTGGAAAAGTTCGGAAGGTTCTGCATTTTCGAAACATCTTTAATCAATAACTTCAATTTGTACTTTAAAATCAATAAGATACGCGAAGTTGTGATGATCTTAAAGGCATACAATGGTAGTAAAATGAAGACGCTTGGAGCATGTGAAGCTGTAGGGCAATACCACAACCAAAAGAAACCCATGGTATTTATCGTGATAGAGGGAGGTGGTCCACCCCTTTTAGGTCGAAATTTTTTAGAAGTGTTTGAAATAAATTTATGCAATTTATATTGTGCATTGAAAAGTCCGTCTGAGGCCCAAAGTCGTATTTTAAAAAAGTTTAACACCTATTTGACGTTTCTTTAGGATTATTTAACATTACATTATGGCTTAAACCCGAAGCAAAGCCAACGTTTTTTCGACCTTTAGCAATCAAGGTAAAAGTAGAAAACGAAATTGACAATGTAGTTAACAAACAGGTGTTACAACCTGTCCACTTTATTGAATGGCGATACCGTACCAATCATGAAAAAGGATGGTAGTGCTCGTATTTGTGGAGATTTTGAAGTCACTTTAAATCCTAATTCGCACGTTGATAGATATCCACTGCCTCGAATTGAGGACATTTTTGCTGAATTTAATGGAGATGTGGAGTTCAAAAAGTTGGATTTAAGTTCAGCCTATCAGCAAATAATGTTAGACAAAGATTCGCGAAAACTGACTACGATTTCGACAACTAAGGGCCTATTTCAATATACTAGGCTTATATAAGTGTTGGCTTGTGCGCCGGCCATATTTCAGAGAAGGATGGAGTCTTTATTAATGGGGATCAAAGGTACAATCGTTTTCCTAGACGATATATTAATTAGTGCACCAGATAGAAAAACCCACATCGAAAGGCAAGAAAGAATGGTATCAATACTTAGTAAAGCTGGCATTAAACTAGCAAAAGAAAAATGTGAATTTCTTGTACAAAGATAAAATATCTACGGCATATTATAGATAAAGAGGGGCTCTATATGAACCCTATAAGTTGAATGAAATAAACAACATTCCGCACCTGACTAAAGTGAAGGAACTGCAGGCCTTTTTAGGCGTTATAAACTATTATAGACGATTCTTACCAGAGGTTTCATCCATATTACATCCACTTCATCAGCTTTTACAAAAAGGCAAACAATATGAGTGGACTAATGAATATATTGATGCGATCAATAAATTAAAAGGCTTGTTGACAGCAAAAGTGTGTCTTGTATATTTTACCCTAATTTTAAAACTCAATTAAGAGTAGACGCTAGTCCTGTGGGAGTGGGGGCGGTATCATCCCAAATAAATGACCATGGAATCGAAAGACAGACAGAGACAGAGAAAAGATGTTCATAATTATAGTAGACCGTGAGGCAGTAGCCATACTGTTCGGGGTTAAAAAGTTCTATTAATTTTTATTTGGTCGTCATTTTACTTTTGTGACCGATAATAAACCATTTCAGCATATTTTTAATCCTAAAAAGGGAATTCCTGTAATGGCTTCAAATATATTGCAGCGAATCGCGTTGACATTGTCTGGCTATCAATTTGACATAAGTCACATAAAATCATCAGAGGACATTGCAGACTACTTTTCTAGATACCCACAAGCGGATCTAGAAACTCCAAGTGAATTCCCTTCGCACTTTAAGGAAGTAAATAACGAAACTCAAATCTTAAACCTTAAAACCATTAAAGTAGCTACTTCAATTGATACGGTTTTCCTGGGTAAAGTGCAGGAAAGGTTAAGAAATGGATGACCAAAAAAGTGTGTTTTTGGGCTATCGTGTTACTGAATCACATATGGGAATAGTAAAAATGAAAAGCATGGCTACAGAATGTTGCTGGTGGCCAAATCAGGGCAAAGAAGAAGCGGTAAAAGGGTGTATGTCGTGTTTGATGGTACGTCCAAACCCCCCCCCCCCCCTCCCCCCAAAACAAGCACTATTACCATGGAAAAGAACGGATGAAGTGTGGTCAAGGTTACACATAGATTTTTTTGGGCCTTTTAGAGAGCAATGGTGTTTAGTGGTTGTTGATAGCACAAGTAAATGGATTGAAGTTTTAGGTAAAAATACCACGAGTAAAAATTTAGGATTTAGGATTTAGGTAAAAATACCACGAGTTTTGCAGTTGTTGCAGTGCTAAGAGAGTTATTTGCGCGATTTGGTTTGCCTAAAGCGATTGTTTCCGATAATGGCACTTCTTTGGTTTCAAAGGAATTCAAAGATTTTGCACAAAATAATGGTATCAGACTAATAACCACGCCAGTGGGAAACCCGGCAACAAATGGCCAAGCGGAAAATTCGGTAAAAGCAGCTAAATTAGCCCTCATGCGATATTTATATAACGTACATTGTCTGAATTTAAAACCACTTTAAACAGATTTTTATTTGCTAATAGAAATGCTATACATTTCAGTACAGGAGTTTCACCTGCATTTATCATGTTCAACACACGACAGCTGAGAACGCGGTAAGGTCTTTTAAACAAAAAACGCAAAATTATTTTTAGAAGCCCAGAATTTATTAAAGAAACTGTTAATAAGTCAAAAGAGAATCACATCAAATACTATAAAGGCTCTAAAAATAACGTTTTTAAAATAGATCATGTGCTTGTAAAAGATTACTCGTGCCCCGTGAGGGTGGTATGGAGTAAGGGAAAAGTATGTAAAAAACTTAGTAAACAGACGTATATAATAAATATAAGTAACGATAAACTGTGGAAAAGACATGCAAATCAGATAATTTTTAACAACAAATGTAAAATGGTTACAGGACAGCCAAGTATTTGGACCGATCCTTTACACACCGTCCGAGTTGGCAATGAAAATATATGTAATGCTCAAGAAATGAAGCATGTTCTAGTCAAATAAATCAAAATGTTACGGAAGAGCCAAGATATAATTTAAGGAGGCGTAAAAACAAACAGTAAATTAAGATTAAGGTGGGGCTATACATATGTACATATGTCGTATTCTAGAGTAGGAATAGTTTAGTAATAAATATATGAAGTGTACAAACCTGAATATAGTAATTAAGAGAAGTTAAGAGTAAACTTAATTTCTTCTTGTGTTGAACATTGAACTGTTTGCACGCGTTTTAATGGGTTAGTGGAACCACCATCACCATCATATATTACAGTATTGAAAGTTATTTTTTATGAAATTATTTAAATCTTGGCTTATGCTATGTTTGCACTGACCTTAAATGCGCATTTGAGCGAAGCGAAATTTTACAAATTTTCATACGATTTGACAAATCAAATTTAATAAATTTTATCGCATTTGAAAGAAATGCGAATGAAATGCGAAGCAAAATAATATTTTGAATCAGTCTGTCGTAGGCATAAATAAAATCACAAAACAAAACAGTGGAAATGAAAGGGAAATAATGTCAATCAGCTGTCAAAACACAATTGTAAAAAAAATCAGGCAAACAAAAAACATAAACTTGGCCTGATGGTCTGTCAAACCAAATGCGAACAAAGCGGTGTAAACACTTTTCAAATGCGTGATTACAAATGCGCATTTGGGGTCGGTGTAAACATAGCATTACTCTTCTACGTGAACATTCGCATTTGTGTCCAGATCGTATTCTTTGCAATGTATTTGCGACGTACATGTACATACGCCGCAAAATTGCAAGAACTGTGCGTTTGCGTTTGCCACAGACGGTGCGCGGTTTATTTTACATTTTGCCGGCAATAGTGAGCGAATATGCGTAAGAAAAAGGCGGATGATGTGATTGTCATGCTAGTTGTATATATATTTTTTTTTTAAAGTTAAAAGGAAATAAACGCTAACTTTGTTTTTATAAATGTCACTTTTCACCTGCCACAGTGAGGCCTTATTCTTTAAAAAATTGACCAAGTTTTTGAAAACTTGATTTTGACTTGAAACGAAAATTGATTTTTTTTTTCATTTTTCTTTACGTACGCACAACACACCATAGACGACGAACATGTACCTAGAAAATCATAATTTTTTTAAAACCGACGCACGGTGCTTCAGCAAACCCAGACGTGTATATTTCCGCGCGACACACAGTTCTTGGAAATGTGCGGCGTACATGTACGTCGTCTAGGGGCAGCTTTATCCAATTCCGAATTTGTGTGTGTCAATTGGTTACTTTTTACTAGTGGTAAGTAATGTTGAAATAAAGTTACTCTGGTGACTAAAATTATGTTCTATTTGCTGTGCTAATTAATAGATGAAATTTTGACAGCAACAAAATTTCAAGATTGTCTGCAAAATTAAACAAAAAATTATGCATAGAATATCAAAAAAGGATTTTCTTCTGTTACTAGCTATTATATGAAAAGCACAACATCTTATTTATTTTATTTATTTATTTATTTAAAAATTAAAACTAAGCCATAGGCTTTATAGTTTACATAAAATTTTGGTAAATAATAAATAAAGGATTAAATACATAGCAAAGTAAATATATTACTGTTGATTTTTTAGGAATTGAAGAATTTTGATTCTTGTTAAATGAATTGAATCAGAGAAGGTGATGTTGCAATTAACATAGTTGAAGTCGGCACAAGCATTCCTAAGTGGTTCGTGCTGGAGATAGTTTGATCGACAGAAACTCAGTTGTAGAAATTGAGGTCTTCTGGCTACACGGCGAGCTACATTAATATTGATGTTAGACAGAAGATAAGGATTGTCAATATGGCCATAAAGTAGTTTTAGCACAAAAATTGCATTCAACATAATTCTCCGATGAGCTAAAGACGGAAGATTAATGAGTTCCAATCGATAATTATAAGATGGTAAGTTCTGCAAATCGTTCCGGTAGATATTTCGTAAGCAAAAGAGTAGAAATTGCTTTTGAACTGACTCGATTTGAGAAATATAACAGTTGTAGTTAGGACACCACACAGGTGAGGCGTATTCCAATATAGGACGAACCAAAGAGGTATATAGAATCCGCGTTACTTGTGGCTCCATAAATTCTTTGGCCCACCGTTTAATGAATCCCAAAATGCTATAAGCCTTATTAGTTATGCGGCTGATGTGTATATGAAATCTGAGTTTTTGGTCCATAGTAATACCAAGATCATCCATATGTTCAAGAGAATCCAAATAGTGCCCTCCAATAGAATAGTTGACATTAATGTGGGCCGCACGATAGAAAGTCATTTGCTTGCATTTGGAAAGATTCAGCTTCATACAGTTAAAATTACACCACATGACTAAGTTGTCCAGGTGTAATAATTATAATAATAATATAAGTTTTCCTTATTTTCTTTTCCATTTTTAAATAATTTTAAAATACTCGACGTTGAAGAGAATATTGAACGGTTGTCAAAAATTTACCTAGCCCTCAGGGCTACATAAAATTTTGACGTTTGAATTCACCTCACTCACGTCAAAATTTCAGTTTCTTATGTCAAAATTTTCTACATCGAGGAAAAAGTAACCAATTAGCACACACCCTGAGTATTCATATTCATCTGAAATTAATAAAAATGAATTAATTTATTAAATTAACTTCTCTTTCATTTCCCAGCATGCGTATACGAAGGGTAGATCTACGGATTCTGCGCCCTACACAAGGTGGTGACCTGTATAGAACGCTCGCTGTACTACAAACAATACACGTTGGGAACGTTCCTAGACATAGAAGGTGCCTTCAACAACGTTAAATCCTCTGCCATACAGGAAGCCCTTAAAGACCTAGGCGCCGAAGACATTCTAATTAGATGGATTCTTGTAATGCTGCGTACAAGAGAGATCCACGCCACACTGGCGGACAGTAGTATCGTCAGGTATGTTAGCAGAGGGACGCCCCAAGGTGGGGTTATCTCACCACTGCTATGGATACTGGTGATGAACCCGCTGCTGGAACAGCTAGAAACAGCGGGAATCAAAGCCGTGGCCTACGCCGATGACCTCGTCATACTGGTCTCCGGATTCTGCACATCAACGTTAAGCTCCGTTACGGAACGAGCCCTCCGCACAATTATCGCATGGGCTACTCCAAGAGGGCTAGGAGTGAATCCTTCCAAAACAGAGCTAGTGCTATTCACAACCAAGTATAAACCTCAGCCATTTAAGCCACCGAAGCTCCACGGACGGGGGCTTCAACTTTCGAGACAAGCGAAATATTTAGGCATAATTCTCGACTCCAAACTGAATTGGAGCGAAAACATAGAACAGAGGATTAGGAAGGCGAACATTGCCTATTACTCCTGCTGCAGAACTTTCGGAAAGAAATGGGGATTGAAGCCCAAACTTACACTATGGTTGTACACTGCTATCATCAGGCCAATCCTGGCATATGGAGCGCTGGTCTGGTGAACGGCTTCAAGTAAGAAGTCTAACTCTATACGTCTGGGGAGGGTACAGCGCACGGCGTGTGTGGGGGTCACTGGAGCTCTGAGGACTTGTCCAACAGAAGCCCTAAATGCCATCCTGAATATCCTCCCTATAGACCTATATATAAAACTCGCATCAACCATCGCTGCCCTGCGACTAAGGGAATCGGGCAACTGGAGTCCCGGACACTATGATCACGGGAGCGGTCTGGACCTGACTCTCAGCTCGCCGGAAAACGGTAGCACTGACTACCTCGTAAAAACTACCGACTTCGATAGACGTTTTGAGGCCGAAATTCCTTCTAGATCCGCATGGAAAAGGCGGGCGGAACTCCTTACCAAAGACTGCGACGCCATTGTATACACCGATGGCTCCAAAATGGATGTCGGTGTAGGAGCAGGCGTCTACTCGCAAATACCAACTATGGAGATATCCCCGAAAATCCCAGACTATGCCAGTGTATTCCAAGCAGAAATATCAGGCATAAGGGAGGCCTGTAAGAGACTAGCAGAAGTGCGAACCACTGGCGGGAGGCTAAGCATAGCCACCGACAGCCAAGCAGCTATTCTCTCCCTTCTGGCCACAACCACGCATTCCAAGGCGGTGCAAGAGTGCCGCATGGACCTCAACAACCTCTGCCTTCAAGCGGAGGTGAAGCTACTCTGGGTCCCAGGACACCGAGGCATCCACGGTAACGAAAAAGCGGATGAGCTCGCCAGGCGAGGAGCCGCCATGTCGCCGGACAACGCAATCCCCATGAACAAACCACTCAACACTCTAAAAGGTGAACTATACCGCGTTTTCTGCGATAAAGCCAACGTCAGATGGAGAGATCTTCCATCATGCCGCACTTCCAGGACGTCCTGGCCTACATATGACAAGGCCAAGACGAAATGGCTAATCAACAGGAGCCGATCGGACATAGCCAGGCTCGTTGGTGTGATCACCGGACACTGGGCGATTGGCGAGCACGCTAAACGTATGGGTCTGCCCTATAACGCTTCCTGCCGCAGCTGTGGAGACACCTTCCAGAAAGAGACGGTTTCCCACCTGCTATGCGAATGCCCGGCACTCATGCGGGCCAGATTTATGACCTGGGGCAAGATCACCTTCAATGGACTGTAGGAAATCGCCAAATTCCATCCCAGGCAACTGCTCAGGTTCCTCAACTTGACGGGCTGGGTTTAAAACCAACAACACTTCCATTTTAGCGAACATCTACTCCCATTCCACCTTTTCAGGCCTCACGTTTTTCTTAGGTAGTTTCAAAACGAGGCTCCTCAGCCTTAATTGTTGCCCAACATCGAGTTTGTTGTTGGGCGCCACCTCCTACCTATCTACCTCTCTTTCATTTTGTGGCCTTGTAAGAAGAGTAAAAAGGTATGGAGACAGCTTGTAGACTCCCCGTTTTCAAACCTCTGTTTCAAGAGGATCTCACTAACAATTCGACTGTTGTGAGTACTTCCCTGACATCTTTCTACGACATCCCGTATTGTCAGATGGGCAGCGCATACCACCTTAGCAATATTATACAATATCTGAAAGCTTATTAATGTAACTTCAAACTAGATTCCCTTACAATAGATTCTCTTCCTATTTATGTAGTATTGCATAATATCGCTACAAATTTTTAATTGTTAGTTTAATTCAGCCAGTTTTTATAGTTTAATAGTTTGATTCAGCCAGTGAATCCTGGAAATCGGAAAATATCAAAATCGCTCATATTGCATTCTTATTCCGAAAAATTGTGAGGCATTTTAAAGTAGCTTGATGCACATTGGGCAATAGCGCACTTTCGAACAAATTCGGCGGGCTGAGTCCATGAAGAACGGTTGAGTCGTCTTAAATCTGTAAATATTGACCTTTATAGAGGGGTATTTGCGCTTATTTCCGCTCTTTGCTTTTTCAATGATACCCTCGACTAATCAAACAAGCCACATGTAGCTGAATAATTTGCGATTACGAAATGCAAGGAAAAATGGTTTGCCATAGGTACGTTTCCTTTATTATATTCCTAAATCATATTAATAAAATAAATTTACAACGCACACGTATGACTGTCTTCACAGAAAGAACACTATGTACACTAGGGTGTACACTTATTTTTCGACCATAACATTTTTACCACGCCGCCCTCTAAACTTGTACTATTTCATGAAAAAGTAATTTGTATAAAATTTCAGATCGATTTGACATCGGGAAGACGTGGCACATCGACCACAAAGTTTTGAAATAGAAATAATTGCGTTTCTATATTTCTTTTATATCACAAAATAATAATGGTTAGATCAAGATAACGTTGCTTGCTGATTTTCAAAGTCAAATGTCCGCTTCTTAACATCCTTTATAAATTAGGTTCCTACGTCAAACAGTTTTTGAGAAAATTAATGCCGAAGTTAAAATTTGGAATAAAAATTCGGAAAAAAATTTTTGGTCGCAATTTGCTTTTAAATACGGTATTAAGTATGAATATTTTTCCGACCATAAAATAATTCGGAATTCTAATCAATTCTAGAGATAATGCTTCAAACCGGAGGGATCAATATTTTGTAGCTTCCGAGAAAAGTGGAAATTACGAACTATACTCCTTCCGCAGAGCGATCTTCTTCCATATTTTAGCACCAGTAATAAAACACAAATAGCCAAAAAATTGGTATTTGAAAGGAAAGTATGCTTCGTAATTTTCACTTTTCTCGGAAACTACAAAACATTGATCCTTCCGGTATAAAGCATTCTCTCTAGAATTGAATTTTATGGTCGGACAAAAATTTATACTTAATACCGGATTTTAACGAAAAAATTGCGACCAAACATTATTTTTTTGGAATTTTTATTCCAAATTTAAACTTTGGCATTAATTTTCTCAAAAACTATTTGACGTAGGAACCTAGCTTAAAAAGGATGTTAAGAGACCGATATTTGGCTTTCAAACCCAATAAGCCAAAGTGATCCAGATATCGCCGTTATTTTTTAATATTTTTCTTTTCCGGTTCTTAGTCGAGTTTTTAGAAAATGGCCCCTCACGCCTAAACGGGGGGAAATGTACCCCCATTCCCATACGATTTTTTTCTTGTCTCGGCCCAACCTACATGCCCTAGCCTTTTGTCTCCACTTATGCGAAGCATCCTGTATAACTAAAAAAAAAGGAAACTCACAATAAGATGCATAAAATTGAATATCTATAATTTAAAAAATGCAGGTATTAGTTCATTATTATGCTGAAAAAACTATACTGTATCACTAATGTTATGCATATTCTTGAATATGAAGAACATTTAACCATTATTAAAAATGTTTGCTTCATTCCTTTTCGTTGATACAAATTTCGCATTTTTTGCAACTTTCATATGAATGTTTCACGTCTTTCTGTTATCCGATCAACTGCATATTTTACAGAAATTATTTCTTGACGCAATGGAACAATTTTAGGGGTAAAGCTAAGGTCCACCCTAATGTACACTCGTACTTGACGTTCATCGCAATGATTCTATACCGCTTTATGTAGTTATCTGCATAAGATACATATATATGTATGTATGTACATATGTATATACCTCTCTTCGACCCCAAAATCTTAGATAAACTAGAACTCCAGATCTCTGCTATCTGATTTTTTGCAAACTAATTTTTTTTTTCTTAAACTCGTATTCTGGTATGCCCGCAAATACATTGCTCCTCCTTTTGTATACTTTTGTGCGACGAAATAATGTAAATGAATCTGCAATTACTACTATAAAAAATGCAAATTTCATTTACATACATATAATTAATATATTAGCAGTAATATGTATTAAAATGCATATATTCTGTACTTACCATTTCTATTGAGACTTCTAATGGCTAAAATAGAATTCATTGTCAGCGGTAGGAATTTTCACCAAGAATATTATTTTCATGTTTTTGTATTAATATTTCTATCTATCAAGCTTTGACATTTTTCATTTTACAAAGGTTTAAAACATTTCACAAAGGTTTTATTGTCTATCCACAACGCAACGACATCGCAGTCGATTGCGAAGCTCCTATAGAAAAATGGAAAGGAACACGTCGTTGAGTTCTTTCACGTCGTCGTACAATTTTCCAATTTTACACTGCCGGCGCGTTCTTTAAACCAAAACGCATTAATTTAAATTCATATAGGCCGTCAACAGTAACAAACGCTGTATATTTTCGACTCAATTGGTATTTGGTAATATCCGCTGTTTAACAGCCAGATTCTGAAAACTCACTTCTGTCTGCTTATGTCTACTTCTGTCTGCGTTCGTCTTAAAATCAGCTGTTTTTCGTCTTTTGGGATGCTAAGAGACGAGCCAAACGTGTTTGCAAAGGTCTTACGTCGTTTTGCTGATTTTGCCGTAAAAAATGTGTATTCCAAGAGACGATAGCAGACAATCGCATACGTCAAATCGAACGGTAGATAGAAAGCTGTCGTCAGGTATTTTTTTAATCCTTTTTTTATGTATACAGCATGCAGGTAGCGAAAAAAATGAAATTCTTTAGAAATTTTGAAATTGTAATTACAATTTTAAATAATGGACGCCGGCGTCGCGAAATTATTTGACGATGTCAGTCATAATTTTGTATCGGCTGCAGTTGGTTATATAAAAATAAATTGAAAAAATTGTAAAATAGTAAAAAATGGAGCAGGTTACCCAGAAGAAAAGGTATAAAAAAACTTATTATATATATATTGTTACTTAAAATTACTATATTTTACAATATAGCTTAAAATTAACGAAATAACGCAGTTCAAGCTTTTGATAAAAGAAATGGAAAAACTTCCAGATTTAGCGAGAGGGGCGCCAGTGTTTGAATCCAACCGCAATAGCTGGGATATGGAGTGAGAGAATGATGAGATCCAATGAGAACCTCGGCGGAGTGGAAAACAGTGAGAGTCATTACATATACATATATATTATTTAAAATCTTACATTGAAAATTAATTTTCATTTACTTCAATAGATTTGGTCCGATATTAAAGCCAGGACGAAGAAGAAAATTTCTCAGAATTTGGCTGAGCTGCGGGGCACGGGAGGTGGACCCAACAACCAAAGCATTCTGACTAGTCTGGAGCAATCCGTTGCAAACATATTATGTTTGCAAGTGTCAGCTTCTCCATCTGGACCCTCCTACGGTGTGGGAGGAAAAGCTATCAGGAGGCAGGAAGCGACACAAGCTGCATCATCGACGAAACGTCCAGCACTAAATTCAAAAGCAGTGCAACCTCAACTAGTGGAAGAATTGTTTGAGGAAATAATAGAGGAGATATCGCCAGAAAATGCGTATGTAGCGGAATCAGAAAATCATTGTGAAAGCAGTGGGTACCCTTTGCAGCGTGAAGGTAACCGTCGTAGCAATCCAAGAAGAAGTTTTCAAGAGGAGCAATTGGGCCTGCTCCGAGCTCAAGTTGAAAATCAGAGAAAATCTTCCGAGGCTTTAGAAAGATTGGCTGCAGCTGAAGAGAGGAAAGCAGCAATAGCAGAGAAGAGTGCGGCAGCCATGGAACGCCACGCTATTGCGCTTGAGAGAGCCATTGAGCGACTTGTGGCTGTTACTGAAGGACAACTAGCTACCGCTACTAAGGACCAAGTAGCAGCGGAGGCCCTGCTGGAGTTAAGAGAAAAATGAAGAAAAAATATTTTTTCTTTATAAAATAGGAAAAGCAATATGTAGAAAATTAAAAGAAATGTGATCCACTTCCTAGGTTTAAATCCATTTAGTATTTTGCTTTCATGCCTTTATTTATGTATGTATATTTATAACAGAATAAGTTCTGAACATTAAAATTAATAAAGTGCCTAGCACAAAATTATCAATTTGTATCTCTTTAATTTAAAAGTTGGTGGTCCTGAAAAGGACCAATTGAGGAGATGTTTTTTCCATTTAGGGCGTCATACTTTGCGCAAGTTGATTCCGGACAGTTAAACCCGCGTTCGTTGGAGGATCCGAAGTCACGATTTGCTCTGCACTGCTCTCAATTTGGAGAGGTTGGGTGGGCCACTCATTTCGGTAAAATATACACGAATTATGTAAAGCACAACAAGCATTTATTATTCTCGTTGCACATGCAGGACTATAATGTAGAACCCTTTCTCCTTTATATTGTTTTCTTCCTCCACATCCATTTCGAGGCGAATCCATTTTGCACAAAAATAGTGCTCGAAAATGTGTAAACACTCGAAGACAACCTTCGATACATTCGGTTGGGACATCGAAGCATAGTGCTCATTCCCAACGGATTTTTGGTAACTGCCACTTGCCAGAAAACGCAAAAATGTCGCAAACTTTATTATTGGTGGAATGGATGTAGACTTGCACGAGGCTTTCATTTTTGGAGCAATATCATCAAGTATTTGCGTAAAGCAGTCTTTGCTCATTCGAAAGTTTTTAAGGAATCTGCAAACGAATTTAGTTAAAATATTTATAAACTTATATAATTCAAAAACTTACTCAAATACCGGCAACTCGAGGATATTTTCCGCATCTCTCATTTCGCGATTGATGACCCGCATGTAATTATATTCGTCTTCTTCAACAAAACATTCCACTAAACTATCCATTTCGATTTTATTAATTAATTAACAATACTTAACACTTTGAGTAAAACTTGTAATAAAGAAAATAAAAATGGAAGTAAGAACTCGTTTTCACAGCAAAGCATAAGAAAGCTAGCTTTTCTTTGATGTTTCGACAGTGTTGGAAAAGAAAGGACAAAAAAAGGAAGATAATATTTTTGCTTCAACTTTAGTGAAATAAAATATAATAACTGGTGTAATTATGTTTTAAAATTCTTGTTTTCATTATTCTTTACGTCAGCTTTGTTTAAAACACAGATTTTTGCACAAAAAAACAATTTTATGAAGTGATAAAAAGTTTTAACTTTACATAATTTCAACTTCCTTATTTCACTATAGTTGTAATATACAGAAATGCGTTCACCAACACTAAAAATTTCACAACTTCGTACTGAAAAACGTAACATGTTATTACGAGCGTGAGTGCGACGTAAAGCCAAGACAAGACGATTGGCACGGCTCTCAGAACGCCGTGACTACGACGCCGTGACTTGAGACGTCAGTGGCAGAGCCAGTCACCGTGAGTTTTCAGAATCTGGCTGTAAATCTAACGTTGTAAAAAAATTGTATTGTACCGCGTCTTGTAAGCGTCCTTCAATATTCGGCATCGGATATACATTTTTTTGTTTTTAATTTGATTCCGTCGTCTATAGTCGACACATAAAAGTTCTTTGCCGTCCTTTTTCTGTACGGCCGTTGAGTAATTGGATCGGAATTTTCCATTACAATTCGCATTTCTATTAAATCAGTTTTCCAGATTTTATCTTATCCGTCTGCGAAAACTTCGCGGTTGTCATTTAAAATTGTTAATAAGCTTATGAGTGTATCTTCATCAGTATTGTCACAGTTAATGTCTTCAATACCTATCAAGCGTATATCCAATTAAGGGCATATTGCGTTTCATATGGATCACGTTACATTGACTCACTATCCGCACAGATTACGATCCCACTTCTGAATTAAAAGGCGTAAAAACTAACACTGCCAATATTAAGCAAAGAAATCCATATTTTATTTTAAAGTAAATTATAAATGATACATGGCAATAAAAAAAAATACGAGTCAAACAATAGCACAGCTTCTTCTCAAGTTTCGTCGCGATTGACTGCTTTTCTCGCGTGGCGTTGCCACCTTTCTGTTTTCAAATGTTTGAAGTAAAAAATTTTTTATTGCTGTCATTATCATGGTTTTCTTTGGAATTTTTTGAATGAGACATATTTTTGTGATAAAATGTAGACAGCACTTTTGAGTGTTGTCTACATGAGTGTTGTTCAATTACAATACAATTATACAATACTTAAATTTTATTATGTACGATCATTTAAATTAATTTTATTTATATAACGGTTACCTCAGCAATTGTTATAATTTCCGGGTTTATCTCATGAAGTAAATAATTCGCCAGGCCCAAGTAATTGAGAGCATCTGTATCAACATTCAAACCAAAGTACTCGTTGTAATCACCGCTGAAACCTTCGCCAATTCCACGCGAATGATATATCATCGAAGTGACACCATCGAATCTTCAACGATAAAAGAATAAGTAAAAAATCGTTAAGTTACAACTGATGCCATTACTAACCGATAACCATCAAATTTGTACTCATCATTCCACCAGCGCAAATTCGATAACAAGAATCGCAGCACCTCATACTCCATATAATTAAACAAACGGCTGTCCCAAATAGCGTGTTCACCGCGAAGACCATCGTGAAAGTAGCAACTATTAGTTCCATCAAAGTGGTTTAAACCATCTTCAACATTTTTACTCGCATGTGAATGCACGACATCTAGTAGCACATACAAACTATGAGCATGTGCTGAGTCTATCATGTATTTCAAGTCATCTGGAGTACCAAAACGGCTAGAGGCCGCAAAGAAACTTGTCACTTGATACCCAAAACTGGCATAATATGCATGCTCCATAATTGCCATTACTTGTAAAGAATTATATCCTTGACGTTTAATGCGTGGAATAATGTTATCAGCAAAATGTCTATAACTATTTATGCAGGGCTCCTGCGAGGAGATACCTACATGACACTCATAAATTCGTAAAGATTTGGGACGTTTAGGATTAGTATGCTTAAATTTGTATTGGTCGCTTGCAGGTGGATTCCACACATATTGCTTGTAGTTGACGCCCTGATTAGATTCTTTCGGAGGCTGCCGCACATATTTCGCCCACGGAGATAGGCGGTCAACCAATTGACCTGATTGCTTACGTACGATTATTTTGATCTCAGTTAGATGTTTAATGGGCACAGTGCCATCCTCGTTAGCAGGCAAGCGCAATTCCCATTTACCGAACTCTAGTTTTTTGAATTCATGTCTTTCCCTTTGCCAATTATCTGCGATCGCACAATAATAAAATAGATATAAATACTCAAATTTCGTCAAGAATCACTTACAATATATAACCAGAAAGAGTGTTAACTTCGCCTGGTCTAATAATTTAACGGACCAGTGTTATCCGTTAAATCGCAGGCCCGAATTTCAATCCCAAATAGCCTGTGATGACAGAAAATATTCGTGTAAAATGTACCCTCTTATTCAGAGAGTCACCTGGAGTGAGTCTGACGTCGTCGTCGAAAAGTCACCTGAGTGGAAGACGTCGTATTCACAGAGTCACTTTTTGAAAAGTGACTAGCTCTTACGTCGTGCTCACCTATGACAGCTTGGTTTGTGTACTAGCTAGCATTTTGGTGTTACAACACAAAAATTTTACTATGGTGTTTATGTTGAAATAATAAAATTCTTAAAAAATAGATTTTTTTTCTCGAAATTAGATTTATAAATGTAGTAAAAATAAAGAATAACCTTAGGAGTTTATGAGAGGAATGTTTATTTGGTTTTTGATTGTATTTTCGTCATTTAAATTACATAAAAATATATTAACATTGGTTTTTCTCTTGAAAATTTGCAACACTGTAAAATTGTAAACAATCGGGAATTCTAAATAATTGCAAAGTACAAAGTTTTGAGTTATGTTTATCAAGCTCAAAATTTTTTAGCGAATGTATAATTTTTAAATTTGGATTCTTTAGTGCCACTGGGTCCACCTCATATAACCGCAATATTCGCATATAACCGCATTAATTTGTCCCAGCTTAATTTTGGTGCGTCATTACAAATCCCTTCATATCTATAATTGTAACATATGTAAGAAAGTGCACATATGGCAATTAAAACGTTAATAGGCCCTTTCCTTTTCACCCTGTATTCGGTTGGATCCAAAAACAGGGGCACCTCTAGCTACTTCTGAAATTATTCCATTCCATGTCCCGCACCAAAACTTCAAATTGTAGCAATGTTGTAAATTGTACGCTATATCTTAAGAATTAATAAAATATTTAACAAAAATTGTTGTAATTATTCATTATTCGTTTAAAAACTTTATTGTTTTAGCTTTTCTTTGTTATATCCATATTATTTATACATATTCACAATTCTATACTTTGTGTTTATTGTTAATTTTCAAGGATCAAAAGAAAATAACGGGAAGCAACGATTTTTTAGCAAAGTTCTATAAATCGAAAAGAAACAAAGTAGAAAAGAGAAATTTTCTTCGCGAAAATATTATACCCATTTTCTCCAGAAAAAAAGTTTTTCAAAATAATATTATATAATATATATTTATTTCTTTTATAATACAAGAAAATATAATTATAACACAAAAAAAATCATAAAAGATAAATATAGAAAATAAGCAATAACCTGCAAAATATTTCATTTTTAGCAAGAGACGACACCTAGACGACACCTAAGATGCTGTCGTCGAATTTGACAGCTCATGGCGTTGGTTGTCGTCTCTGTGAATAGGTTTTTGCTCACTTCCAAACTACCTAAGACACGACACCGTGCTTAGCTGAGACACATCGTCGTCTCTGTGAATACAAAAAGACGAAAAACAGCTGTTTTAGACGACGACGACAGCTGAAAGTGACTCTCTGAATAAGGGGGTTAATTATCATATCGTTCTACTGTAATCGACTTTTACTTCATTAGTGGGCGGAAAAATTTCAGAAAATTTCAAATTCGCTCTACGAGCTGAAAGCTATAAGCATGTATAAATTTATAGTCATTATAAAAAGTAGGCTTGGCAATACCTATCGCCACTATTCGCTCTCTTTTAATCGTGATTTCCACAGACTGACAGACAGGCGGACGGACACGGCTAAATCGACTCAGGAGGTGAAGCTGATCAGGCTGATCAGCTGATATATATAGTTTTATATGCCTGCCACGACACCTTTAATGCGTTACAAACGGAAGCACAAGGGGAATATACCCTCACCACTTCGTGTGTAGCGTATAAAAAAGCTTTTATAGAAAAGTCAGGAAAATAGGACTCATCGCGAGAGGTCTTACCTGATTAGAAGATAAAAAAACAAACTTATAAAATAAACATTAATTTTAAGATATAAATCAACCATCATTTTTATTTTGTGATAAAAGTAACTGTTCACGCCATAATCCACTCCTCCATTCACTGTGACTAACCGCTCATTGACTTAGCTCACACCAAAGAAACAGCAACCCTGCTCAACACAGTTCGAGTCTGTCCCATTCCATTTCGTTCCGTCGAATAATTCTTTGAATTAAAAAAATCTTTTGCAGACTTTCACTTTGAAATGAATTAACTTTTTTTACGAATCTTTAAAAGGCGATTTATCATAGCTATAAACAATTCAAAAAAAAGGGAGTTCCAATTCCAGTTTCCTAATTTTTATTTAAGAAAGAACGCAAAAAAATTTAGCATTATATACTATTTCTTCTTATTAATCGAATATTTGAACGTATTCTTTAATTATGGAAAACCATTTCAGGCAAATGGCTGCCTTGGACCTTCGGTTGATTAGATCGAAGTTTCAATTACTTTTTCATAAGTTTCGGGGCTATCTCGCCTATAACTTCTCGAATGTTATATTTTAGTTGCTTCAACGTTGCAGATCTATTAACGTGGACGCGACTTTACAAAAAACCCCACAGAAAAATATATAAGTATCTATAAATAATATATGTATAACAGACTGGTCGCAATCATTTTTTTTTGAAATTTGACTGCTTGCGCTGCTTAAAATATGAGGTTTGGTGTAAGAAATTATGTCCTAATTTTTCAGCTCAATCCGACGGTGCCTAGTGGGGCCCAAAGTTCCCCATATTATAAAAAAACATCTATTCAATCGGATCTTTATAGTTATACTAGTTGAAAAGCCGATCCCATAGACCGAAAATAAAAAATCTGGCTTCGTTACGATCTTCCGCAGAGAAAGTACTTTAAGTATGCCAAATTGCAGCTTCCTATGTCATCAGATGGCTTCCGAAAGTTGCGGAAAGAATAGGACATACATACAAACATCCGGACATACTAAGAAATTATGTATTGATAGATTAAAGTATTTGCTATTTAATATTTTAGTATGATACGAACGAAAGATTTTAACTAAAATTTATTTATTATTGAAAGAAATAAAAAATTCGAAGTTTATATTAAAATGTTCATGCATGTATTTAATTAAAAGGGCATCAAAAACGTCGGTTGTCTTATCGTCGATGTACGACGACCTTCTACTCTGCCTGCCAACTACTTTGCTTCTTCGTCGTTTACTTGTTTGTTTAATTCCGTTTATGTTATTCAGTTTCATTTTACATTTACAGTGAGTTTTACAGTAATATTTTATTTCATGTAAAATTATTCAACAAACGAAATAATTATTATTAAAAACATAAAGCTCAAGGTATTTAACTCACAAGCTATAATATTTATATAGATTTTATAAAAAAATTCTCTTATGAATAAATTAGCTGCATGAGTGTTGAAGATAACATAGAAGCCGAAATAATAAATTCACCGGACTCCGAAAACGTCTCAGACAATGTAAATGAAATCCAAGAAAAAGATATATCACAAACGAAATTATACGGTACTGTTAATTTTATTGATGACAGAATGCTAGCAAGCATTGACAAATGCAAGCTTTCGACAAGAGATTTTAGATATTAGAGATATTAGATTTTATATTAGGCTTTATATATTATTTTAAAACTGTTTATTGCAGATTCCTGAAGTATTTGTCCTTCATTGGGATGGGAAACTCCTTCCAGAAATAAAGGGTACAGAAAAGAAAGATCGACTGGCTCTCGTTGTGACAAGTGAACGTATGGAAAAACTGCTCGGCATACCGAAAATAGAAAATTCTTCTGGGGTAAATATAGCATAGGCCTCCTACAATTTTTTGCAACAATAGTCACTTGATGGATTAGTAGAAATAGTGTCTTTTGATACCACAGCCACTAACACTGGGGTTAATAATGGCGCTGCATATTTGCTCGAACAAAAATTAGGACGAAAACTACTTTTTCTTCCATGTCGCCACCATATAAGTGAATTGTTGGTCAAATCTGCATTTGAAATGAATTTTGGGAAAACGTCCGGGCCAGAAGTTCTTCTCTTCAACAGATCTGCCAAGTATTGGAAACACATTGAAGCTAGCACGTTCAAGAGTGGAATTTTGGACGAAGTAGTGGTACGAATTTTAACAACATCGCACGTAGATTATTTGAAGAATTTTTGTATAAATGCGTTAAAATTCCATTACGTACGTGCAGATTATAAAGAGTTGCTTCAGTAACACTCCATTTTATTGGAGAGCGTGTATCAGATTTTTCACAATTTCGTTTGCCTGGTGCAACATCGCATGCACGATTCATGTCAAAGTGCATTTATTGTTACAAAATATTTCTATTTCGCGAACAGTTCAAATTGACAGCGGAATCTGGAGCGGAATTGAAAAGTCTTCGGAGCATTTGCTTATTTTTTATGTTCCTTATTGGTTCCGATGTGTGAATGCTATAGAAGCGCCAAAACTAGATCTTGATTTCATTCAAAACGTTGTATCTTATTTTGATAAAGAAGTTCCGACCGCATTATTGCAAAAAATAAGAAACCATTTGTGGTATTTGTCAGAAGAAACTGTTGGCCATGCATTTTTCGATGAAAGCGTGCCGTTGGAAATAAAAAAGATAATGCTCCAAAAACTCGACATCGGCAATGACATGCACGGAAATAATGAAAAAATTTCGAAAACGAATGTTGTCAATATGGATGAAATTTTCTCTTACGCGTCAAGAGATATATCAGATTTTGTTTCTCCACTGACAAAGAAATTTTTTTCTCGATAGATAAAAATCCAAAGCCATAGATCCAAAATTTTTAGAATCGGAACCTTCTCAATGGCAACACAGGGATGATTATTGCGCTGGAAAAGCTGTCTGTCAACATTTGAATATTGTGAATGATGCAGCAGAAAGAGCAATTAAACTCATCACGGATTACAATAAATCGCTAACATACGATGAGAAAGATAAGCAGTACTTACTCCAAGTTGTTGAACACTATCGTCATTTATATCCTTCTCACAACAAATCTTCTCTTATAAATTAATCAACTCAATAAAATTAATCAAATAAATATAATCAATTATAAAATAATATCAAAACCATTAATAAATTAAATTTATATTTGAAGCACATTATTCAATATAACTATAAATACCTGATTTAATAAATGTTTTTTTATAATATGGGGAACTTTGGGCGCCACTAGGCACGACTAGGCACCGTCGGATTGAGCTGAAACATTAGGACATGATTTCTTATAAGGTGTTTACATAAAATGGTTTTTCCAGGTTTTTGAAATAAACTGTTTTAAGTCCCAAAACCACTCGTAAACTGTTTTAACTCCCGTGAAATTGTTGTTGCTATTCCAGCGCTAAACCAAAATGCGTTTGGTTTTTAGCCTCAGTTTTTAGTTTGCAAGTCTGTTTCGAAGTTCGGAATTGCAGACACACTATCTTTCTCCTTTTCTAGTGCCAATAAGTTAGAAAGAGATAATTTATGTCACCAAACTATTCTACCAAATGCCAAAAAAACTCGACATACTGACAGGAATTTGTTATTTATAATGCACGATTTTTCGCTTTCCAAATTCTGTAAACTTGCGAATTTCATCACCATACCAAAATACATTTCAACAATTTTGAATATTATTGTTATTTTATTCACTGTATTATAAATTAAAGCGATGCACAATTTTAAAAATAGCTGCGTAAATATACAAACAAAACAACAGCTGTTTATTTCTTCTTTTCGGTTTGACAGCCCGGACCGGATTATGTATGTAAACACTAGTTCAGCTGATCGATTTTCGAACACCTTAATCGGATTAAATATTTTTATGTAAACAGGCTATTACACTAAACCTCATATGTTAAGCAGCGCAAAGAATTATATTTAAAAAAAAAATCCCATACAAGATGCGACCAGTCTAATGTAAAACCAAAAATAATCGGATATCATGCACCTATAGCTCTCACCAATTGCTTATTCTAGGTCGTGATCCACACTGTCACCGAAAGCAGCAATATTTTGGGCTGAATGTACGTCACGATAATGCACATAAATTGCATCCAATTCTTCCAGAATCAAAATTTCTTAATACGTTGCGAATTATTCGCTCGGTAGGCCGATTAAATTGTCTATAAGCTTATCGTAAACATCGACACACTGTAATACCAAATATCGTAGAATATTCTGTTTAAGCCGTATTTTTCAACAGCATTTTATTAATTTTTAGTTTGAATATAAATGGAATATTGTCATTTTGGTTATGTTATGAAATATTTGATACAATATATTATTTTATACAATTTAAAAATTAATAGGTTAAGTTGTTATTATGCCTGTAAGTAATTTGAAGTTTGAAGAGAAAACTCTTAGTTTAGTCTAGTTTATTAAGCGCAGTAGCGAACACAAAAGTGAACGAAACCGAGAGAGAGGACCATAACGAGAAACCGATCGTGATCAAGTACTAAGTGGGGTGAAAAGTAACCTCCTTGACCGCCAGAATGCAAAAAAGGTTATGGTGCCTTGAAGTCCGTTCATATTTAGGCAGACATACCGAATTTCAGTGCGAAATGTAATTTTCCGGAGGGTCCGTTTTGGTTTGGTTTTTTGTGAGACAGTTTTGCAGCCCTTTTGTGGTATCTGCTAGCTCGCGCACATTCACTTTCCGGTCAGCCAACACCTTTTCATTAATTTTTTTGGTATTGTCTTCTGTAACCGCATCGGAGGGCCTGCCGCTGCGGACTTCATCGGTAGTGGAGTTGCGGCCACGACGAAACTCTCGAAACCAATATTTTACGATGTAATCTGACGGAGCATTGGCCCCATAATATTTATCCAACTTTTCTTTTGTTTCCTTCGCCCCTTTGCCTCTCAAAAAATAATGTTTTATGACAGAACGAAAATCGTTTGCCAAACACGTCAACAACAATCAGCTGTCAAAACAAAACTAAATACAGTATCGCACTGAAATTTGGCATGTCTGCCTAAATATGAACGGACTTCAAAGCACCATAACCTTTTTTGCAGTAGCAGCGCATTCTGGCGGCCAAGGAGGTTACTTTTAACCCAACCTAGAAAGTCGGTAAACGTGGAGGAGAAGCAGAGAGAACCAAGCAGGCAGCCAACGAGAGCAGAGGTACGTAAAAGACGATAGCACAGACAAATGGCAGAACTTGTTAGGTCTTTGACTGAACGGACGTGCAGTGAAGACAGTAGAATAAAGGCGACTTGAAGTTAGGTCAGCATATAGATATATTCCTCAGGGAAGAGAAAGAATTTTTTAATTTCTTAACAGCCCGTGGTTATGACTCGTGGTCAGCAGGTTCTAGACAAATCCTAAGTAGCACGTGATTATAACTCGTGGCCCATAGATTCTAGATAAATTCTCAGCAGGACGTGGTTATAACACGTGGGCCGAAGATTCTCGACAAGTCTCAGAAGTACATGTTTTCCCCCGCGGTTAGCAGATTCCAAACAAATTCTGACTAACACGTGGTTATGACTCGTGGTTAGCAGATTCTAGACCCATTCTAAGCAGCACGTGGTTTTAACTCGTGGTCTATAGACTCTTGCCAACTCTTAAAAGCATGTGGTTATAACTCGATGACCGTAGATTTTCGACACGTCGTTGTCTTCTGAGACAAAATTCGGGGGTTCAGTTCAATAGACAGGGACAAGGCTCTCAAGTAGGTGACAGTCTAGCAGGGGAATCTCAGGAGTCCGTAAATCCATACAGGCCTACTCACTAGAACACCGGTGTTCCAGAGAGTCCACGGAGAATACAACAGAGGGGAGAACGCCGTTCGCCACTTAACTTTAAGCGTTAAACTTAATTTAATGATTGAGAAAGCATCGTAGATATATTTTCACTAAAAACACCTAATAATACGAATAAACACTGTGTTTGGAAAATTAACTGGTTTAAATAAATTTTTGTGATTGAACCGTGGATACCGGCGAACTCATCCGTGTTTTAAGAGAAGAACCGGAACTTCGTTACAACGCTGTTCGCACGGAATTGATATTGCTGTAAAATAATTGCACAATTTTAATGCGTTACGTGGAGGTTAAGCGATCCATTTCTCAAATGTATAGTTTCAAACTAAGATTTTATCTGACAAACACGTGCTATGACAGCTGTCTAAATAACATTGAGGTCAGTATAGGAAACTAAACTAGTTCAATCACCCTTTACGCACAAAATAAGACCAAAAATCTGTAAAGGGACAAATCGCCAACTCGTTTGCCGCCCACACAAATTTGGGATTTCACTTTTATTTTTCTATACAGGGATGTATATTTACAGGGATGTATATTTACAGGCATTTATACAGGAATCTAAGTTAGCTGCAAGAGAACCGACTATAGGAAACATTCAGGTTACATAGAGTGTGTTAAGTTAAGATTACATGCGGACGCTTTCGATTAAGTAAGCTCACGTTTCAGTAGTCTAAGAGAAATGTACCTATTGATGCAAAGAGCCTACCTACCACCACTTTCATTAGATACAACGATAACAGACCTACGCAAAACGAGTAAATACCAAGAGCATTACAAATAATAAAAAATGTCTATAAGGGAGAAGGCGACAGCATAGAGACAACGGCGAAGAAAGCGTTTAAAGCAGGGTTAAACGATGCAACTTTATGAACTCACATGCTAAGTATTACATGGAAAATTATAGAGGAAATGAAACGAGATTGCAGTAGACACACTCATTGAAATACAAAGTAATTCCCTCAATTAACCAACAAATACATCGACAATTAATATGAAATAATTTGAATCCTACACAATGCCTCCTGCATATAATCGCGTGGATTATAAGTGTGTTTAAAAGTGTTTAAAATATGGACATGAGACTAATTGGAGGTGCAGCAATCCGCAGAAACAGGATCGATGGTCAAACAACATCAAGAGTAATTTTGACTACAATTATAGAGGTCAGGGGGAAAAATACGCCTAAACTACAGCAGGGGAATTAACTCCAACAGAATTGGCAGAAACAGAGGTACGAAAGGCAGAAGCCAAATTGAGCAAACGGAATTCAAAGGAACCAAAATTAATGTGAATGGTGCAATAGGGTCGGACATATAATACTCGACTGTTGTGCCAAAAAGAATTGAGAAACGATCCAAAGCAATCGTCCGGGAAACGATCAAGGGCCCAGAACAGGCCAATAATCTGGAAACACAAAAACATTAGTAACTTACGACTAAATGATGGGGACTCTGTAATTCAAACATCCGAAATGATTGCGGATACGTTAACAACTTTAACAAATTATGAAGTGGTAACTGTTAGTCTGACATCGGAAGCAATTGTTCACACGGTACCAACTTCAAGAGACTTAAAAATTACTATCAAGTTACAGAATACTGATAATAATAAAAATAGCGTAACAGAGAGAAATCATGCCAATGAGAAATACAGATACAAACCTGATAAAGAACTGTGCATTAAGAAATAGTACAATGATAGACAAATGGGATAAAAAGGACTTAAGCGTAAGGACTCTTATGTTTAACTTTATACGTTGTGTCACTTAAACAAGAGGTACCGGCAGACGGCATATTAGGAAGAGATAATATGTGGAACAAATCCATTATAAATACAATGCTCTTAATATAACACTCTTTAACGAAAATAAAGAGTTAATTTTGGAATTACGAGTAAAAAAAAACTTTCTAACAGATAGAAGAGGAAAGTAAACAAAATTATATACCAATTGACGCAAAAACTATTACGATAGTTCCATTAAAACTTCGTACAAAAATTTAGAATGTCATAATTCATAAACAAGCAATAGATCCAGAAATCTATATAGAAAATACATTAGTGTATTTATGAAATATATAGACAAATAAGCAAACTTTTAGATGATGAAAAAATTAAGGCAGTAATAGACTATAGGAAACTAAATGAAGCTACGATCAAACAAGTTTTTCCCATCCCACGTATGGGCGAGGTCTTGGAGAAAATAGGTCACAGCAGATATTTTACAACGTTAGATTTAGCGAGTGGACATCACCAGATTTTAGTCGATGATAGGGATAAAGAAAAGACAGAATTGAACACAGGACTGGGCATTCAATAAAATACATTTTGGGCTAACAGAATCCCCAGTAACATTCCAAAGGATAATGAATCACATCCTAACAAGTCTACAAAGCATATACTGTTTTGTTTATTCATATAACATAGTTATCTAAGGTAGAAATCTGAAACAACACGAAGAAAGATTATGTTCAGTATTACAGAAATTATGTGAACATAATTGAAAACTAAATACAGGGAAGTGCAGATTTTTGAGAAAAGAAATAGTTTATTTAGGACACAAATGCTCGGAAATGGTGCTTTACCAGAGCCCACGAGTTAGAATGTGCAAAGAAAATATGAGTGCCGAGAAACAAAACAGAAGCACAAGCATTTCTTTGACTGATAAATTATTAAAAAAAATTCATACAAAATACAGCTAAGATATCAATACCTATTAACAAATTATTACGTAAAGACGCTAAATTTATCTGCCAAACGAAGACTGCCAAAAAGCGTTTGAACGGTTAAAGGAAGCAGTCATGTCACCACCAGTGTTGGCATACCCAAATATATCAGAAATATTTCTTTTAATTACCGACGCAAGTAACGAAGCGTTAGGCGCATTACTTTCTCAAGGTAAAATAGGTGAAAATAGCAGTGCCCTAAATGACGCAGAAAAGCATTACGCAACTACAGAAAGGGAGTTCTTGGCAATTGTTTGAGCAACAAACCTTTAAAAGGAATAGCTAACATAAAAGACCTCAAGAATAGCAAGGTTTAGACACAAATTGTCAGAGTACAATTTCGAAATTACATATAAGCCAGGGAACAAGAGTTTGAATGCGGATGCATTAAGCAGAATACCACATATTAAAAATACATTTTATAACGTTTGACGTCCGTTGATAGTATCCACTGGCAAGGACGCCGATATTAGTGGACTTATGGTCAGGCAGAGGATGCCGATGTTTTGACCAGAGTCAGTAGAGAAACAACTATTAGTTTTAGATGTAACTTTAAGATTAATTTATTCAATAAATATTTGTGTTTTTATAGGTAAAATAATGCTTACAACGCATTTTACAGTACAATTATTGATTACTAATTCTAGCGTAAAATATGTATATCGTATGTATATAGAACAAAAGGTGAATAACATTTAGCCATGCTTACATATTGCATTGCTTGCATAATTGTATTTCGACGAAAGTATATGGAGTAAAGGTGAATGACCATTAATTTATTGCACTGTATGTCACACCACACCCCTAAGAGAAGAAAAATATATTTTAAAGATTTTTCTTTCTTTTTTTTCTTCATTGTCTCTTTTTTCAACTTTAGGTTTGTTTGACCTATTTTTTACGGTGTATTATAATAATTTTCTTATTATATATAAATTACAATATTTAGTTTTATATTCCGTAATCGTACTATATGTCAACCTTATTTGATTTCACCATTTACTTAGCCGTGACTTTTACTTAAATGATATTGCGTTATTTTTCCATTTCATTTCTTTTGACATGTTCTTTCCTCTTAATTAATTCTTTTTTTTTCCTGGAAGTTCTTATTTAATTTAATTTCTTTTAATCCTAACGTATTAATTAATTCATTTTCTTTTAATCCCAATTTATTTATTAATTAATTTTCTCTTAACACTAACTTATTTATTAATTCATTTTCTCTTAATACTAACGTATTTATTAATTCATTTTCTTATAATACTAACTTATTTATTAATTCATTTTGTCTTAATACTAACTTATTTATTAATTCATTTTCTGTTAATACTAATTTATTTATTAATTCATTTTCTCTTAATACTAACTTATTTACTAATTCATTTTCTTTTAATCCTAATTTATTTATTAATTCATTTTCTCTTAATACTAACTTATTTATTAATTAATTTTCTTTTAATTCTAACTTATTTATTAATTAATTTTCTCTTAATTCGTACTTATTTATTAATTCATTTTCTCTTAATACTAACGTATTTATTAATACATTTTCTCTTAACACTAATTTATTTATTAATTCATTTTCTCTTAATACTAACTTATTTATTAACTTATTTTCTTTTAATCCTAATTTATTTATTAATTCATTTTTTCTTATAACATATTTATTAATTCATTTTCTCTTAATACTAACTTATTTATTAATTCATTTTCTTTTAATACTAATGATGTTTTAGGATGTTTTACACTAGTGGAAAAAGGAGAAATAAAAAACACGTCGTATGCTTTTGCTACAAAAAAGGTTAATCAAGTACTTTAATAATTTATTGCTTATAGGAAGATCTTGATGTAAAACTGTATTTCAATTTTGATCTCATTCACAATTTCAACATCCCCTCTGAACGAGATATTTAGTATTCATATAATAGATAATAAAGGGTTTTCCAATAAGAGGTGTAATTTTGATATTCAAAGAAAAATTCCATTTTTTGAGATAAATGATCGCATGTTTATTTCGTAATAAAGAGGAAGGTATGCCGTTAATAATGAAAAACAACATCAGCCAAATGGCCACCATGACCACGCTTACAGGACCATAGCTATTCAAAATTACACCTCTTATTGGAAAACCCTTTATACAGGGTGTAACGCATAAGCCACGCCAAAAAGCTAGGACGGGTAGGTTGGGTCGAGACAAGAAAAAAATCGTATGGGAGGCGGGGGTGCATTTTCCCCCGTTTAGGCGGGAGGCCCCTCCCGCCCTTTAGAAAATGGCCCCATTTTCTAAAAACCCTACTTAACATCGGAAAAAAAATATTAAAAAATAACGGTTAGATCTAGATAACTTTTGCTCACTGATTTTCAAAGCCAAATATCCGCTTCTTCATATCCTTTTTATATTAGGTTCCTACGTCAAACAGTTTTCGAGAAAATTAATGTCGAATTTAAAATTTGGAATACAAATTCTAAAAAAAAATTTTTGGTTTCAATTATTTTGTTAAATTACGGTATTAAGTATAAATTTTTTTCCGACCATAAAATTCTCTAATCAATTCTAGAGGAAGTACTTAAAACCCGAAGAATCTATGTTTTGTAGTTTCCGAGAAAAGTGAAAATTACGAAGCATACTTTCCTTTTAAATATAAATTTTTTGGCTACTTGTGTTTTATTACTGGTGCAATAATATGGAAAAAAGAAGGAGTTTAGTTCGTAATTCTCCCTTTTCTCGGAAACTACAAAACATAGATCCTTCCGGTTTGAAGCATTCTCTCTAGAATTCATTAGAGAATTTTATTGTCGCAAAAATTTGTATACTTAATACCGTAATTTTTAAAAAAAATGGCGATAAAAAACATTTTTTCGGAATTTTTATTCCAAATTTTAACTTTGGCATTAATTTGCTCAAAAACTGTTTGACGTAGGAACCTAATTTAAAAAGGATATGAAGAAGCGGATATTTGGCTTTGAAACTCAGTGAGCAAAAGTTATGTAGATCTAACCGTTATTTTTTAATATTTTTTTTTCGATATTAAGTCGGGTTTTTAGAAAATAGCCCCTCCCGCCTAAACGGGGGAAAATGCACCCCCCCCCCCTCCCATACGATTTTTTTCTTGTCTCGACCCAACATACCCGTCCTAGCTTTTTGGCGTACCTTATGCGTTACACCCTGTATAAAATATAGTTGTAATAATTAGTTAGATACGTGTCTGAACAATTAGCTTTCTTCAGTTATTGCCGTTGTTCATATATTCGAACCTAGAAGAAATACCGCATTGCCACGATATAATGGTAACCTACAAAAAACATTTCATCAAAAAACTAAGCCACTCGTTTCCAACTGATAATTTGAATATTTTTTATCAAAACGTACGTGGCATTAATACTAAATTAAAAGATATTCATACGATGAGTTTTGGTCTGGATTATAAAATTATTGCATTTACTGAAACATGGCTTAAAACTGATGTACAAAATCTGGAAATATTCTCTAACCAATTTGTTGTATTCCGGAAGGACAGAAATTCTTGTTCAACACAATTGTCAAGAGGTGGAGGTGTTTTGATTGCTGTTAAATCGTCGTATTTCTCAGAGGAAGTGCACTTTGATATAGACTCGGAGATCGAGTTCTGTTGTGTGTATGTTAAATCTGAGCTATTATCCTTCTACATCACCTGCTCCCATATTCCACCGAATTCTAGTGAAGCGACTTATAACTTGCACTCGTATTGCATATCTTCACTAGTAAACAGAATGTTACCTGGTGATCGTGTACTTGTGTTGGGAGACTTCAATTTACCTCGTGTGTCTTGGGAAAGTACTGATGACCCGGCTGTCTTATTACCGTCAACATATGGTTTCGCCAATATTGATTTCTTGAACAACTTATCCTCTACTGGTTTATATCAGGTAAATAATATTCGAAACCCAAAGAACCGTATGCTGGACTTAATATTTACTGACGATAAGGACATTGTTGAAGTACATCGTTCGACCCCTCTCCTGTTACCTGAAGATTTTCATCATCCAGCCGTGGAATTGAATATATGTGTTAAAAATTGTAATATGCATTTACCACCTCCTGGAAACTTGAAGGTGCAACAAACTGTCTTTTATTTTATTTAAAAAGACTAATTATGTATACCTGAAAAATTATTTAAGGGGTGTGAGCTGGAGCTTTACATCATTACTTAGCGTGACTTCTACCAAATCGAGTCTGGATTATGCTGTAGCTCAGTTCAACCAAACTCTTCTTGACGGTTTCAAACTATCGGTACCGAAACGAAAGGTATCTATTATCTTATATCCAACATGGTTTTCCAAGGAGGTTCGCACCCTAAGGAATCTAAAATCAAAATTCTATAAAATTCACTGCAATCTTCATACAACGGACAGCTTTGTTAAATATGCGTCAATACGAAATAGATATCAGATAGCTTGTAAGCAGTCTTACAATAATTATCTATTAAGAATGAAACTTAAACTAAAATCTGATCCTAACTACTTTTGGAGCTTTATAAATTCTAAGCGGAGGAGCGATATACTTCCATCCGTGATGAAATTTGAAGATAACCAAGCTAGCGATGCAGATTCAATATGCGAATTGTTTGCGAAATTCTTTAGCTCAACTTATTCCCAAATGGAGTTTGATTCTGAATTCTATCCATATTCCATAAGTTGTGGGAACATTGATCAACCAATAATAGATGAAAATGTCGTTCTCGACTTTCTGATGGATCTTAAGAGTACCCCGGTCCAGATAATCTACCTTCTTGCATCCTAAAACACTGTGCGAGCGAATTGGTAATTCCAATTACAGCTATATTTGATCAGTCTATACGCACCGGTTACTTCCCAGCCGCATTGAAGACCTCATACATCATTCCTTTGCATAAATCTGGTAATAGATCAAATATAACCAATTATCGGGGTATCGCCAAGTTAAGTGCTCTGCCCAAACTATTCGAAAAAATAATAACTCACCAAATTGCGCGTGAAGTGAATGCAGCTTTATCTCCTGTTCAACATGGTTTTCGTCCAGGCATGTCAACTACTACAAATCTATTGAACTTCGTCTTCCGTACAATTAATAATTTCAAATATGGCAAGCAAACGGATGTTATCTACACGGATTTTGCTAAGGCGTTTGATGTTGTGAATCATAAGCTACTAATGTTAAAGTTGAAACTGTTCGGATTTCCAGGTCGCACGCAGATGGTATTCCTAAACAATAGAAAATCAAGAGCAATTCCTGTTACTTCCGGTGTCCCTCAAGGTAGCCACTTAGGACCTTTATTTTTCTTAATTTTCATTGACGACCTACCCACGGTTATACATAACAGTAACACGCTGATGTTCGCAGATGATCTAAAAATTTTTCTTTCATTCAAAAATAAAACTGATACGTTATTGCTTCAAAATGATCTGGACAACTTAGTCATATGGTGTAATTTTAACTGTATGAAGCTGAATCTTTCCAAATGCAAGCAAATGACCTTCTATCGTGCGGCCCACATTAATGTCAACTATTCTATTGGAGGCCACTATTTGGATTCTCTTGAGCATATGGATGATCTTGGTATTACTATGGATCAAAAACTCAGATTTCATATACACATCAACCGTATAACTAATAAGGCTTATAGCATTTTGGGATTCATTAAACGGTGGGCTAAGGAATTTATGGAGCCACAAGTAACGCGGATTCTATATACCTCTTTGGTTCCTCCTATATTGGAATACGCCTTACCTGTGTGGTGTCCTAACTACAACTGTTATATCTCTCAAATCGAGTCAGTTCAAAAGCAATTTCTACTTTTTTGCTTACGCAATATCTACCGGAACAATTTGCAGAATTTGCCATCTTATAATTATCGATTGGAACTTGTTAATCTTCCGTCTTTAGCTCATCGGAGAATTATGCTGAATGCAATTTTTGTTCTGAAACTACTTTATGGTCATATTGACAATCCATATCTTCTGTCTAACATCAATATTAATGTAGCTCGCCGTGTAGCCAGAAGACCTCAGTTTCTACAACTGAGTTTCTGTCGATCAAACTATCTTCAACACGAACCACTTAGGAATGCTTGTGCCGACTTCAACTATGTTAATTGCAACATCACTTTCTCTGATTCAATTCATTTAACAAGAATCAAAATTCTTCAATTCCTAAAAAATCAACAGTAAAATATTTACTTTTCTATGTATTTAATCTTTTATTTATTATTTACCAAAAATGTTATGTAAACTATAAAGCCTATGGCTTAGTTTTAATTTTTAAATAAATAAATAAATACACGTTAAATACAAACGATTGGTTATTTTAATGTAGGCCAAATTTCTTTACAAAGTAATTTAATTTAACTTTAGGTAGACCCTTTGTCAAGGCACCCGCGATCATTTCATTTGAAGACACGTGAACTAATTTCAATTCATTGTTCCTAATTCTTTGGTGCAAATACTTCAGTTTAATAAGTACATGTTTTGTAGCATCCGAGTAAGAATTGTTGTTAGTCTTGTCTTCAGCTCCTTTATTATCGCAGTACAGGATAGTTAATTGCGAATCTGATAGAAAATCTGATAGGCTTCCTTGGAGGCTGCAACCATTGCCACAAATTCTGATTCAGTGGTTGACAAAGTGATACGCTTCTGCAACTTCGAAGCCCATGATGCTGCACCGCCCTGAAATAAAAAAACATACCCCGTTGTTGTTTGTGCTGTGTCTGAATTACCGGCGTGATCAGCATCGCAATATCCCACGATATCCGAGGGTTTCCCTTGATAAATCAGTTTCATCTCCCTTTGATATACCTTAACACACGCTTCACTGCTGCCCAATGCGCTTTTCCAGGGTTAGTGCCAAAGCGACTCAACATGTTAACAGCATAGGCTATAACAGATCTTGTCAATTGTGCAGCAAATAGCAAGCTCCCAATTGCTTACATATGTATATGGTTTCTTTGTCATTTCTACAATATCAGCTGGTTCCATTGGACATTGACTTTTCGTAAATTTTTGGTTCGGATCGAGTGGTGTCGAAACTGGGTTGCAGTAATGCTTTTGGTCAATTGCAATAGTTCTTCGCGTGTTATTCTAATTCTCTATACTGAGCTGACGTCACTCAGCTCTTTCATTTGGAAAATTTGACACAAATTAATTTTGAGCTTTTGTCGTTTGTAATGAGCACGTCGTCAACATAAACAGCTACAATTAAAATTTTTCATTCATTTGTGTAAAAATACACGCACTGATCGATTTCGCTGCGAACTAAGCCAAAACTCAGTAATGATTCATTCAAAAGTTCGTTCCATACTCTACTGGATTGCTTCAGTCGCGACCTTTTTAACTTACAAACGCATTTCATCCCATCATCACACCCCCCTGGTTGCTTCATACATGTCTTCTTCCAGCTTACCATTGAGGAATGCCGTAACTGCGTCCATTTGTCGAATTCGTAAATTAAGTTTTGCGGCTATGGCAATAAGTAAACGAATTGTAGTGTATGGCACAACGGGCGCGAAGGTTTCCTTGTAGTCGATACCCTCAACCTGCGTGTACCCCTTCGCCTCAACTCGAGCCTTGTATTTACTCACGTTTCCGTCTGCATCACGCTTCACCTTAAAGACCCATTTTGATCCAATGGACTTTTTACTGTCTGGAAGTTCGACTCACTCCCATATTTCACACGCCTTTAATGCATCAAGCTCTGTTTTCATTGCTTTTTTCCAGTGCATGGCTTCAGCACTACCTATAGCCTCTTTAAAAGACAATGGGGCAGGATTCTGCTCCTCAGCTGTCATAAAGTTATACTTTGGTGGGAAATAGTTCGATTTTTCTTTACCTTCTTGCCGAATTGAGGAACGAACACGTTCCAAAGTAGAAGTATTTTCATCAGGAATATAGTAGGAATCATGCAAAGCATCATCATACACCTCGGAGCTATCCAAGGAACTTACGTCATGCAGATCAGGCTGATTTGCAGTCAGATCTTCAAACGATTGCATTGCATTTGGAACTTCAGGTGACAGATGGATCCTCAGCGAATCCACTTTTGTTTGTAGACTGATCGCCAATTTCAACTACAGCTTCCCACCTGGAATCGGCATCTGTAGAATTCATATTGACTTCATTGTTGGATGGTGATACTGTTGATGGCAAGAGATGATTAATTTCAGTAATATTTGGATCATTTACCTCAAGATTCTTGTCTTTAAAGAACACAACATCCCGACTGATTACGATCTTTTGCTTCTTTTTGTCGTATAGTCGATAGGCTTTTGATTCACTGCTATTGCCCATCAACACACAGTCGATAGATTTTTCATCTAATTTGCGTCGCTTTTGTTTTGGTATGTGGACCATTGCCAAGCAACCAAACACTTTTAAGTGAGACAAATCTGGTTTCGCGCTTGTCCATATTTCTTCAGGAGTTTTTTGAAAGCCTCTGCATGGAATTCTGTTTATTAAATAGGCTGCTGTTACAGAAGCTTCACCCCAAAATTTCTTATTCAAACCAGCATCCACTAACATCGTATACGTTCAACAATAGTTCGATTAATTCTTTCAGCGACTCCACATTGTTCTCGCGTATACGGTGCAGTTTTTTCGTGTTTTATACCATGATCTGCTAGAAAATTCTTAAATTCGCTGCTCGAATATTCAGTGCCGTTATCAGTTCTTAATATTTTTATTTTTTTTTAAACATTGATTCTCCATTAGAGCTTTGAATTTTTTTTTAATTCATGGAAAACAGCTGATTTTTCAGCTATTGGTACTACAGTTACTTTGCGACTAAAATCATCGACAAAGCTAACGAAGAAACGTGCACCTGAGTGTGACTTTTCTTCGAAAGGGCCACAAACATCTGAGTGTATTAAGTCGAGTCGTTGTTTTGCACGTTTTCCTGTCTCTTTAAACGGCATTGTTTACCTTTCATACATACTATGCATTGTTGACTCTTTTTCGACGATAGTTTCATAGTAATATAATCCATTCACAAGCGACGCTGTACCCATCAGATCGGAATCTGCATTGTAAATTTTACAACACGAGTTTTCAAAGACGATTTTGTTCCCATTGCTTGCCATTCGACTTACTGGTAAAAGGTTCGCACACAACTGAGGAACGTATGTTACATTTGTAATTGTTGCTTTCGTTTGAAGGTCGTTTTTTATCACTATTGAGAAAGAGTTGTAAGTCATCTGTAGATTCTGCTTTCAGACTTGAATTATTTACAACAATAACTTTTTTCTCTTCAATTGAGCGTTTATTTGACAGGAACGATTTGTTCATGGACATGTGTGACGTAACGCCACTGTCAACGTAGCAATCTGTCACATTCTCGTTACATGCAAACAACGAAGCAAACAATACGTTATCTCTACTTGTTTTGTTTATGAATTGCTTCTTTTTTTTCTTAGTACAGTTTTTTTGCAAAATGCCAGTTTTTGCTTGCAAATATGACATGAGAACTTTTTATTTTGTGCGAACATAACGTTATCGATCGATGTAATGCTCTTCGGATCTAACCTTGATTCTTGTAGCAACGTAGTTTTAACATATTCAATTGTTAAAGTTTTTTGAATATTTTCGATGGTAATAACAAAGGTATCAAATTCAGTTGGTAGACCAGCAAGCATGATTGATGCTACCACTTCATCATTCAGTGACAAACCGGCTCTTTTTACCCGTGACGATAAGGACAGCATTTCAGTGACGTACTGCTGCACGCTGCTAAAGTCAGAAAGTACGGTGTGAGTTAATTGTTTTAACAATGCGACTCTACGACTAAGACCGGTTTCACTGAGACTTTCTTCAAGTGCATGCCAAGCATCTTTCGCTGTTTCTTTGCCATCGATATGTGAAAACATGTGGGAGTCAATAAGCAAGGTTATCTCAGACAGACACTTCAGATCTTGACTTTTCTGTGTCGCTGTTGACGTTGCTGTCAATTCCTCCTATGTACATGACCACAAGTCTTTGATTACGAGGTATGATTTCACATTTCTTTTTCACGCATTATAGTTTTCTCGGCCGCGTAGTTTCTCGAAAGAACGTGAATTCGCCATTTTTAAAACAAAAATTCAACCCGTAAACGATAAATTCACACGTTTGATTAAGGGTTTCACCGCGATTCAGTCCGATGATACGTTTTCTTTATTAGAGCCTTCAGCAACGAAAAAAATTTGGTGCAAAAGAAACAGCTAATACTCATGAACTATACATAAATTTATTTAGATTTGCTTTTATATCTAAAAACCTTTGCCCATAACCTGATGTTTTAGGATGTTTTACAGTAGTGGAAAAAGGAGAAATAAAAAACACTTTTTTTGCTACAAAAAAAGTGCTTTTGCAAAAAAAACACTGCTTTTGCTACAAAAAAGGTTAATCAAGTACTTTAATAATTCATTGCTTATAGGAAGATCTTGATGTAAAACTGTATTTCAATTTTGATCTCATTCACAATTTCAACAACTAACGTATTAATTAATTCATTTTCTTTTAATCCTAATTTATTTATTAATTCATTTTCTCTTAATACTAACTTATTTATTAATTCATTTTCTCTTAATAATAATTTATTTATTAATTCATTTTTTCCTAATACTAACTTATTTATTAATTCATTTTCTCTTAATACTAACTTATTTACTAATTCATTTTCTCTTAATACTAACTCGGGTGTGTATAACTATATTTTAGGGTATATTTATATGCATATGTATATGGATTTATTTTATTTCTTATATATATATTTTTTTTTTTTCCCTAGACTCCGTAGAAAGACTTGTTTCGTTTTTTGTGAACACTTACTTGCTTATTTCCTATTTTTATGACACAATTTACTATTTTTTCACCTACAACTTCGTATGGACCTGTATAAATTGGGTCTAACTTCCTACCACATTCATTTTTCTATAATACTAAACTACCTTCTTCAAAGTTCTTGGACTTTGTATTGAACTTATTATCGTATTTATTTTTCCTACTCTGTTTCCCCTTCAGCAGTATTTGTTTAGCATCTTTCTGTACTGTTTGTATTTTGTTTCTCAGTTCTATTGCGTAGTCTTCATAATTATAAACCGGTTCTATTCTATTGCTTAAGTTTGATGGTAATTTGCATTGTCTACCATAAACTAGCTCAAAAGGTGAGTAATTAGTTTCGGAATGTATTGATGTATTATAACTAAATACGTAGTAAGGAAGTTACTCATCCCAGTCACTGTGTTGGTGTGAGGTGTATGTTCGTAGATATGAAGTTAAATTTTTGTGATTATTTTCCAAAGATCCAATGCTGTCGTGCCGATACGCTGTTGACTGTAACTGTTTTATTTCCAATAACTTGCAAATTTCTTTAAAAATTTGATTTATGAATTCTGTTCCCTGGTCTGAAACGATTTGGTCAGGAATTCCATATTTTAATATGAAATTCTCGACAAAAGCTTTGGCTATTGTGTTAGCTGTTTTGTTTGCAATAGGTACTGCTTCGATAAATTTTATTAGTTCATCTTGCGTGGTAAGGATGTATCGCGAGATTCGTTCGGTTGCGTCTAATGGTCCTACTAAATCCATGTATATTTTTTCAAAGCATGTTTCCGCTGTCGTTGTTATAGTCATTGGTTGCTGGTTTGGCTGGATATGTTTATTTTCTTGGCAACTTTGGCAATGTTTAACATAAGTTACTACGACATTTTGCATACCGGTCCAATAGTATTTCTTCTTTAAATTCTTTAGCATCCGCATAACCCCTGCGTGTCCGCTTGTTGGTAATACGTGATAATCATTTCATAGAATTTTCTACATTCCCTGATCCTTTACTTCAATTATATTAGTCATTCAGCTTGGCTAGACGCAGTATCATTTGATACGGTGTCAGCGATACCAGCTGACCACGCATACACACACACGCGCATACTGGAGGGTGAGAGTAGCGAGTTGCGAGAAAGAAATAAGCAGTGTAGTCAGCGTGGCCGCGGCGTGAACAACGTCATTGGTTTTTTTATGTTAAATAAAGTTCAGTAAATATTTGACGCTCGTTTTAATTTTATTTGACAAATTCAGAAGTGGGATTACCTTAGTAATTGCCTATCTTGATATAATGGAAAATTTAAAAAAGTATACAATAACGCAGCTTCGGAAAAAACTGCAAGAACTCAACTTGAACACCACGGGAACTAAAAACCAATTGGTAGCACGATTATTGGAAAACGGAGTGGATGAAATAGATCTTGGAATGCAGGAAACAGGTAATATTTCAGAAAACTCAGAAGCCGAGTCTGTGGAATCAAACGAGGAATCAATCGGGAAATCTACAGTGGCTAAATTAAGAACTGATGTCAGCGAGCTTCGAGATGCGATAATCCTACTAACTACGCAATTCCAGCAGAGTTTAAATCATAGGAGTTCGACATCATTCCCGAACCCAGAATTTCATTACAATGAGCGCCCTGATCATATCGTTGGTGCGGCAGCACAGAGTTCGTGTTCACAGGAACAACAACTAAATCTCCGTTTTCAGACAAAACTACATTCGACTGTTCAGACTGTACCAACAGATTTTTTTCCTTTGACTACAAAAGAACGACCAGAAATAGAAACTGCGCAGTTAATTTCCGTAAGCCAGTTAGCTGCGTCGAGAGCATCGAATGGCTACACTTCGTCGCAAAACCTGCAGCCGTTTTCTCAGCAGATTTTGCAGCCTCGCTCACAAAACTCTCAGCAATTTGTACATGCTCCGTCGCAAAACCTGCAGCCGTTTTCTCAGCAGATTTTGCAGCCTCGCTCACAAAGCTCTCAGCAATTTGTACATGCTGCGTCGCAAGATTTGCAGCCGTTCTCTCAGCAGTCTTTGCAGCCGTCTTCCGAAACATCACAGCAAGTAACAAGTTCTGAGTCGCAACATCTGCAGCCGTGTCACCAGCAGATGTGGCAACCGTCTATACAATTGAAATCTAGCGATGTTTATCAACATCTCCAACCGTCTGTAAACACGGATTCAGTAAGACATGTTGCGCAACATCCGATTCATGTAAGTAGCATTTCACACAACATTTTACCGAATTCAGATACATTGCAGCAGTGTCAATCCACGCAACCATCGTTAATTACCAATTTTTACGGAAACGTTAGAGATATTATTGCCGTCTTACCAGAATTTAACCCAATTAATGATGAATCCTTGAATCCGAAGCAATTCATCAATCGCATTGAAACTTTAAAAACCGCATATAGATGGGATGATCAAACCTTAATATTTGCAGTGCAACAAAAATTGCAGGGACCTGCTAGATATTGGATCGACACACATAAAGAGGTATTTCTGCACTGGAGACAATTTGTTGATAAGTTTCTGAATGATTTTCCGTGCATCGAAAATGTTGCGGATGCGCATATCAAAATGACTCGGGCAAACCGCCACTCAACTGAATCACCAATCGTTTTTTATTATAAGCTTCTCGCGATAGGAATGAAAGCTGGCATTCCAGAGTGTGCTATAGCTAGGCACATTATCAATGGTATAAACGAGCCAGATTTAAAGAAAAGGATATCCAACGAATACAATAATTGTAACGAATTACTTCGCGATATTACAACTTATTGCAGTTATAACGGAATCAAACCACCTGCTTATATAAAAGGCAGAGATGTGATAACCAGTGAAAATGTAGCATCAAGTCCACCATGTACCGTATCGGGAAATAAAACATTTAATAAAAACACTAAAATTGTTAAATGCTACAATTGTTTCAAACTAGGCCATTATTCCGTAAATTGTCCTGAACCACAACGAAAACAGAGATGTGAAATTTGTCAGAAAACCACCCATTCGACACAGCAATGTACCTCAAAAATTCATGACACTCCGGAAAAACAATCGAAGGCAGTTATTAATAGGATCGCTGAGAGTGCTCCTAGTAGCGATGTGATCACTAAAATAATAAAAATAAATCAAGAACCAGTTAGAGCCATCATCGATCCCGGTAGTAATCGCACGCTAATTCGCGAAACAGTAGCTATCCGTGTAGGTAACCCAGCAGCATGCATGGTTATCTTAAACGGGTTCGCAGGCGGTCAATATGTTAGTACACGTAAAGTTAATGTAGCTGTGCAAATCGATGCAACATTACTTAAAGCCGATCTACTTGTTGTTGCTGATGAATACCTTACCGAAGATGTGCTTCTAGGTAAGGATATCTTGTGCACTGAAGGAAAACGTGTCGTGATTGAAGGAGATGATTGCTGGGTGGAAAGTATGCAGAGGGCTAGAGTCGGAACCACATTAACGGACGATGAATTCTCACAACTGAAATCGATATTAAATAAACACCGTCATACGTTCTCAGAAAAAGTTTCCGAATTGGGAAGATGTTCCGAAACAGAAATGGAAATCCGTTTGTCGTCTAACGAGCCCATTGCAGTAAAACCGTACCGCATTGCTTTCAGCAAAAGACAAATAGTCAACAATATTATTACAGAGTTGTTGGATAATAATATAATCCGAGTTTCCGAATCACCATACGCTTCTCCAGTCGTTCTTGTCGAGAAGAAAAATGGAGAGCATCGTCTGTGTATTGACTATCGAATGTTAAATAAGATAACAATAAGGACGCCGTTTCCTATGCCCATAATGGAGGAGCAATTCGCGCAATTGGCAGGAAATTCGTATTTTACACAACTGGACTTGCGTATGGGCTACCATCAAATAGAAATAGAAGAGACTTCAAAGAAGTATACGGCTTTCGTCACTACAGATGGGCATTATGAATATAATCGAATGCCTTTTGGACTGGTCAATGCACCATCGGTGTTTCAAGCTTTGATGAACAAGATCGCCTCCAGAATGAAGTCTGGCGAGGTGCTGGTCTACCTAGACGACGTTGTTGTGCCTAGTAAAACAATCGAGGAAGGATTGTTGCGCATAGATAAATTTCTTAAAATTTTAAAGGAAAGCGGTCTGACATTACGTCTAGAAAAATGCAAATTCCTGGCAGCCGAAATCTGTTTTTTAGGCCACGTTATTAATAGAAACGGAATTTCTCCAGGTAAAGAAAAGGTGAATGCTATTCGAAACTTTAAGCGACCCACAAACATTTCCGAAGTACGAAGATTTTTGGGACTTACGGGATTTTTCCGTAAATTTGTTAAAGATTATGCCTTAATTTCGAAGCCACTTACTGCATTATTACGTAAAACAGAGAACAATAATTTTGTGTGGGACGCCGCGCAAGAAAACGCTTTTGCAGAACTCATAGGAAAATTAAGCAGTGAACCATTGCTAGGTTTGTTCGATTTTTATCGCCAGCATGAAGTTCATACGGATGCGAGTAGCCTTGGAATAGCAGGAATATTGCTTCAATCGACCGACGCGAATACCTGGCAACCAATATTTTATTACAGCCGTCATTGTACCGATGCCGAGAGTAGATATCATAGTTATGAGCTCGAAGTTTTAGCCGTCGTAGAAACTCTTGATAGATTTCGAGTTTATCTTTTGGGCAAACAATTTCGACTGGTTACGGATTGTGCAGCTATCGCTAAAGTAAGAGAAAAAAAAGAGCTAATTCCAAAAATTTCTCGGTGGTATCTAAAGTTGCTGGAATACAATTTCGAAGTAATTCATCGTGAAGGCTCTCGAATGGCACATATTGACGCTCTCAGTCGCTCGCCAGATCAGCCACCACAGGACGTCGAGCCAGCTGGTTTTATTTTAAAAATTACCAATGTCAATGACTGGCTATTGACCATGCAACTACAAGACAAATCTCTACTGCCTATTTTTGAAGTCCTGAATGGTCACAAAACAGCCGATAACTGGAAGCAAATAAAAGAAGAGTATGCTATCCAAAACCAAAGAATTTACCGGAAAGACACGGATGGTCTAAAATTTGTGGTGCCAAAGGCAGTGCGGTGGAGAATTGTACAACAGTGCCACGATGATATGGGTCATTTTGGATTAGAAAAGACGATTCAGCGTATCAAAAAGCTTTTCTGGTTTCCGAAAATTAGAAAATATGTAAAGCAATATTTGTCTGCCTGTATCCAATGCTGTTATTTTAAGGCACATGGTGGAAAGTCAGAAGGACGGTTACACTATGGCGAGGTTGACCCCATTCCGTTTCGTCTTATCCACATCGACCACTTAGGACCTTTCATCCGTAGTAAAAGAGGGAAATCGTATATACTCGCCATAACAGATGCTTTTAGTAAGTTCACGATCGTTAAAGCACTCCGAGACACAAAAACTAACCCCGTAATTCAGGCACTCAACGAAGTCATAAGTTATTTTGGTCTACCGAAATGCATCGTATCGGATCGAGGTACGGCGTACACGGCCAAAGCGTTTGAGGAATACTGCAAGCGCAACGGGATCCAGCATATAAAAACTGCGGTACGGACCCCAAGGGCAAATGGCCAAGTTGAGCGAACAAATCAAACCATTCTATCGTATTTACGCACGACTGTTGAGGACTCAAGCAACTGGGATTTGACATTACGAGATTTACAGTGGACCATAAACTCACAAAAAAACGCAACGTCAGGCTACAGCCCAAACGAACTGGTTTTTGATTTTGCGTTGACGGACGTTGTACAAAATCACCTGTTTGCTGCCGTGCATAACGATATAGATCAGTCACCAACGGATACAATCGACACGCACACAAAGCGACAACTAGCTGCGGAGAGAATTCAACAAGAGCGAGAGAAGTGGAAGCAACGGTTCGACTCCAAACATGCTGCGCCGACCATCTACAGCGAAGGTGACCTCGTGGTTTTAGAAAATGAAGCACCCTCGACATCGCAATCTAGAAAACTAGAACCAAAATATCGCGGGCCTTATGTTATAAAAAGAGTTCTGGAGAAGGACCGCTACCTGGTGGAGGATATTCCCGGTGCACCTGTTACCACACGAAAATTCACGTCGGTGTATGCATCAGATAAGATAAAACCCTGGTGCCAAACTTCGCCAGAGTTGGACAATCTTAGCGAAGATGACTCCGACGAAATCGAGGACGATTAAAGACAGGATGGGCCGAGCTGTCAGCGATACCAGCTGACCACGCATACACACACACGCGCATACTGGAGGGTGAGAGTAGCGAGTTGCGAGAAAGAAAAAAGCAGTGTAGTCAGCGTGGCCGCGGCGTGAACAACGTCATTGGTTTTTTTATGTTAAATAAAGTTCAGTAAATATTTGACGCTCGTTTTAATTTTATTTGACAACGGTATCACTACTGGTATGATGATACCAGCGATGGCTAGACACTGTGGTAGCACATTTAGTTTCAAAAGCCGTAAACATGTTGTCAATGTATGTGTGAAATTTACTGAATATCAAAATGTTGGCCGTAGTTGTATATTTATTATATTATGATTAGTGCGTAAAGGAAAAAATAGGATTTCTAAAAATCCTATGTTTAAATTTTGGTTCAATGGTAATTAACTGCTTCACTTTGGTTTTCTTGTTCAGTGGAAATCGTTATGTTGTGAAATTTTTTTAAAATAGTTAATTTATTTCAAAATATTAATAATGGAGGAATCACAAATGGCTTGTGTTGCGGCGATGGCAACAGCATGCTGCATGCTATGTTGTAGCCGATGAAGATTCGCAAAGGAATAGATCGTATTGGGTAAAGAAGTGGAGGAAGAAACGTGGAAACACTCAAGAGTTTTTAAGAACTGTAGGGCCCGGCACATACGATTATAGCTGCTATTTAAGGATGGACGAAATATGTTTATTTAAATATGTCTATTTTTTTTACTTAAAACGTTTGCATTTTCGGCTTAAATCAGGCGTTTCTCGACCTAACCAATGTTGTTGTTGTTTCTGGCGCTGACCCTAACAACAATAATCTGTATTGCTCTCGTCTAGTTCCCGAATTTATAGCCCTTTAATGTTTCTAAATTCCAGGCCTATATCTGTTAAACTTTACGAGATATCACTATGATATGACAAATAAAATTTTAGATTTTTAGTACATTTTCCATTAATTAATGTTTTCCTAATTGTAATGTACGCCAGAAACAAGAAGAACATTGTTTACTTCGAGCAGCGCCTAATCTTTTCGTGACTTGATATTAAAATAAGGCAAATGGGACAAATGAACGAAATTTCTCCGAAAAAGAGAATTTTTTCAACTTCATTTGCAACCGTTCGAATTCATTATGGCCGACAGCGTTGTTGTTGTTGACAACTGCTTACTTGTGTGCGTAAATGATACCGAGAGAAGCAGGGTCTATTTTGGTATCAAAAATTCTCTACACTTGATACTTGAGTGTAGACTTTTCCCTTTCTTCATCATCTCTCTCTCCAATGAACTGAGTGATACCGTATCAAATGATACTGCGTCTAGCCAAGCTGATTAGGTGCACCTTTATATTCAACATTTCGCTTATAAGCTTATTTAATGTATTTTTGTTATTATGTGGATGGCCATCCATAAGTTCTTTAAACTCTTTAGTCGTTATATAAGCCGCTTTTACAGACAATGGTTCACAGATTCTTTGCACGTCCTTCGACAGCATTTTGCCAAACGCAGTCGAGCAGGCGGTAGTGCTACCTGTCCATTCTAATAATAAACAATTTTTCCCAGGTACGAATAATGCTAAGACTTTATTTGGACCTACTATTATATCTTCACCGTTGAAGTTTGCAAATGATTCCTTATCCTTAAGAGTTTTTGCTGTTCTCAATTCTACCATTGCCAGTTTGTGTTCTCTAGGTGTTAGAAGTTCTTGTAACTTTGTTTCATCCGTGCATGATTTTTCCACGGATTGTTCTCTCTTTTTTCCCCTTGCTCGTGCTCTAATTTTTACTCCAGCATATGAAATTTTTAACTCATCGGAAGTTATTTTTATGCGACTTAGTGCGTCCGCCACACAATTATCTTTTCCTAGTGCATATTCCACGTAGAAATCGTATTCTTCTAATAAAAGTCTGAATTTCGTTAGTCGGCTTGAGGTTTCCTTCAAAGAAAATAGATATACTAATGGTCGTTGATCAGTTAATACTTTAAATCGGCGCCCGTAAAGATACGGCCGAAAATGCTTTATTCCCCATACTATTCTTTTAGTATTAGTTCTTTTAGTTCAAGTAGTTCTTTTTCTATTCTGGAGTAATTTTTCTCTGCTGCATTAAGCGTCTTACTTGAGTATGCAAGAGAACTTTCATCGAAGTTTGATAATACAGCTCCTTGCGTATATCCTGAGGCATCTGTTCGTAAAATGAATTCTTTATCGAAGTTTGGGAACTGTAAGACTTTTGGGTTTGCGAGGATATCTTTAAGTGTTTGAAACACATGTTTACAGTCGGTGCTGAAATTGAAGGTAACCTTTTTCCTGAGTAGTGCATTTAATGGTATTGTAATAGCCGCAAAATTCGGAATATATTTTCTGTAATAGTTTGCGAAAGCAACAAATTTACGCACTTCGTCTGCATTAGTAAGCACCGGATAATATCTAATGATCGTAGATTTTTAGGGATCTGGACATATGCCCTTTTCAGAAGCTATGTGCCCAAGATATAAAACTTCATTATGGAAATATACATTTGCTGGGGTGTATTTTAAGATTTGCCTCTCTGAGTCGTTATGTTCTTGCAAACTTCTACCAAAGACTATGAGATCGTCTAAATATATGAAACATCTTGAGTACGTTAATCCGGACATGGCAGACATAATGCGTGAGAAGGCACTTGGGGAGATTTTTAAACCCATTGGTAAACGTGTCATTTGAGAATGTCCCTTTTCTGTGGAGAGCGCAGTACAGGGTCTACTTTCCTTACTTAATTTAACTTAATAGTAACATTGGCGTAAGTCAATACAAGAGAAGTATTGAGCTCCTCCTAACATGTCAAAAATGTCTGCGATGTTCGGTAATGGGAATTTATTATCCTGAATTCTGTCGTTAACCTTACGATAATCAATCACTAACCGGTATTTTCTTTCTCCCGTGATCGGATCTGGTTTCTTTGGAACAACCAGTATGGGCGAGTTCCACGCTGAAAGAGACGGTTTCGCTATACCATCCTCTGTCATTTGTTCTACTTATTTTTGGATTTCTTCTTTTTGAGCATGTGGGATTCAGTATGGGTTGCTGTAAATTGGAGCTACTCCTTCCTTTATGGCAATGTGTACTTGTTTTACTGGAGTAACCGCTGATCACCTTCGATTTGGAATATATTATGATACTTCATGCATAATGAGCGTACTTCACGTTTTTCCTCTTCGTTTAAATTATTCAAATTCAATGTTTTCATTACTTGATTAACTCGTTCGTGCGATGATTTTACCTTATTAGTTTGTATCATGTCATAATCTTTTGGTGGTTCTGAGTCGGGTTCTATCCACTTAATGCGTACTTCGCTGACTCTGGTGTTTAGTATTCTTACTGGTATTTTTATTGTTTATTGAGAGAGTTCACAGTACAATAAGAATTTAATTCTTTTACAGCACTAAGTATAAAAATATTTAGCATTAAGTACAAAGTATTATAAATTATAAAACGAGCTTAAAACTAGCTTAAAAGTAGAAGAGTAAGGAGAAAAAGTATCAGAGAAGTTAGAAGATAGAAAAAGTTTTAGAAGTTAAAGAGTAGAGAAATGAGAAATAACAGTTCTTCTGAAGATCTCCCGGCTAGTCACATCTTTAATACATTGTGGCAGCGAATTCCACAATCTAACAGCATTGACAAAAAAAAAGATTTGATGTATGCAAGGATCCAGATCGAGGTACGATTAAAATACGACTACGTTGCGACTGTGCAAATTGTAATTTTATGAACAAATATCGAGGAGTTTTAGTCAGGATTAACTTATGAAGGAAAATGCAGTTGCGAGCATTTAGATAATTAATAAGATAACAACCTAATAAGGACCTCCTAAAACTACATATGTATATAGTCAAATTTACTCAAGCCATATACATATCGAGTAGCATAGTTATAAGCTAGTAGTAGTTTTAATTGGGAAGAAGAGCCCAGTCTACTGTACACCACATCCGCATATGTTATTATGGGCAATACAAGCTACAGAATCAACATGCGTCTAACAGTGATACTAAGGTTGCGTCAATAAGCTGATACCCTAAGGTTGCGTAAAATGTAATAAATCTTCCTATCATGTTAATATGATCTGCGCATGTTAGCGTTGAATTAATTCCATAGCCAAGATTCTTAATGTTGGTAACAACCTTTAACTTACTACCAATAAGGACCTGCGGGATATTGAGGCAGGTCTTCCGAATCATAGGCAGGTCTTAAGTCATCAAGAATCTTGACAATAGCAGTAGTGTAACTGTGGCCTGAGCGGAAACCCGATTGAAGAGGCGAAAGAAGATTTTTATTATCTAAATAAGTGGATACATTAATTTTTCATTAATATACATTATATACATCATATACATTAGATATTTTTCCTTGGATAATTGCAGATATCGAACCGGCCATGTATACTCCCTCGCAAAGTTCTTTTGGATGAAAAATTCGTTCTCGTACCTGTTTTGAATTGAACCAGTAACTTGCTTCACATCGCGGCGCTAATGTTACTATGATTAAATCATTTTGTGTATGGATACGTAGACTAATGTTAGAATTGTTTGCAATTTTGAAATTTAAGTACAGAGTCTCTAAGTTATTCCTACGATACCGCTCCTATGATATCGTCCGCTATCTGTTCCTATGATACCGTCAGTCGGAACTGGAAAAGTATCCGATACTATAAGAAAATTATGTTCAACCTGGTCTACGTTTCTGCCCTGTGCGGTTTAGTATTGTCTATTACTATAGTTGCTCTCGTTACTATTGTGATTACCTCTGTTGTTACCAACAGAGCTCCTACTGCAGTTTTTATAATACCTAATACTGTTACTGCTGTTACTTCTCTATCCATTAGCCTTATTGTTGTGGTTGCTATTTACGTAATAATTTCAATTATTACTATGGCATATATTCCTAGGATAACCATTGTATCTATTCTGTATGAATTTAATCGACTCATGGCTACTGGGATCTAACTCTAACAGATGTTGGATAGCATCTTGCAGTTTCGTATGTCGAGCACTCTGTAACACTAAGCGAAATCTCTCGATAACACCTTTTTTTAGGAACACTAAACCCCTTTGCTTATTGGCTGATGTTAAAATTGCTCTTGCACTTTCTCCATGTAGCTTTGAGGTCAAGCTGTCATTCTTGTTATTAGATTTTCCAATTCATTTGTAAATTCTCTTGTCGGTCTTAGTCCTCCTTTCAAGTTGGTTAGTTTGTTTTGAACTTCCTCGATTGTTTCCCTCGTACTGCATTTCTTCTGTAGTTCTGTTTTTAATTCTGCAAATATAGTGGGTACACTTGTTCCTAATTCTGTCAGTGCTTTGCTCTGTATCTTATATTTCAGTACGAATTTTATAAGCATTGGCTTATCCTCCTCTTTGAGTATGTCATGATAGAATTCTACGTTATTCAAAAAATCCCTAATACTTTCCCCTCTTTTAGCTTCTACATCTATATTCAAAGATGGAAGCTTTTGTGCGGTATTGAAGTCAAAGGCAGCCATAATTGTCTGTTGGTCTTGTTCACTTACGTCCTTGTAATCTGCTATACTTGACGTTATTCTTGTACGTGCCTCTGTCTCGTATTCGGCACGGTTATCTATTAACGCATATAAATCTTGTTCCTCTCCACTACCTAGTTCTACTTCTTCGGCTTTGGCTATCCCAATATTTGCATTTTAATCTATATCTTCAACTTTTTCTAACTTATGTTCTCCTTTTTTTCTTGATATCTTTCAGTTGGGACCATCTGTTACGTGACTTTGGTTCCGTTCTTTCGCAACAGGCATGATTCCTCCAGCTAGCTCATCATCTCCTACTGGTCGCGGTTCTCAACCCTCCATGCCTCCACAAAGTCGCGAACCTTCATTAAAGAAAAGAACTATTCTAAAGAAAAAACACTCACACACTCATCCACCCTGTTGACGTCTTTCGACGGCCCTATTAGGGTCGACTCATCACTTCGCCATGTTCCCTCCTCCCCTCTATCCAATTTCAAACAATTTAGCACATCGTTTTAAGTTCTATTGACAGGTTTATTGTTCCCATCTTGGGTAATAAGTATAACAGAATGTTTAATATAAGATTAATTTAGGTATATACACTTCGGTATCAATACGCTTCCTTTATTTTTTTATTGTATTTGTACGTAATAAATTTATATTTTATACTGAAGGGAAATTCAATTTTTTCTGAGTTGGGAATCGGCTACACAGTTTTCTTTTTCGAAATTTTTTTTTAAAACTATATTTTTGGGTTTTCTTCTATCATCTTTACTTTTAGATGCGTAGAAACTTAACACTTTACTGGCGACTTTCGAGTCGCGGACCCTCCCGGAAGAGCTCTTCAGAGACAGGACCTACACGCTAATGACACTGCTCCACGTTTCCGCCCCTCACAAGGATAATTTTTCTTCCCACTATCACTTCACCCTGTTTCTTTTGGGCTTTCTTTCTTTCTACGTACTTCTTGTTTGATTTGAACGTCTTTGACGTAGACTTTTTCTTATGCTTACTTTACTTCTATTATTATTTTTCTGTTACTTATTTAATCCTATAAAGATTTCAATACTCATTTAATCATTTTCATATACGCGCATGTTATCTTAGGACAAACATTCAACATTACTACACTTAAAATACAGTACAATCTCCCTAATCCGGACACTCGCTAATTCGGACTATCCAGTAATCCGGACATTTAAATTTTTCGGCCAGTTTAGAAATTTTTCCCCTATAGTCCGGACAAGTGTTCTTTTTTCTCAGTAAAATTTCTTCGTTATTTTACCGCTAGACAAAATAAGCATTGTGTGTGAGCAAGAAATAAAGAATGTGTAAAATATTTTAGTTTACTTGAGTTTGCGTGAAGTTAAGACGTAAATATGGCTCCCGTAAATAAACGACAACATAAAACATTAACGTTGGCAGAAAAGTGCAAAATATTGTATACAATTGATAGTGGAAAATCAATCAGACAAGTGGCAGTAATTGCTAACCAAAATATTGAAGAACTTGATAGTTCTTTGGAGGAGTCTGAAAATGCTCAAAACAAGGTCTCACATAAAGAGGCAAGTGTAAAGAGGCAACTGTTTTCAATAGCTATTTTATGGGCTGGACAACCTAAAGCGACAGATAAGGATATTTTATTTTTAAAAGAATTTAAAAATAAAGCTGACAAATTACATAAAGATAGATACATGTATTCAAACAAAATTAAATTCTTATTTTTCAAAATGAATATTTTCGGTCAATTTTAGTATGTTCCTCTATGTTTCTGTAAATTAATTAAATACAAATGAATTCTTATGAGTACTTATGTTTCTTTTCAGAAATAAAAATAAATAATATATATGTACAAATATGTATTGCGTTTAAAATTTAATTTTAACTCTAGTCCGGACGATCCACTAATCCGGACAGATGCTGAAACTATATCTGTCCGGATTAGGGAGGTTGTACTGTATATACAAATATAACTACATAATATTTAAATGAGATCTGTTAATTTTTGGTGATACTACTTTTTTTTCAGTACTTTTAGTTTCAGCACTTACTCGCCATCTGTGTATACTTGTTTTGTATGTCCTTTGTTTTCAGGAGCACGATAAGGGATGTAGTCACACATCTACCCAACATATTTGTAAACATTTAAATTATCGATTTCTTTAAGGGTTTAGATAATTCTGTACTGCAAGGATATTCAAGATAAGAGTAGTACAAGACAATTCTGTACTACGAGAATATGGTGATACAATGAAAATTCAAAAAAAAACATCTATAGTTTCTGTTTAGGTGGGCCAAAGCTGTTGAAATGGTCTCGGCCTTCAACAATTATTGCTCTGCTCACTCGATGGTTTATCGGTCGTTTATGAATCTTTGGAGACCAGGCTGTTCTCTTCCTAATGCTCGAACCTAATTTTTTTGGTAGCTAAATTCCACCTCGACTGCTTTGAGCGCCTTCGTCTTGCGGCATTTTTCGTTTCTTTTTATAACGTAGAATGAAGGTACTTATCTGAGATCGGGTTGCTCTGGTTTTGTAGATTCTGGCGTTGGCCGTAGACTGTAGGTTGGCGTCTTCACTCCAATTCCTCCCTTTTTTTTTTGATTTTTTCGACAGGCGGTTCTTTGCTTTGGTTTTATTTATATCTATTTCTTTACTTTAAATTTTAATTTAGACCTTGCGCGTCCACTTTCAATTTCTTTTACAGCACTTGTTCTTAAATAAAATTCTTTTTAATATTCTTTTATTCGGACACTGCGCGTCCGTACAGTTTGGCTGTGAATCGATCAATCTCCAATCTTCTTTCTTTTCTTTAGCCTTCGACCCAATTCCTTAATCTCCTAGCTGACCTTGAAATTTTCTTATACTAAATAAACAGGTTTTTCTGGTTTTCTCTCAAATTTTTAGTAGGATCTTTTTCTTAACTCCCATATTAGGATACCTACTTTTCCGTTAAGGTTACAAAAAACTTTCGGTTTTACGAAATTTAGCATTCCCGAATGTTCTAATCGGACAGACTTCTAATACTCTATTATTTTTTTTTCTTTCCTACACCTGTTCTCTTCTTCGGTTGGCCTCGGCGTTCAGCCGTACTACCAGGAGTCCATAATTTTAGCTGGTTGATACCTCCTTCAGTTTTCTTTACCTTCATTCCACTATATACCTGGCAATTCCTACCTCTTTTCCCCCCAAAATTTCCCTTTCTCAACTGTTCTCATTAGAAAATATTATAAATTCCCAATGTTTGACTGTCTGCATTGCATTCACAATGGAGTGAAACTTCTTTTGGCAGTTTGACGTACTGAAGAATTAAACAATATTTACATGGTTAGTACCAATCTTTAATTTCTTATTTTTTTTAGATCTGATGTGGCGACTATCTACCGGGTAAGTAATTTTGGTATATAATGCATCTTATTATTTCTTCTCAGGTTTATTAATCATGTTCTCGACGAGGAGCTGCACGCAACACATCCTTTTTCAGGTTAACAACAATTTTATGTAATGGCTCTACCAATCTTTTTAAATCGTCCATCTATATATATAAGATATGAATGTATATGAATACGAAGACGAATGAATTTTGTTATCATTTTTTAACATTTTCCTTTATTTATTTATTTCTATTAAATTTACACTGAAATTCTACGGCTAATGGCCCTTTCTGTGTGTACTTCTCTCGTTACAAGTTTGTTTAAACTTTTTGTTAATTTGCTTTTTATAATTTTATATGCAATTATACATAATATTACTACTATTATTGTACTTATGTCTACCGCGAGCATGTTGTCCCCTAAACTGGTGAATGTGGCATGTTGCGGGCCATTGTTGTTTATTATTACTTCGTCTTACTTAGACTGACTTTTCCCCATGGTTTATTTTTAATATGTATTCTTTTATTTTTTACTTTTAAGTTCTTCAATTTTTCCTATGAAAATCTTCTTTTCCTCCCGAGATATCGGAATTGCTGCTAGCCTGTAGAGGTTTCCTAATTCCTGTCGGTTCTTGACTCGTTTTCCTCCTCGCTTCTTAGGTGGCTTCTGTACTTGACAAATTGGTTCCGGCGTTGGCTTCTTTTGCCTTTCCCGATATTCAGCGATTGTAATCGGCCTAGGACCGTTTTTGTCCTTCAGAGCTTCCTCTATTGGTATGTGCGATGGCATCAATAGATTTTACGCAGATCCGTTTAAGTTTACTCCAATATGGATAGTGTTGAATCTAGTTATATCAATACAATACATAATTTCTATTACTATTTCTATTTACTTTACTATTTAACTACTGTATTCAAAATCTGTATTTGTTGCCGTGTGTGGATTATTTATTCAATATTTTTTTCTCTAAGTATTTGTTCATTCGCTTGATAAACTTTCTTTTAATCAGGTCGTGTTCGTCACATTGTTTTCAAGAATTACTTTCTAGTAGATAACGCCATATAAGATTAAGAACCCAATTACGAGAGTATGAAATATTAAGGGAAAAGAGAAACCCTTTCATAATTAAGTTTTAATAACGAATGAAATTAAAACCAGTAATAACCTGTTTCCATAAAATGGGTTTTCCAGGTTTTTGGAATAAACTGTTTTAAGCCCCAAAACCACTCGTAAACTGTTTTAACTCCGTTGAAATTGTTGTTGCGATTCCAGCGCTAAACCAAAATGCTTTTGGTTTTTAGCCTCAGTTTTTAGTTTGCAAGTCTGTTTCGAAGTTCGGAATTGCAGACACACTATCTTTCTCTTTGTCTAGTGCAAATAAGTTAGAAAGAGATAATTTATGTCACCAAATTATTCTGCCAAATGTCAAAAAAAACTCGACATACTGAGAGGAATTTGCTATTTACGATGTACGATTATTCGCTTTCAAATTATGTAAACTTGCGAATTTCGTCACCATACCAAAATAGATTTCAACAATTTTTAATATTATTGTTATTTTATTCACTATTATAAATTAAAGCGATGCACAATTTTAAAAATAGCTGCGTAAATATACAAACAAAACAACAGCTGTTTATTTCTTCTTTTCGGTTTGACAGCCCGGACCAGATTATGTATGGAAACACTAGATCAGCTGATCGATTTTCGAACACCTTAACTGGATTAAATGTTTTTATGGAAACAGGCTATAAGAGCACCATTTTCGATTTAACCGAATCTTAGAAACCCTACACCTAAAAGTTTTGAAAAAATTTAATTGAACGACGTAGTTTTATTTATTTAAATTTTTAATTTATTTAGATTTTTCATTGCAGAACAATAACATAATAAAGTGAAATACAAACTGAAACTAGAGGAAATATGTGGTTATAAGGAAAGTTACCTTATAATCACATTTAATCACAGACAGGTATAAATACAGGGGCGTAGCTAGGGTGGGGCGGGGGTCGTGGTCCACCCCGGGCGGCACAGTTTCAGGGGCGGCAAAGTTGGAAATCAAGTATTGACTTATTGAATTCTAGCAAGTTTAGAGGCTCCAAGTTGAGTATCCGTCCCGGGCTCCATGAGTCCTAGGTACGCCACTGTATAGTAGGAGTGGTCGTTACCTGTTTTCAAAACAAAACAATTAGCTTAGTAGTTTTATTATTGTTTTAAAATTTAAACTTTTTTTCCGTAGTAATAAATTTGTTTTTATGAGCTATACTCTATAAGTAGTGTAAAAGTGGGCGGACCGCGCCCACTGAATTTTGAATTTTGTTGTCATACCTCAAAAACGAACGCTGATCACAATTCTAATAACAAATAGGCGTGGTCGTTGACCGATTTTTAATACCAACCTGCACACCATAACAAAGAATATTTATGCGGCATTCCTCTTATAACACGGCACCGCTGCTGCACGATACCGGGAACTAGATAAAAAGAAGGAAGATTTTGCACCGTTCGGCTTACAGAACAACGAAAGTATATAGCTGTATATAGCCGCATATAGTTCTATAACAACGTATAAAAACACAACTTATGTATGTGTATAATCTCTCCCTCGGTTGTTTACTTTGTCGTGGTGGGAGGGCTTAAGTAGGATCGAAGACCCACGGGACTGGACAGTTCCCTGGTGAGACACCGAAAACTAAAATTCAAACAGGGGTTGGGTCAAGGTGTCAACCGTATCGTGCCGATGACCGACCAGGCTGGGGACCCCTAAATAGTCCAGTCTCCAACGGCGGACTTCGGATACCTGGCGACCTCCGCTTTTTATCAGCCTTGTCCACACAACGGGGGCTCTGCGTGGATCGACCTCCTTTCCCCCGTACTCGTGGGAACAAAATTAATGAAACCAACATAAAACAACAAAAACAAAACAATGAAGGGGAACAGATTATATCTGTACCCTTCCCTCAGCCTGTGGCTGAAAATCTCGCCTCCGATGAACGGATAGTACGTTCCTTGGGGGCTGAATGTGCAGAACGGCATACACGCTCTGCACATTTATCGAGTGACGAGTCATCTGTCACTTCTGCCGATGCCGCCCTAACGGAAGAAAATGACAGAAGCGTTATAGCCTCTGACGAAGAAACCGTTAAGGAGTTGGATGTCGGCAAGCTAAGTATCAAACGGAAACGTTTGAGAACGGCTCAACGGAAGAAGCTCCGTGCTCTTATGGCGGATGGCACGCCATATAAAGACGCTCTGGAGAGAGTCCTTGAGGAACCTTCCGTTAATGCTGAAATCGTCGGACCCATCGTATCCAAAAGGAAACGTTCCGACGGTGACAGCATGACAGAGCCCAGCAAAAAGAACCAACCAAACGTTCCCTTCTATGCGGAGGTTGCTGGTATGCGGAGGTTGCTCTGTCAGTAGGTATGGTGGCGGTGGACTTTCCGGCCAGCCATCTAACTGGCGAGCAGCAGAAATCTGTGGAGGAAGCCATAATTGGAGAGCTGCACAAGGCTACCACTGATGGGCCCCAATATAAATTTCTCGGTTGCTCCTTTAAACCAGGATGGTTGGTTGTGAGATGCGCTGACACTACTACTGGGGACTGGCAGGTCGGGACCGCGTTGGCTATCGAACCATGGGTTGGTGCCAAGCTACGAGTGATGGAGGGGGATGACCTCCCAAAACCACACGTGGCCACGACGCACTTCCCTGGCAAGAAAACCAATGTGGAGGAGAACATGCAAGTCCTCAATGTACAAAACCGGGTGCTGCCGAAAAAGGAGTGGAAAGTACTCCGTACGGTAGCAAGAGAGGGCGGCTTGACTCTCACCATCTCGATGGATGAAAGTTCAGCTAAAGCTGTTCGAGATTTGGACTGCCTCCCCTACTTCAATCTGGGGACGGTGACGTTCAATTTCAAAAAGAGACCCTCGGGGACAGGTGTAGCCGGAAAAGGGGGGAAGTGAGGAAGGTTATTCCTTCCTCAAATCCCATCCTGGGGATTGCCGGAGCCGAAAAGGGCAGGTAGGTAACGAAGGACAATCCCTCTTCACACCCCTCCCTTGGGCCCACGGCGACAAATCGGCAAATACTGGTGAGACCAGAAGATGTTGAAAGGAATCCGCCTCTTTCAGAATCGGTGGTGCTCCACCCTCCAGAACAGGACTGAGTAAACAGCCTCAAAAGTTGCCCTGGAAGGGTGGGCCTAGTGTCCCAAAGAAGCCCCCAACTCGTGATCTGCCTCTGAACGTCTCAACCCAGAGACGCTCGGGGCGCGGAAGACGACGGGGTGGAAAGAGGGGGGCACATGCCACCAACAAACCGACACGATGAAAGTTGTACAAATCAACCATCATCATGCCAAGGCTGCAACCGCCGTCTTGGCGCAAAATATGTCCAGCATGCAGCTGGATGTGGCACTGGTGCAGGAGCCGTGGACCTGCAAGAAAGGGAAAATCCTCGGACTCTCGCTGCCCACAGGTAAGTGCTTGTATGCGGCGACTAGCAGACCAAGAACCTGCATTATGTTCAACAATAATATTAACTTCTTTCCTTTGATAGAGTTCCTAACGATGGATCTGACTGCAGCAAGGGTGAGAAGCGTATCCAGGGAGGTAATCGTGGCATCAGCGTACTTCGCTGGTGATAATCCTGATTGCCCCCCTGACGAAGTGGTGAGGCTCGTGGAATACAGCAGAAAAACCAAGACGGATGTCGTCCTTGGCTGCGATGCCAACGCCCACCACACCATTTGGGGCAGCACTGATACAAACAATAGAGGTGAGTCACTTTTAGAATTCATAAACTGCTATAGTTTAAGTATTTGTAATGTAGGAAACTCACTAACCTTCATAACAATAAATAGAAAAGAAGTGCTCGACTTGACACTTACCTCTGACAATTCTTGGAATCTCATAAACAACTGGCTGGTGTCAGATGAGCCGTCTGATCACAGACAAATTCAGTTTGATCTGGGGTACGCCAGTAGAGAAAAAGTAACCCCATATTGACAGAAAAAGCATACGAACTGGGAGGCATATAGCGAACACCTCTTACTGACACCTCTTGTTAAAAACTCTTTAAACCAAAAGGATCGATAGGCCGATAGGTAGGAAACTTACTAACCTTCATAACAATAAATAGAAAAGAAGTGCTCGACTTGACACTTACCTCTGACAATTCTTGGAATCTCATAAACAACTGGCTGGTGTCAGATGAGCCGTCTGATCACAGACAAATTCAGTTTGATCTGGGGTACGCCAGTAGAGAAAAAGTAACCCCATATTGACAGAAAAAGCATACGAACTGGGAGGCATATAGCGAACACCTCTTACTGACACCTCTTGTTAAAAACTCTTTAAACCAAAAGGATCGATAGGCCGATAGGTAGGAAACTCACTAACCTTCATAACAATAAATAGAAAAGAAGTGCTCGACTTGACACTTACCTCTGACAATTCTTGGAATCTCATAAACAACTGGCTGGTGTCAGACGAGCCGTCTGATCACAGACAAATTCAGTTTGATCTGGGGTACGCCAGTAGAGAAAAAGTAACCCCATATTGACAGAAAAAGCATACGAACTGGGAGGCATATAGCGAACAGTTAAGTAACTTAATCGTCGATAAAATACCCTCAAGAGACGACACTATAAAGAAATTGGAGCTTGCAACTGAGTTTGTTGGCCGCTCCATGATCTCGGCCTTTGAGGACAACTGCCCGCTCAAGTCCAAGAGTGTTAACAGGAGAACACCCTGGTGGAATGGGCATCTAGCTAACCTTAGGCAACAAGTTAGGAAGCTGTTTAATATGGCCAAACGGAACAACGATTGGCTTACTTACTCGGCAGCCCTAGGTAGGTAGGTAGGTAGTTTTGGCTGTCCCCAAGGACACACTTAGACTGCTAGGGTCCATTGTGATTCCATACGAATATCGCCCCCAAGACTTCAGCTCAGCCACCCCGAGCTATTTATATACCTGCTCAGACCCCCTATCTTTAGAGGTGTCATTTCGCTGAGGTCATTATAGAAAAAGGCTCCCATGTGGGTTTGTCTTCTCTGGGACAGAGCCGGACAACCGCACAAGAGACGCGTTACCGTCTCTTCCTCCTCCTCATCCCTGCAGCTCCTGCAAAAGTCATTTGCGAAAAGCCCCATGCGCTTTGCATGAGCGCCAAAAAGGCAATGACCTGTTATGACTCCTATCACCCGCCGGATGTTCTCCCTGCTCAGCGAAAGGAGGTCATTTCAGTTCTTTTGGTGGTAAGTGGGCCATAGATGTCTTGCAGTCTTGCATGTCACCAGCTCCTCCCAAATTTTATTGGCCTCTTTTAAGGCGTCGCCGGGATGTGGCCTGATAAAGATTCTTGCCAATGATAAAGCTACCCGTATTGGCACGCTGTCAAAAAACGGTGGCGGTTTCACTCTCGACAAGAGAGAGAGCCTAGAAACTGTACTCAGCACACACTTCACGAATTCAGTTATTCTGAATCAGCCCAATTACTCTCCTGGAGGGAGGATTAATCAACCCTCTAGGGAGGATTGGAGAGTAGGGAAACGTATCTGTAGTAGACATGCAGTCAGGTGGGCCATTTCCTCGTTCAAGCCGTTCAAATCGCCTGGGGAAGATGGCATCTTCCCAGCACTGCTACAATATGGAGCCGATTCTTTGGCACCAATATTATACAAACTATACAGCTGTAGTCTTGCTTATGGCCACATCCCATCAGCTTGGAAAACAGTATTAGTTAGGTACTTACCTAAACCAGGCAGGAGTGATGGGCACAACCCCAAGTCCTTCCGCCCCATAAACCTAATGTCCTTTGTCTTAAAAGGACTAGAAAAATTAATAGACAGGTTTATCAGAGTTGATATACTACGATTTAAGTCCCTTTCCAATGAGCAACTTGCTTATGCCAAAGGGAAATCTACAGAGACGGCGCTGAATGAAGTGGTAACGAAAAATGAAGGGGCAATATCCTTCAAGGAAGTCTGTGTTATTGCTTTCTTGGATATTGAAGGGGCCTTCAATAACACGTCCTTTGAATCCATAGGCACCGCTCTCTATAACTTTGGTGTACCACCTACTGTAGTGAGATGGATAAACATGCTCCGCGGTAGGATCATAAAGTCAAACATCGACGAGGTGACCCTATCAGCGCCTACTACGGTGGGTTGCACACAAGGTGGAGTGCTCTCCCCCCTCTTATGGTCCATGGTTGTGGATGACCTTCTCAACACGCTAAAGTCGTTGGGAATCCACGCCATAAGATATGCAGATGATATAGCAGTCATCGTCAGAGGGAGGTTTGAGGAAACCGTATCGGAGATCCTACAGATGGCACTGATTGAGGTACAGAGATGGTGTAGCAAGGTACAACACTCTGTAAACCCGAAAAAGACAGTTATTGTGCCTTTTATCCATAGACGGAAAATAGCCGGTCTAAAAGAACCTCGTTTATACGGAGAAACAATAACGTTCTCCAAAAGTGCGAAATACCTAGGTGTGATCCTTGACAGCAAACTATCATGGAATCCCCATATGGATCGCGGCAATAGTATGGTGGACGAAAACACAAGAACTGTCCACAATACGAAGGTTGGAAAGGGTGCAAAGACTAGTAGCCGTCTGTATGACGGGCTGTATCCGCTCCATACCGACGGCCAGCCTAAACGTATACCCATATAGCCTAAACGATATGGGTCTACTCCCATATCATATACATATACAGATGACTGCAAGGCTGAGCATTATCGTCTGTATCACTATGGACTGTTAAACCGGCTAAGGTACCCTAAAGGCCATTTATCAATCCTCAAAACTTTGGAGCAGACTGAAGAGTTTGGAATTCTCTTAGACGAAACTCTACCGGTTTATCGCTTCCAGAAGAACATCACAGCTGTAATCCCGGCTAGATCAACTTGGGAAACAGAAAGTCATCAGGCAACATCGTACTACTACGTATGGTACACTGATGGATCTAAGACAGATGAAGGTACAGGATCCGGTGTCTTTGACGCCTCTGGTAAGACGGGCTACACCGTGAGTCTGCCCAAGTTAACGTCTGTCTTCCAAGCTGAAATTTTTGCTAATAATGAGTATGCTCGGCTTATGAACCGTAAACACACACGAACGAAAAACATAGTAATCTACACGGATAGCCAGGCTGCACTTAAAGCTCTGGATTCTTATGTGATAACCTCGAAGTTAGTACTGGAAACCGCGACCATCCTTTCCGAACTAACTAAGAGAAACCGGGTGACCTTACATTGGATACCGGCGCACAGGGGTTTTGATGGCAATGAAGAGGCCGACAGACTGGCAAAGTCTGGGTCGGATGAGGCCTTTGTTCGACCTGAGCCTTCATTCGGAATTAACAAATCTTTATTTAAGCACTTAATGCAAAAATGGACGCCAGCGCAAGCAAACAAATATTGGACCCAAACCATAGGACAGAAATGCACAAAACTGTTCCTACCCAAATACTCTCTACCAAGCTCTAAATACCTCCTGAATATGGACAAGAGGTGCATTAAAACCTTGGTAGTATTCATTACAGGACACTGCAACTTGAGGCACCATCTGAACGAAATGATGCTATCAAGTGAGACCCAGTGCAGATTCTGCATGGAGTCTATTGAATCGTCCCTGCACCTAGTCTCTGAGTGTCCCGCTCTTCACAGTACTAGAAAGTCAGTCTTCGGGAAAGAAATAGTGGAGCACTCGGAGTTGGCTAAGTTTCATTCACAACTTCAAACACTATTCAAACACTATTATTTGAAAGGGAAAACGGCGAAAGATACAAAAGAAAAGTTACGTTGGTTTAATCACTGCACGAAATTCACTTTTTTCCATTTTTCAAGAAACACAAAAGTTGCTTACATCAAACGACTACAACAAATAAAATAATCGATGAATTTGGCTGAAATTTTAACAACTGCCATTTGACAGATGCAATTTCTAAAAAAAAAATTTTTGTGTTTGTGCTGCCATCTATCGCTAGGTAGCTTCAATATCAATCCGCCCTCGTATGTATGTACCAAACCATACAAACATTCTCGTTTAATTGCGATGAGCAGCGATGACGAAAACATTATGAAATGAAGTCTACATTAAATAAAATTAAATAATGTGTACATATACTCGTATTTCTGTTTGTTTGTCTAATGTAAAATTTTTCCATGTATTGTTATGTTTCTGCGGACACAAACATTTTTTCATGAAAGTCTTAGTAAACGTGATATATGTAAATATATATATTTTGCAAAAGTTTTTAATTTAAATGAATTAGTTAGTTTTGAAAAAATTATATACATTTGTATTTACGACTGAAAATTTTCACTTGTTTATCGTTTGAAGGTTTACCGTAGATGCCTGCTGCAGTTTTAAAATGACACAGAATCAAATCACAAAATGCTTAGCATTTAAAAAACAATATCGCAAACACTTTTTGCACTTTATTAACTTGGGTATATTTAAAATGAATTAACACAATTGTGGTCACTAGAAATTTTTTTAATAAATTGCAAATAACTCTAAAGTTGACCAACCTATTGGTTGGTTCACCTTATTAAAATGTTTGCATTCACAAAACTAACCACATATTCAGTCACAAAAGAACCGTTATGTTCATTGTAGACCTATATACTTTGGTAAATAGAAATAGTAAAAAATAGATGTTTGAGACTAAGCTAATCAAAAATGTTAGCAATGTTTTATTTAATCATCTGTTGTAAAGCTCTGAAACTAATGTATTTTGTATACTACATCGGACATTAAAGGGTTAATAATAAATTAACAAACAAATGTTCAAACAAGACAAAAGCTGCACATAAATTAGTAATCATAAGGTAGAATGTTGTACGATGTTTCCACTAGCCATTACGCATCCTTAAACTTTAGTCAGAATATTTAATTTGGAAGTCTAAGTATTGTAAATATTTAATACCAAACATGTCGGATTAGATGTGGAATAGAAGAGTGACCAAAAATTTGAGGTTTCGTGTACAATGTTCTGTCTGTTATAAAATCTACGGATGAGCGGTTAGTGAAGACGACGTATCATTATCTATAAAAGTGCTACTCACTGAAATCTCCAGTTAAATAAAGGTTTTTAGCTCCCGGTGCCCATTCTCGAGATATTACAGAGTTGTCGGGCATAAACTGAAGACCATAATATTTAAAGCCTTCTGAGAATATATTCATTCCACCTTCAAATTCGTCAATTTTTAGTATCCAATCCTTAAGCGTACCATGTCTGTGTATATTATAAATTGTATAATTGCAATTGAACCAATTTTTACAAACATTGAACTTTATACTTTGTTAAACAAGATTATTATACTAAATATTGGGTCTGGGGAAATATCTGAGAAAATATCTGGTTCGTGGCATTTTTTTAGTAAAATTCAACTGGCTTTCTTATAGTCTGAAAATTAATTTATTTAAACCAAACATTATTATCTACAATGTTTCACCAATTTGCGGAGCCATGATGCCATCGGTGAAGAAGTTCTGTGGTTTCTGGTTGAAAAACTGAATCAAGTGGTTTTCACAGGCTTCTTTTGAAAGCAGCTTAATTCCAATCAGTGCAATTTTTGACGAGTCATCAAAGTAATGTGTGGTCCAGCGTTGTCATGGTGGAAGACAACACCTTTCCTATTAGTCAATTCCAGCCGTTTTCCGGCCTGGCATAATATCTCTAGTTGTTCGCAATAGAGATAAGGATCAATTGTTCGACCAACTGGAAGTAGCACATGGTGGACGATTCCTTTCCAGGACCACCACACATACAGCATTACCTTTCTCAGCGTCAATCAGCATTGTGTAGAAAAATACTCTATGTATAAATACGCCTTAAACACAATCAGGGACGCAAGACGCAGATTCATTTTTCAACTGTCAAAATTACACGGGCTCTTACGGATATCGCGGAAAAAGTTTGCTTTCCATTTTGCTTCCCTAATTTGCTGCCGCAATTCGTGTCCCGCATCCGAGCTAATTCTAATTTTGACGGATGCAAAAGCATTCTTGTTCTTCTTATTTGTTTGTGTTTGTTTAAATTTCATGCTGTTTTCTATTTCAGCTGCTGTAAAATTATCTGAGTGTGTTTCTGTTGCTTTTTTTATTATTATTCTGTATAATATATTATTTAAATGTATTTTAAATATATTTTAATATAGATAAAAATAAATAAACTTCGAATAAACTTCGAGAATTTTGGGTAGAATGAATCTATTGTTCTCTACTGTCAAATTTTTGACATTTCATACTTCTGCTTCCTGAAAATGCTTCTCTGCTATTTGGCTTAAATCCGAGCCATTTCTTGCGTCCCTAACTTGAATCTGCATCTTGCGTCCCTGATTGTGTTTAAGGCAACACTACTAAATTATTTCCTGTGCGGTGTTTTGCAATGAACATAGCAAGCAAACAAATTCGACGAAAGAGTAAAATAGTTCATTTCTTTGGACTGTTTGATCAAACAACTGTTTGCAATGTAGTATGGGACTTACACTACGAACATTGTTCAGCAAAACTGTAAATTGTTATTGCTTTCTGTAGAAAGTTGTCAAACTTACTCGCTCAGCTTTCAGAGTTTAGTTCATCCAGAGAAGATGAACTTCTGCGAAGCAAAATAAAATGATTGCTGTCCACAAGGATAAACTTCGCTGAGAGAGCAGAAATAGTTCATCGCGGGCAAACAATATTCGTAGTGTTATCCTCGCAAGCGTTTACAAAGAGGACAGGTGACATGGAAGATTGTATGGCATGATTTTTTAATATTTTTTCTTACCAATTGTATACTTTTAGCGAGTAGTTACGAATTTACTATTGTACAATATATACTTTTTGAATATAAACTTTTGAAAACCTTTTTATTACATTTTACTTCGTAATATCATCGGGATTCTAGCGAGAAAAAGAATGGAAGGCTTTACAAGAAATGCATATTGCGCAAACAGCAAACGATTTTTTTCACACGTTGTTCACAATTCGCGAAGAAGACGCCGAAATTATAAGTGAAATGTTACAAACATTACAATTATTGGAAGAAGTGACACATGGTCGTTTCAGCCTTCTCAAAATCCCTTTTGAACTTATACTCAGACATTCTTAGGTAATTTCTGTAGGAAAATTTATCGCAGACTTTTATTTCTTTCGATAGAACTACAAATGCGCCAGTTGAACTTTTGTGATTTCTTCAATTCTTTATCCAACAATTTCTTCTTCGAAAGGGTTCAGAAAATAATTAATGAATTGAAAAAAATATTAATAAAAATCTAGTTTAATTTTTCTTCAACTATAAAAATTTTTCGGCAGAATGTTTCTTTACATAAATGAAAGGCAATTAAAATACCTTGCCAATGATATGGATATCTCATAGAGTTTAGGAGATAAAGATTCTCGTGTTTCAACTCGGAAACCAGATAACTTTTCAGACTATAAATTTTTTTGTTGTTAACCGCCGCAAGCAAAATTGAAAACAAGCTGCCACCGCCGAATACTCCTCGGCTTGAATGGCTAGAACTGTGCCACCGAAATATTTGGCTACGAAGTTAAAATAAACTTCATCAAACATTTAACACAAACACCATAACAAGTAAAATGTTATTTTGTAATTAATTTCTATTAAGTATATGTTGTATTTTCAATTATTCTAAAGCTTCAAATAGATTTTTATTCTACAGAATGGGGTTAATGAGTTCCATGTGTTCGCATTAGAAATAATAGGTTCAAATGGGTGATGATTTAGGTCATTCTAGTTAGAGAAGCAGTGAACAGCAGACTGCAGATAGGGAGCAGATAGGGATCTGGCCGGAAACGCCCACCGTGCTGTAGTTTGTGATGGAGACGCCAACAACAACAAAATCATATGCTCACCCTCTTTTCTAAGTTATAGACCTGTGAAATTTGAAATTAGTTTCCTATAACTCCTTAACCATAGAAGATATACGTAATAGATATATACCGTTACAAAGGTTAAATACCTTTCATTTATCTTTATAAAGATTTTACCGAAAAATGCAGATTTTTGAAGAAAACGTGATTTTAATATTTTTAGTACTCTTTCCGGTCCATTAATAAAGTAAACTCTGTGATTAATCCACAAAATTTTGTGGAAAATAACAAACTAGAGGGAATTGGCTTTCCGCTGCTATTTTTTGGCCATAATCGGTGCAGGATTTTAGAAGCAACTCAAAAAAGACTGCTGCCAAAATTGCTCAGGACAGTGGACTAAACGTGTCCAAATGGACAATTCACATTGTGTTAAGGAGTTCTAAACTCATTCACCGCCAAAAATTGAAATCGGCACCACGTCTTTTTGCACGTCATAAGGCAGCAAGGTTAGAGTTTGCGAAAGCAAATATGCAAACCAATTTCTTCAAGGTAACTGAATACAAACATTTTATGCAAATATTCTGACGAGAAAAAGTGGAACATGGATGGCCCAGATGGTTTCAAGGACGTAAAAATTCCTTAACACTCTTTCTGGTTTTTTTATTCATTCAATTGTTATTGAAATATTTTAATGTTGTTTTTCTAATTTATCTAATCCTAAGTTTTAGATTCACACTAATAACATTAAATAAATAATTAACCATTGCCAAATGTATTTTTGTGCTTTTTTAGTCTAGCTTTTATTTTTAGTTATTATTTTGGTTGTTAAATAAAAAAAATGAAAACTGCAAATATTTTCTCAATTTCTGGTAGTTGCACTTTCCCTGCATAACAATGGGGACTTTTCCCTGCATAACAATGGGGACATTCTTTGTCCATAGCACCAATGAGCACTTTTGAATGAGCGAAATATTCAGCATCTGGCTAGTACTCGAATGCGAGACGACGGAACGAAACGGATGTATTTTCTCGATGTATTTGTTGGCGTTGTCGATCATTTGCTCTGCGTGTGTTCACTACAAATCGGCGCGCTTGTATCCGTTCCAATTGTCATTGGTGATTTTTTTCAGCTCGTGCCTCTTGTGATTGAGATGCACGCAATCGCAACATGCTTTCACGCACACCTTCATTATCTTGATAGATTTGTTCGTCTGCTCTACTATTTAGCATATTTGTTGCATTATTCGTCAGCTGTCAGCAACATAATTAAATTCGTTTTAGTTGAAATACGAATGTTGAACTAAAATCGCGATTGGTAGGGTAAGGGTAGGAGGTTATAATATACTTTACGACTTATTCTCACACCTACCAAACATACACAAAAAATGTCATCAAAATCGGTCAACAAGATTCGGAGGAGTGCGAACACAGACACCGTGACACGAGATTTTTATATATATAGATTATATATTAATTTCTGATAAAATATCTTCGTGACTTAAATCTAATTTAAGTTCTTTGGATTTTAAGGAAATTATTCTGTACATTTCTGTAAGTGTGGAGTGTAATCGTTCGACGGGTGAATTGCTTGTCGTTTGTTGGTATGATGTAAAGTGAAGTTTTATTTGGTATTGTTTGCAGAAGTCCTTGAAAATATTAGCTGTGAATTCTGAAACTAAATCACAGACAATCTGTTGTAATTATACCTTCACGGTATACCACCGTTTACTGTAATATTGGATCATTACTTAAAAGTTTTTTGCACATTTCGAATGATTTCATATATCGTTATTTCTATGGTTTTTCCTTTCTTTAGACATTCGGTTAGGGGTTTTACGATCTTGGCAAATCTTTAATACATTTTCTATAATATCTTAGAAAGTCCTAGAAAACCTTTTATTTCTTTTTCTGTTTTTGGAATCGGAAAATCTTTTATTACTTGAATCTTGTCAGGATTAGGTTTAACTCCATCGGTTGATACGATATGTCCTAGGAAGGCTATTTCTTTGTGTAGAAATTCGCACTTGTTCAATTGTATTTTGAAATTTGACGAACGCAATCTTTCGAGACATTCTTTAAATTTAGAATATGTTCTTGCAATGAAGTTGAGTATATAATAATATCGTCCAAGTAAACTAAGCAAATGTTGCCTTGTAAGTTTAAAACATTGTCCATAACACGTTGGAATGTGAAAGGTGCGTTTTTCAGTCCGAAAGGCATTCTTATAAATTCGTAATGCCCGTTTTTAACTGTAAAACCTGTTTTTGCTATATCTCTTGGATTCATTTCAATTTTATGAAAACCATTCGCGAGGTCAAGTGTTGTAAAATACATACAACGTCCTAATTTATTGAGTATGTATTTCTCTTATATTTGGTAAGGCTTCTATCCTAAATAGTTTCTTCATTCTCTATTGTCGATGACTAAATGCTATTTTTGCATCCCGCTATCATCTTTCTTTTTGGGGACAATCCAAACTGGTGAACTCCATGATGAATAACTTGGGCGTATTATTCCTTGATCTAACATAGTGTTTATTTGTTTGCGAACCTCTTCTTTGTGGATATACGGATGACTATATGATTTTGTTTATACTGGTGCGTCATCTGTTGTAGATATGTTATGCTTTGATTTGAAAATGTTAATTTATCTCCTTCTTTATAAAATATGTCATTATATTCATAAAAAGTTTTTAAAATCATTTTTTCTTCTTCAGATGGGATGTGCGAAGTAATTGTTTTAAATCAGGAACTTGGTTATTATTCACTTGATGTTCACATTGAATATTAAAGTTATTTATTTCGATAAACTCGGAATGTGAATAAGGAAACACTTTCAGGGGTTGATCAATGTAGACAGTTTATTCTCTGTTAGTAGTGTTATTAATTTCTACCGTACTGTACCAATCTTTTGCTGTGTATATTCCTTCTGATATATAGGGTCCGCCAAATAACTTTTTTTTTTTGAAAATGCGAGCGTAGCTTCGGCTGTGTGGCACGTAGCGCCGTCCTGTTGAAACCAAATGTTGCCAATATCCTCCTCTTCAACATGGCCCGATAACGATCGCCATTGACTGTAACGGACACTCCTTGCTCATTTATGTAAAAAAATGGCCCAATTATGCCTCTGGACCAAAATCCGCACCAAACAGTGACTCGTTTTGGGTGCACCGGCTTTTCAATGTATGCGTGCGGGTTTTCTGTGCCCCAAATGCGACAATTTTGCTTGTTTACATACCCGCCAAGATCAATGAGCTTCACCTGAAAAGATGACTTTTTTGGCAAAATCGGCATCGGATTTTCAAAGTAATGTCGCTAATGAATAACAAGGGTAGGTTTTTTCTTCTTATGCTTATATTTCGAAAAATATCTTATCTTCGGTATTTAACACGTTATACTAGTGAACTAATATTATTAAAAAGAAAATATGTATGCGGTGCCACACGCGTATGCGACTGTCTTCATCGAGTTCTGTACTGCAACAACTACTGAGCCGATCGTACACGAGCATGCAACGAAGATGCGTATGAAGATGAAATGAAGTGTAGAGGAAAAAAAACTGGTTTACAGGGCCATTCTACAACATATTGCCCCCCCCCCCCCTGAACGACAGTTCTGAAGAGGCAGCACCGCCACCTTAGTGACTGGTCGTCGATACATTCCTTTCTTTGTTCTGATGGTGACCACTCTGACGAATCCATCCTCTCCTCTGTGAACATCGACGATTCTCCCCAAAACCCATTTGGATGGAGGGAGATTGGGCTCTTTCAACACAACCACAAGTCCCTTCTCAATACCACCCTTAGCCTGTTGCCACTTTCTTCTTTGTTGCAAGGTCGTCAGGTATTCCTGATGCCACCGTTTCCAGAATCCTTGAACCATTGCCTGAAGGTGACGCCAATGTTGCAAGCGATTTGGATTTATATCGAGGACCGATAGTTCTGGTACGCTGGTATAAGGTTCACCGATGAGAAAATGTGCTGGTGTGAGCGGATCCATGTCGTTATCGGAAATAGTGCATAATGGACGGGAATTCAAAATCGCTTCCACTTGGGTTAGTACCGTGTAGTACTCTTCAAATGTAAGACTGCTTTCTCCAATCACTCTGCGTAAATGTAGTTTTATCGAACGAACTCCCGTTTCCCAGATTCCGCCGAAGTGCGGTGCGGAAGGAGGAATAAAGTGCCAATTTATTCCTTCATTTGAAAAAGATACGGCAATTTCCTCGAGATAGGCTTTGGACACCGCCAATGCTTGCAACTCATTTAACACTCGCTTAGCGCCGTGAAACGTCGTACCATTGTCTGAATACAAGTCGGTTGGTTTACCTCTGCGTGCCACAAATCTTCGAAATGCAGCAATGAACGCGTCACTGGTTAGATCACTAACCAGCTCAATCTGAACGCTTTAGCAAACATGCACACGAATATCGCAAACCAGGCCTTTCCTTTCTTTGGGTTTCTTCCTTTGGAGAGTATTATGTTCACCGCAGTGCAAAAAACAGCGACTTGGTCGTACACGTGTTTGAGGAAGGTCTCCCATGCGTTGAACGATGGTTGCTCTCCGTTGCATGAAACAGGTTTTGCAATCATATACTACCTTTCGCACCATATTTCTACAACCCAATATCCAGAATTGTTGTCGAACTATTACGAAAGTGGCCTCAACACCTGTATGCATATGACTCTCATGAATATACCTAATAATAGAGTCAGATATATTAAACCCTTTAGGTAACAAAACAGGAAATTTGACATGTTTGTTGTTTGACAGGTTTGACAAATTTATAGTTAACATGCGCATGTGTAATGCGACCTCCAACTCTGAGTACTCCCTGTTGATCGACGAATGGTGCAAGATGAATCAAAGACGACTTCGGATGTAGCGACTGTGATTGTTGCAATCGTTTCAAATCTCCAGAAAATGCTCTCTCCTGAGCGCTTCGAAAAAGACGAGCTCGAGCGTACGTGAGTTCGTCTGACGTAAGAAATAGATGGGGGGTCGGCATATGAGGCTGACGGCATTTTCGACTAAAACGAATGCAGTAAGCTACAATGCGTGTTAATCTGGGCCAGGAAGAATTCTTATCGCTTAGAAGTTGAAGTATGTTATCACTTTCGCGCGCGCATAAAGTGATGGTTTTTTGCCTTTTCTCTTCGGCAAGCACACTCACATCTGATGGCGAACTGTGAAACCTTTTCTTCTTTGGCCACGACGACTCTGGCAGCGATAACCAGCTGGGGCCCGTCCACCACAACTTGTGCTCGACTAATTGTGAGGGTAGATGACCGCGCGAAGCACAATCTGCTGGATTATCTGCTGAGCTAACATGTCTCCAATATGGTCGTGGGTCCAAGATTTCAGCAGTCCGATTACTGACGAAGGTGTTCCATCTACGGGGTGGTGAAGATAGCCAATGAATAACTATTTCTGAGTCGGTCCAGCAATATGTGTTCGATATGGGAACAGTCAAGGAATCTTTGATGAGTGTCAATAATTTTGTTAACAGCAAAGCAGCATTTAATTCCAAGCGTGGGATGCAGATTGGCTTCAACGGTGCCACGCGACTTTTCGCTGCTACCAACTTTATGTTGTAAATGCCTCCTAATTCGACGCGACTGTATACGACTGCAGCACAGGCGACACTGGAGGCATCCGAGAACCCATGAAGTTCGATGGGCTGAGACGGCGTTGCAATATATATTGGAATTTGCACATGTGATAAGTTTGGCAAATCGTTCATATAGGTGCACCAGCGTATGCGGAGATCATCTGGTAATGGATCATCCCAGTCAAGTCCAAGACACCAGGTCTCCTGAAATAATATTTTTAGAAAAACAATTGTAGGCGCAGCCATACCTAGCGGATTTTGGACGTTTCTGATAACATAATCCTTTTGGTGGGGCTAACATCAGGGTCTGGAGGTTTAAGGCTTAGGAGGAATTCGTCCCTTGAGGGACTCCAGTGAATTCCATGAATTTTCACGGATGAATCAGGCGACTGTGACTCAATTGCAATCGGATTGAACTCACAAACCTCACTTGGCAAAGTTTCAAGCAATGGCCAGATTGGAGCTCCATTTCCTCAAGTTTAAATTCGCCTTTGATAAAAGATCAATCAACTCGTCTTTAACATATAGAAGCTTTAATATATAGAAGCTCCTCCACGGAATCACAACCGGTTACGATATCGTCTACGTAGGCATCATTCATTAAGATACGCGAGCCAAATGGGTATTCGTCTTTATAATCCACAGCAATTTGTCTAAGCACCCGGACGGCGAGATATGGAGAAGATGCAAGTCCATACGTTACAGTACCTAATCGATAATGTTCAATTTGAGATGTGGTTTCGCTCCTCCAGACAATGCGTTGATAATCATTGTGTTCAGCTGCTACCTTTATGCCTCTAAACATTTTCTCTATGTCCGTAGAGAACACGAACCGATGCTGACGAAATCGCAGAAAGGCGCCAAACAGGTCACGTTGAATTGGGGGTCCAACCTCCATGCGGTCATTGAGGGAAACACCAGATGCATCTTTAACTGAGCCATCAAAGACAACGCGACATTTCGTAATAGAGCTGTCGGCTTTAAATACTGCGTGATGAGCTAGAGAGAAACACTTTGAACTTGGTGTGTCGATCTCATGTGATGGTATTTTCGTCATATGACCTAAGTGCAAATATTCGTCCATAAACGCAACATATTGTTGCTTCAGTGCAGAGTTGCGGTGAAATCTGGTTTCTAACTTACTAAACCGAGAAAGAGATTGTGGTAATGTAGCAGCTATGGATAGCGTATCAGGTTTAAATGGATATTTAACAACATAAGTTCCATTTGTATCCCTCGAAACGGTTGACGAAAAGTGAATTTCTGCAGGGTCAGCTTTGTCAAACTTGCTCGTAGGAATCTGTAAGGCATCCATCTCCATGAATGAGCGCACAAGCGAATCAATATCAAGCTGCGCATGATTTGCAAGAACGTCCGATTGAGAGCAATCAAATGTTTTATATGACCCAGCGATAACCCATCCGAATATGCTGTTCAAGGCAACTGGCATATTCGTTCCGAAATGGATTTGCTCCCCTGTGAGAATGTTCCATACCTGATCTGCACTAATGATGACGTCAATCGGACCTGAGACACCGAAATGGGTTAGCTAATGATAAGTGGTGTATTTGTGTCCAGGTTGAAGTACTAAAATCGACCGATTGAGTCGGAGAGGCTGTTGTAAGCGTTGGCATAATGAGCAAATCAATGTTACATTGATTTTTCGAAGTGCGGGAGCGCATTGTAAGGTTTACTCTGCCGCGTGTAGTGCCTACATGACATGAAGAAACCCCTTTGATGGGAACACGAGCGTTGGTTCTGGCTTTACCAAGCAACTGTACGAATGATTCGGTAATAAATGACACTGTCGAACCAGTATCAAGCAGCACGCGGCAATCAACAAAATGTTCCCCTTTATCTAACGTCTTCACAAGTACTGTGGGTAACAGAGTTTGAGAGATTCTCGTAGATCTCTCATTGGAATGCGTGCAAGTGAGTGCTGGTACAGAGGGTGTTGGACCGCTCGTCGCTGAATCAGTCCACGTATGAAGAGAAGTTGATCTGCTGTTTGACTCTACAGAAGTGGCTGAAGCTTGGGACTCACCAGATTTAAGAGTCGGATTATCGTGGTGTAATAAAATGTGGTGAAGAGATTGGCAAAGGCGACAACGAAATGAAGATGAACACTGATTAACATGATGTGAACCTTTCAAGCAGTTAAAACACAAATTATGATTTTTTGCAAATGAGCAGTCAAACCTTTAAACTTTGAGCATTGTGCTACCATGTGATCTCCTTGGCAATGCTTACATCTAACTTCCTGTTTTACAACTTCAGTTTTGGCCAAATTTACCACAGCAGAACGACGATTCGAAGAACGTGCATTGGAATGACATGCCTCGAGAGCATCGCAGCGCCGAAAAAGAAAACGAGAGAATTCTTCAAATGTTCGCTCTATTTGAGCGTCACTATCTTCTGCCCATGCCTTTCTCGTCTCCTCATCCACCTTACCAAGAAGAATATGTATTAACCACGGATCTCGTTTGTTTGCATCAAGAGCATTAAGCCCTCGGATGATCTCATCGGCTCCATCAGAGATTTTTCGCAACATATTACAATTCACCGTATTGCAGGTAGGAAGAGTCAAGAACGATTGTACAAATGAACGAAAGGTTAGCGGTTTGCGATCATACCGTTGTGTCAGGCGTTCCCAAGCTTCGACATAATTGTTTTCGGTTAGGGTTAGATGCTTTATTAATTGCAATGCTTCCCCTTCTAGATATGACTTCAGGTAGTGAAATTTTTGAATATAGATCAGTCCATCTTTTTGCTCTATGGCACCTGAAAAGAGATCTCTAAATGAGGGCCAATCTTGATAATTACCCGAAAACGTTGGAACTGTTATCTTTGGAAGGTGAACATTTGAAACACTATTATGTTCATTCAATTTCTCGAGAAAGGCAGCTTGCTGACTTGCCTCAATGGGTTGCTCCGTTTGCACCCGCTCCGTACCCGAATGCATTTGAGTGCCACTGATAACTTTGCGTGCGCAGAAAAATATTTGTTCTCGTATTCTAATATGTCTTCTACTGGATCGATGAAATCTTTGTCTTCTGCGTACTCATACAGCTGTTTGCTGAGCTCAGCTAGTTCCTGGAAACTTTCCTCCAACTTTTTCAAGCGATTCATTAAAAACTCTTCTGTAGCTGACTCGTCGAGATTTAGCGATGCCTCATAAGTACGTGTAATGTTTGCTTTTGTTCAACCACGTTTTTTGTTTAACTTATTCATTTTGTTAGTTTAGCAAGCAAACGTTATACCTTTGAGAAATGAATAGATCCGGCTCGTGAAGGACCAAATTTATATAGTGAATAACAAGCGTAGGTTTTTTCTTCTTATGCTTATATTTCGAAAAATATCTTATCTTCGGTATTTAACACGTTATACTAGTGAACTGTAAAATTATTAAAAAGAAAATATGTATGCGGTGCCACACGCGTATGCGACTGTCTTCATCGAGTTCTGTACTGCAACAACTACAGACGCGATCGTACACGAGCATGCAACGAAGATGCGTATGAAGATGAAATGAAGTGTATAGGAAAAAAAACTGTTTTACAGGGCCATTCGTCGAGAATTGAAGTTAGGTTTGAACAAAAGTCTATTTACAGAGTTTCTTGTAGAGTGTTATTGCTTAAATAAATTTTTACATTTAATTGAGTTAATGAATTCGCATTGCTCTTATACTAGATCCCAAGGGTTCTTTCATTCCAGTCAAAAATGCATTTAAACACATTTCTAAAAAAGGTTTCCTTTTGATTGAATGACAATTTCATTCTTTTCATTTATTAATATATTATTATTGAGTGTTGCAGGAATTTCCATTATTACACTAAAAAATTCTTCTATTGATTCTAGTGATGTTTCAGTTCTTTTGTCAGAGTAGTGTAATATTAAATTAGTTTTTATTTCGTCCCAATTTAAAGACGTACCATACACATTTAAAATTTCGTTTGCTTGCCCTTCAATTTTATTTCGACTAGCTCGTAATAATATATGTGCATAAGCCGAACCATCTATGTGTTTCACGTACATGAGTATTTCTTCAACGTTAGAAATGAACTCATGTAGTAAACGCGGATTGCCGTCAAACCGTGGCAAGTCCTTAATTGCGTCTGGAATCCGCAAGGATTCGAAAATATTTCTATTCGCACTTTCTGTCATTTTTGTAAAATTAATTTTTCAAAAAAACCAAATTTGAATTTAACACGTGTATTACAATATTTTATAAAATACAGTCTGTCAAGAATGAGTTTACACATTGAAAATAAATTTCATTTTTCAATTTGTTTAGCAAAATAATACTACTTTTTTATTCTTTATAGAATTTCCGTTTATCAATTACCTTAAGGTGCAGTACTTACAACAGTTTAATGAAAGAAAACCCCTAATTTAATGCACAATCTACGAAATATGCAACAAAAGTCATGATTACTCAGTTTTTTAACTGTCAAGAAACTCTTTTCACAACTCCTTTGTTGATTTAATATGCGTTGCTTTTACCATTATTTAGGAATTGATTTGAATTTTTTTTTCGGTTGGTATGTTAATTACTTATTCATTGTTGCTTTGCGAATACAAAAAGTTGAAAAATCGTGTTTTGTTATGGTTCTTTCTTTTGACATAACGTTTTCTTAAAATGCCATACAAAAGGTTATGTTTTGAAGTGATTCAGTTGGTTTATTCCAATGTACAAATGGGTAAAATTGTGCCAGAATTATCCAAGATGTTATCTGTCACACGAAATACAATATGTAATATTTTATAGTGTGAAGAAAACGAGGGAAGACTAGAACTGAAGTATGAAGGCGGCCGTAATCCTGAGTTAACTGAACGTACATGTCGGGAGCCAACGAAGCCGTACGAAGTTAGAAAAACCCGACTGGGACCCAGCGTTCAGGAAATTTTACGAACCACTTTTTCGTGGATTTGAGCTTTCTATCAGGGTTCGAAATGCACGCACCGCGAGCAGCACGCTCCGGCACATTCACAACGATTGTGTTGTCCCGTTTCACTTGCTCTGCCCTTACGGCTGCGCTTCACTTCAATTTCACAACACAATCGACGTACAACACAATAATATATTTTATATTTTAAAAATATTTTAAAAAAAAATAAAAATAATAATCGTGTATTAATGTATAATATATTTGTTTATATTTTAAAAAATAAGTACATACTTTTAAATATATAAATGTGAACTATTTTTTTATTGTGCCTTATATTAAAAAAGAAGTTTGTGTTTGTGCAAAAAAACATCATCAAACAAGCTGTGTTGTAAAAAAACGTGGATAGATATCTATATACATATAAATAAGCCACACGAAAAGTGATCCATCCCTCCAGCGTCTGTTCCTTTTATTCAATTTCAATGTAACATATACCATTTTGTAGGCATTTTCTTGTTTATTTCACAAAAGGTGCGATTGCACAAGGAGGTGTTGTTGCTATTTGCAGACGAGCAACCAATATTATGTTATATTAAAAAATGTTATAATAAAAAAAATTCTGTAAAAATGGGAATTGTGATTTGTCGAAATTTCGACCACGACCAACTCTAGTTTATACAATATATGCGTTAAACGCAAATAAAAAAGCTTTTATTACTATTCGATAGTTGTGCCGTTTCTTATCTAATACAGATTTATGTTTGAACTGTAATTGACCTACCGTACCTACCAAAAGTAACCCTCAACATGTACTCATTGGCGACTGTGAGGTACGTTGAGTGACACTAGCTTACGCTGCATTCACTTTGACTCATTGCATTTCACAGACCGATGAACACTTAGGATAAGCAGTCAATCGAAATCGATTAACATATTTTTAACTAAAATATAAATATGTACAACTAAGTAAATAAGTAAGATATTTTATATTACATATTAGGTTCATAACTAGGATTAAGAATTGTATAAACGACCAAGAAGATCACAGAATAAATCAGTTCCAACTCTGAAGAACGAAAAACAAACAAAAAGGGAACAATCTATATACGGCTTGCTGGCATTTGAATTGACCGTGGCTCGCTTAAAAAGTAAAAAAAGCACGGCCTCGTGGCGAAATTAATTTGTACACGACGCACAGTGAGCTGATTTTTTAAGAAGGCAGCCAAAAATAATTTTTTCCACTATCACCGATTTTAAAATTGATTATTTCTTATGAAAGTAGATACCTGAGAACCTAGTGGGACAAAAAATTATGTCTCTATTTTAATGTTTTCACTAAAAACAGAGTAGTGTAAAAATCACTTTTCCGTCGTTTGTTAAAATTTGCTGATTTCATTGCACATTTTCAAACTTTAGGTATACATATCTCTATAATTTTTAATGATATTATGTTCTGGTTTTTTTACATAAAACCTTGCTATATTATTAAGGGGTACAAATAAGTTTCCGCGGTTTGTCAAAAGATGGCCCCACCAGAAGGTTATGGAGAAATTGTCAGATGTAAAACGTAATATCCCAAGTTTCGTCATCCGGCAACACCATAACCTTAAAGTACTAGTGATTCCGTATCAGCATCACGTAATTTTTTCCTGCAAAAATGTCAAGTTTTGTGCCGAATAAGCATCATTTGCGGGAACTTTTGATTTACTTCTTTAATTTGAAAAAATCTGCAGCTGAGGCGCATCGATTGCTTCTAGAAGCATATGGTGAAGCTGCTTTAAGTGAGAGAAGTTGTCAGGAATGGTTTCAAAAGTTTAAGAACGGTGAGTTTGACGTGAAGGACAAAGAACGCAGTGGAAGGCCGAAAGTGTATTATGAATTGCTCAAACCAAGCGAAACCATTACTGGAGCTCTCTACTGAACACAATTGATGAGATTGAGTCGGGCACTTAAGGAAAAACGAGCCCATTACTACTCCAGACACGACAAAATTATTCTTTTACACGATAATGCTCGTCCACATGTTGCGGCGCCGGTAAAAACATACTTGGAAATACTCAACTGGGAAGTTTTACCCCACCCGCCGTATTCACCAGACTTAGCCCCTTCTGATTATCACCTGTTCCGGTCGATGGCACATTGTCTGTCTGAGCAGCGCTTCACATCATATGAAGGCACCAAAAATTGGGTAGATTTGTGGATAGCGTCAAAAGATGAAGAGTTTCTTCGACGGGGTATCCGAATGTTGCCAGAAAGATGGGGAAAAGTAGTGGCAAATGATGGAAAATACTTTGAATAAAACGTAATGTACTGTTCCTTCACAATAAATTCCTAACTTTTTATAAAAAACCGCGGAAACTAATTTGTACCCCTAATAGTATTTGAAGGCAGTCTGGATAATGCTCCTATGTGTAATGGTTTTTTTAATATAATTTTTTAAAGAAAAGACCAAAATATAAGAAAATCTTACATTTTTTAGAGTATAACTTCTAAACATCGAGCTACGCCAGAACGAAATTTAGATTTTCAGATAGAGGGAACTTTCCTATAAAAACCATACCAAACTTGGCTGCGTCGAGTTGCGTCTGCGGGAGACAGGGCATTTTATACGAGGCAAAGTCGGCAAATCTGTGAGAACACTAGCCTACAAATTAACATTTTTTTTTGTAACGGGCTGTTTGACAACATGTTCTAAAGGATTTTGGTCCGCTGATTCCAAAAATGATAAAATAAAAAATGAAACGAGCCGTTTTCGAGATAATAGTTTTTGAAATGTTTGGCGACTTTACGTTAAGGTCCATCCACTTGAAGAGCTACTACAGCTGACATATGTAACCGATTCGATTACAACTAAGATTAAATTAAAGAGGAAGGATGCACGCATAATATTTGCTAACATTACTTTGAAATCGGAAAAATAGTTTAAAACCTTTAAACCTTTTAGTTTAAAATTTTTTAGAAAAAAGACAAAGAACTGCTATATATCTGTATATAAAAATATGTTTCCGAAGCTTTTTTACCCTTTTTAGTTTTTATATCGATAGGTTGGATATTTGTGCGCCATTTAAGCCTAATATCAAAAAAATCTACACGGAAATGCTTCTTTCCCGAAGCAATTAAAATAACCCCGAATTCAGCCCAGGTAAAAAAAAAACTTTAGATGATTAATTTAATTTAATGAAAGTTTTTAAATAAAGTGTTCTTCAAATTAAATATATCCAAAATTATTTTATTTGCAAAAATTTTGTTGGATTAAAAGCATTTAAGGTACTTCAGTTATGCAGAATTCGATAAGAACTGGAGGTACTCGTGCTCAAACCTTATTTATTCTTGTCATTATCGCTCGATTTTTACCATCAATTTGTCAGCTGAAAGCTAAAAGTTTGATCTATTCAACAAAAAAAAACCTCGTTGAAATATTCCCACGCGTTCAAAAGTTATAGATTTTTTGCCATCTTCTGCAAAAATCAGCCCACTGTGCGATGCACGTAGATTCACACAAATTCAGACGTAGACAACTTTGGAATAGTATTGTTGGCCGCCAGGCCATGCTTTTGGTTTTTAAGCGAGCTACCCTTTGTTAGTATTGTTGGCCACCAGGCCGAACTTATACACTACCGGCCAAAAGTTTCGAAGCACCACTCCTGTTCATAGAAAATCGTGTGGCATTTCTATATTATTGTATAAATTTTGATTTTTTCTTTTTTAATAGGAGGTTTGGAAAGTGATAATTGTAATATCACACCCAAAACGGGTTTACGGCGTTCATTGTTTAATTGCATGCTCAAACAATGCACTAAGTCAAGAAATTGGGTTTTTTTGTTTATTGCACTTGCCATACAAAATCGAGAAAAAGGGTTATAAAAACCCTTTTTCAGGTACTCAGGGTAATTTTTTTTATGGGGTAATTACTAAAGGTAATTATGAATAATTATTACCATCCATTTTTTACCCTGGGTCAAGTATAAAAGGCTGACCTAGAATATTGACACCATTCTTTGTTCCTCTAGATTCGAACTGACCAAACGTTAAAAAAACCGAAGCCATGCAAAAAAAAAAAAATTGATATAAGATCTGCAGTGATTACTCTTTATAAGGAAGGCAATTCTGAGCGGATAATAGAGCAAAAATTAAAAATTTCTACTAGTTCTGTGCATCGCACCATACAAAAGTACAAGGATTATCGAACTCTTGAGGTCCTTCCGCGGTCCGGAAGGCCAAGATCGACAAGAAATCATGAGGATAGAGCAATGACAATATCAAGCAGACGGAAGAGGAGAAAACCGGCACCAGAAATACAAGCCGAGATCAATAACAGTCGATCAAACCCGGTGTCACTAACAACTGTAATAAGGCGGCTAGAGATGCTGGTCTTTGTGAAAGGATTGCTAACGAAAAACCCTTACTTCGACCACGAAATAAAAAGAGAAGACTTCAATGGACTCTAACCTATAAGAAATGAACCGAAGAAGACTTCAAAAATGTTGTTTGGAACGACGAATCAAAGTTCGAGTTGTTTGGGTCAAATCAAAGAATTTTCGCCAAAGTAGTGCCCAAGAGAACATGCTGCCGGAGTGTGTAATCCCAACAGTGTAGCACGGCGGCGGTTCCGTTATGGTCTGGGGATGCTTGTCAAGCAGTGGAGTAGGCGATTTAATTCGAATCGATGGAATTATGCGAAAGGAAGTGTATAGAAAGATATTGCAGCACAATGACATACCATCAGACCTACGATTGATCGGCAAAGGTTTCGTGATGAAACAAGATAACGATCCCAAACACAGCTCCAAATTTTGCAGAGGCTATTTAGAGAACAAGCAAAGATCTGGAATATTAACAAATATGATTTGGCCTGCCCAGTCACCCGATATGAATCCAATAGTGCTTCTATGGGATGAGCTGGACGGAAAGGTGCGAGAAAAAGCGACTACGTCGAAAGAGGAAATGTGAAATGCATTGTTGGAATCATGGAACAATATACAACAGGAAACCATAAAGAAATTAATCGCCAGAATGCCAAGAATTGTAGCAAAAGTTATTCAGTGCAAAGGGGGCTTTTTTGATGAAATATCAGTTTAGACATTTTTGTAAAAATTTTTGATAATAAAAATGTTTCTAAAATTTAATTTTAATGTAATTTGAAAGCAAATACAATACAACTACAACTTTAATAAATACAACTTTAAAATGTATAATGAAACTTTTTCTTTTTAAAAGCTTTGGATAACTATTAGTAAGATTTATAGAAATTTCAAGGGTGCTTCGAAACTTTTGGCCGGTAGTGTATATGTACATTTTTTGAGACAGGGAGGTCTGTCGAAATAAAGAACCGATCGTATTTGACTGCTGATTGAAATCTCACATTATTTTGGATCGCTAAGGGTTTTTATACCCAAAGTGATCCGATTATTTTCCTTAGTGTAAATAAGACAATGATATGACATATGTATACGCTTATTCTACTCCGTGCTATTGTACGCTAAAGTGCATGCTCAGCATAAACGCTAATTTGGAATTGAGTTGGCTAGGCGTGGAGTGCGGGTATATTGCTCGGGCGCGACATACAGGTACAACAACATACGGGTTTCTGATGAGTTTTATCGCATCATCTGGAAATGGTCGGAAATTAACCGCGGAGTTGTAATAGATATACGACGACTCCTTTGACTTCTTAGTGGATCTTCTGTGTTGTTTTCGCGCTAGATGCATAGTAAGAGTAGAGTAGCAATTCGGAGATGGTTTTCATTACGTATTGGGTTGGCAAGAAAGTAGTTTCGGTTTTCACAATAGATAGCGTTATGTTCGTTTTGTTACTCTTCTGTCAATCATATTATTTTTTTCTTTTGAGATTTGACAGCTGACACTTTCACTTTGCTACTAAACCAAATCACGCGTATTTTTATTTACAACTGAGTTTACTGTCGATTTGAATATGGATTGCAAAAATCAACATTTTCGAGAGATTTTACTTTTTTATTTTCGTAAAGGCAAGAAAGCGGCTGAGTCTCGCAGTTATGTGACGTTTATGGTTTACTGATGGCCTAACAGAACGCACATGCCAGAATTGTTTTAAAAAATTTCATTCTGGAGACTTTTCACTTAAACATGACCAACATTCCGGTCATGTTCTGAAGCTGATGAAAACAAAATTAAAGTCATAATTAAATCGAATCGCCATATGACGGGGCGAGAGATAGCAAAAATGTTAAATGTATCGCACACAATGATCGAATATCATATAAGATATCTTTGACTCGTGAAGAAGTTGGATATCTGGGTTCCACATGAATTAAAAGAAATTCATTTAACACAACGAATCAATGTTTGTAATATGTAATGTATTTCAAACGTAATGCAATCGAAGTGCGTGAAGATAAATTCGTAAATGCGACGCTAACTTAGCAAAGATCTGGGCTTAATTTTACTTTAGCAGCTTTCGTTTTTCACCGAAGAATCGAATCCCAAAATATTTTTGGGGGCGTGACTTCCGTATAGAAGTTATGGGCGTTTGAATTGCGGAAATGCAGAATCTTTGGCGAGCGATAAGTCCCAAACTATTAGCCCTATAGAGAAGGTATATATACCGATTGAAGGGAAATATTTGCACATATGTTTTAGTAATATATATTTTTTCGATATAGTCACTTGTTTAGGAGATATTTTAGTTTGAAGAAAAAAATGGTGGAGGTGCTATTATAAAACCTTCCCCCTAACTCTTATATGACAATTAAGGTATGTATTAGAATCAATAATCTTAAAGCCCATGATTTTCTCTTTTCAACGATATATGTGTTGCAGGTGCTTCAACAATTTCAACCACACTCACTGAAATATGAAAAAATTAGCGTTTTACAGACCCCAAAATTTCCGTTTTTTAGCATTAATCTTCGTTTAACATACTGAGGGTTATAATCATAAAGTGCCCTAAAATTGGCCACAAAACACTATTCTGTTGCGTAGCCGGTGTTTGACATACTGAGGGTTATAATCAAAAAGCGCGGCCGTATGCCGAAGGACGCATACACGCCCTAAAATTGGCCACAAAACACTATTCTGTTGCGTAGCCAGACGAATTGTACCAGATGAATAAATTCCTACTTAATAAATAATAATTAATAAAAAAAACACATCATGAAATACACATAAAACACTGTTCTTAAATAATCATTTCTTCCTGCAATTTACCAACTCTAACGGTAAGTATGGCATATTATATATCGCTGAAAAGAGAAACCCTTCCGCGTGCACTGAAAGTTTTTGCTGATTATGAAAGGTATTGGAGTAGGCTATAGAACCTTATATTCCACTTGGCCAAGTTATGTTTTTCGTTGAACAAAATTTTTCGCTGAATATTGGGAAAGTAGTTTCACCGTCGGAGACACCTCACTTGCACAAATGTAAAAACTTTTTCAAAAGTAGGCGTAATCTTTGAAGTATATATATTATTCCCTTAAAATGTGTATATTTGTTGCTCAAAATAAATATTTCGTTGAACAAAAGAGCGCTAGTAGTGAAGCCATTACTTTGGAATGGATACAAAATACGAATCCGTATTTGTGTTTAGGGTTCAGATCTTTGCTAAGTTATCGTCGGATTTACGAATTTATCTTCACGCACTTATGCAATCGAACCTTTTTTGAAGCGGATAATGCCTTGAACACATAGAAAATCGCACTACGAATATTTCGGTGCGAACTGTCAAAATTACACGGCCTCTTATGAGAAACGAGAAAAAATAAAATTACGTCGCTGCTGTGCTTGCGACTGCGAATAAAAAGCAGCTGCCATCGATTTGAATGCGATTTGTTCGCAGTCGCCGCTCTTGTTCTTCTTATTTGTTTACATTGACTTTGACAAGCCAAAACTTCGCTGTGGCAGAAGATTTCTGAAAGTTCGCACAGAAATATTCGTCGTGTGATTTTTTATGTGTTCAAGGCATAATTACTGGTGACGAAAAATGGAACGTCTACAACAACGTTGATCGAAAACGATCATGGTCCACGCCACAAATCATACCGAAAGCTGAAGTGCATCAAAAGAAGATCATGCTGTCAATTTGGTGGGATCACAAAGGTGTTGTGTATTTTGAGCTGCGTCCACGCAACCAAACGATCAACTCAGATGTTTACTGTCAACAACTGATTAAATTGGCGAAAGCAATCAAAAAGAAAAGGCCAGAATATGGAAATCGCAAAGGAATCGTGTTCCACCATGATAACGCTACGGCATCACACATCTTCAGCAACCCGGTCAAAATGATTGGATAGCTTGGTTGGGAAGCTATGTCACATCCTCCATATAGCCCCGACCTTGCACCCTCAGACTATAGTATATTTCGAAGTTTACAAAATTTCTTAAGTGGTAAAAGTTACGCAAATAATGATGACCTCAAATCGATCTTGGTTGAGTTTTTTTGCTGGTAAAAACCAGAAGTTCTATGAACGGGGAATAATGAAGTTACCAGAAAGATGGCAAATAGTCACTGAACAGAATGGAAAATATTTGATTGATTAAAATCAATTGTACATAAAAAAGTCGTTTTATTTCATATTAAAAAAAACCTAAATTACTTTCTTGGCGACCCAATAATTGTAAAAATGATTCTAAGAGTTGCTTCCTTTACGTGCCACATCCCACTAGGCATCAGTTGGTTGTAAGGTCTTTTTAGCTAACATGTGTTATGTTTTGTATATATGTTTAGCCTTATGAATTGTTAGAACCAAAATGTCGTTTTGGATAGCTTTGATGAAGTGTTTGAAGTCACAAATTTACATTACGTTATTTTTATTATCAGTACTTGGTTCATAAGCACCATCGGAATACTGCTATTATTGTTTTATAAAATGGTTTATTATAACATTTTTATTCGGCTTCTGTCAGTTTGTCTGCATGCTCGCTTCTGCTTATATATGTACATTAGGGTGGTCCTTAATTTTCAAAATCAAATTTTTTTCGGTCTTACCCTCTTAAAATATAATAGTAGGTCAGGAAATGATATATGCGAAATTTCAGCGAGATCGGACATCGGGAACCCGTGCCGCATCAAGGACGAAGTTTTCAAATTTCAGTACAATTGTAAAATTTCAAATTCCAAATTTTTTTTTTTTTACCCTCTTAAAATATGATTGTAGGTCAGGAAATGATATGTGCGAAATTTCAGTGAGATCGGACATCGGGTTCCCGTTGTCCGATCTCGCTGAAATTTCGCACATATCATTTCCTGACCATCATATTTTAAGAGGGTAAAAAAAAAAAATTTGGAATTTGAAAATTTATAATTGTACTGAAATTTGAAAACTTCGTCCTTGACGCGGCACGGGTTCCCGATGTCCGATCTCGCTGAAATTTCGCACATATCATTTCCTGACCTACTATTATATTTTAAGAGGGTAAGACAAAAAAAAACTCAACAAAATTTTCGGCCCCTATAGCTAAGGACCACCCTAATGTACATATACTATATAGGGTGTTTCGCATAAGAGTGGTCAAAAGACTAGGGCGTGTAGGATGGATCCAGACAAGAAAAAATCGTATGGGTCAATTTCCCACCATTTAGGCGGGGGGGGGGTCATTTTATAAAAATCCGACTTAACACCGAAAAAAATAATATTAAAAAATAATGGTTAGACCTAGATAACTTTTGCATGCTGATTTTCAAAGTCAAATATCCGCTTCTTAATATTCTTTTTAAATTAGGTTCCTATGTCGAACAGTTTTTGAGAAAATGAATGCCAAATTTAAAATTTTGAATAAAAATTCGGAAAAAAAATTTTTGTTCGCAATTTTTTTTTTAAAATTACGGTTATAAGTATAAAAAGTTTTTCGACCATAAAGTTCCCTAATCAATTCTAGAGGGAAAGCTTCAAACCGGAAGGATCTTGTTTTGTAGTTTCCGAGAAAAGTGAAAAAGTTTCCGTCTAAACAATTTTTTTCTTGTCTCGCCTCAAACTACACGCCCTAGTCTTTTGTCCCCTCTAATGCGAAACATGCTGTATATCTAGTATTGTATTGTTGTCTTATGTTACGTGAAAATAATTTGTATTTTAATAATTGCATTATTTTAAAAATTATTCAAAAATTATTTAAATTATTATTAAATTTTTTTTTCTTACTCAATACATAATATTTTTTCCTTTTCTAATAATTATATGTAAGTACATATGTTTTTCCCAATTTTATTTTCATTTAATTATTCTTTTTTGCTTTCTTTTTCCCTTATTCTTATTTCTTTATTTTCAGTAATTTCGGATTTAATGTATTTTGTTTCTAAATCACAATTAAATTAATTAAATTCTTTTTTGTTCTTTTATTTTTATATTTATATATACATTTTTATTTATAGGTTGCTTTAAATATTGCTGTGTAAGTGAATCTATATGTATATATCTATAACAATGTTTGTTGAAACCATAAACGTCAGTCTGTCAAAAGTAATGTATTTTTAGTATTAAATGTAACTCGTTAATAGAAAGTTGAGCTCTCTATTTTGTTTACACCGCAAACGAGTAGTACACCGCAGTCAGCAGGATTAATCCAACCACAACTGAACCAGCCGCAATTATTTACAACATAATTTTGGTCCTTCGGAAGCCGGATGGTAAAGATTAGAGCAAGATCACATATTTTCTTGCACGACTTGTATGTTCGGACTTAACCTCAAATCTCAAAGTGACAGAAGTGAAGAATCTCAAAGTGACAGCTGTATTTTTCGCAAGAAAAAATATAACGTAATGGATTTAAAAAAGCGTGACTCTGCAAAAACCGCAATCAAACGCTATATGCAGCAAAGTAAAAACGAGTCGTATCTGCAAAACCGCGATAGAATTGAAAGCTTGTTGAAGCTGCTTGATGAGCAGTGGGCACGATTTAACAAGGCACAAGATGCTGTGAAATCCAGTTGCGGCGACCAAAAGTGTTCAAAAATGTTAAATTTTATAAAATGATTTTTTAGTATATTGGCAGAAAGTCCATTTTTCAACCCCATTTTTCTCAAACCCATCCACTAAATCTACTTTGGAATTGTATCGCAATTCCCTTCTCATCGCCATTTCATCCATGAGCAGAATAATATTATTTTTTCGTACTGGTTCAAATCCCAAGCACTTCTTTCTTTTTATTAACTCCAACTTATGGGATGGGCAGACAGCTGAGGGGAAGATCAAACAACGTGTGAAGCTTCGAGAGAGCTTGTTTTGCGAAAGAAATCTCTTTCTGAGGTACACTTAAAAGATGGAAGCACAGGCGGCGCACCAATAAAAAAAAAGGAAAACTAACCATAAACATTAATGGGAATGATATTGTAGTCAATATTGATCAACTAATCAGATATGTTGTTTCGCCTAAATTATTTTCAAAAAACAAAAAGTGGTGCTCCCATTCCTTATTAAACATTTTTCACAATGCATTCATAAAACAGCGTGTTACGATCTTGCTTGCTTGATGTCTGCACGTCGACTGACTGCTCTGTATAGGAACGATCGCTAATGTCGATGTGAGAAAACGACGAGTGCTGTCGTGTATATGTGAATAGCCGAGAGAAAAACGATGATAGGGTGCCAATATTGGAACCCTAGAACAAAATTTGCTTTGTACGAGATGCAACTTCTGTATACTATTTATTCTGTGGTAGTATATAAGGATGATATTACTGTAACGGGAAAAAGTTTCACAGACCATATTAACAATCTTAAAACAGTTTTAACAAAACTTAATACGGCTAGGTTAAAATTAAACGTTAGTAAGTGCAATTTTTTTCAAGACAGGATTACATATTTAGGATTTGCCATTGATAAAAACGGGTTATCAAAAAGCAATGACTACGTAGACAGTGTTGCTAAAGCTCCTATACCTAAATCGATCACCGAGTTAAGGACCTTCATTGGAATGGTTATTATTCAAAATTTATTGAAAATTTTGCTAACAAAATGTCTCCATTGTATGAGATGTTGCAAAAGGGTAAGAATTTTGTGTGGTCTAAAAAAGCACAAGATGCTTATGATGCAATGAAGTCTGAAATAAGTTCTGAACAGGTGCTGGTACATTTCGACTCAAAACTACCTCTAGTAATCACAACTGATGCAAGCAAAGATGCACTTGCGGAGTGTTATCACATGAATTTTCAGATGGGTCGGTGAAAACAGTAGCATTTATATCTCGATCACTGTCCAAAAGTGAAAAAAAAATATAGTACCTTGGAAGAAAAGGCTCTTGCAATAATTTTCAACGTGACCAAACTGAAACAATTTTTGTTAGGCAACACATTTACTCTACGTACTTACAACAAACCTTTGACCACCATTTTTTGTGAGGAGAAAGGACTCCCACTAATGGCATCGGCCAGACTTCAAAGGTGGGCTCTAATTTCAAGTAGCTTCAATTTCACGATAAAGTATATAAGGGGATCTGCGAATAATGCGGATGGACTATCTAGAATGACCCAGTCGAACCTTGAGGCAGATCATGTCGAAAACAGTTATATAAATTATGTTGAGGAAGAAAATCCATTATTAATTGATTTCAAACTCATTGCTAAAGAAACTAGAAGAGATCCTATACTTTCAAAGGTGTGTCACTCAATTGCAATTGGGACTATTAATGATCTTCAAGAAGACAGTTTTATTGCATTTCGAAATAAAGCAACAGAGCTCACGGTAGAACAAGGCTGTATTTTGTAGGGTTATAAAACAATTATTCCCACCAAGCTTTGCTCAACCATTCTGGAACGACTTCATCGGTCACACTTGAGCATAGTTAAAACAAAAGCTACAGCCAGGTCTTATATTTGAGTGGCCAGGTCTTGATAAGGATATTGAACGTCTAATCAAGAATTGTAGAAGCTGCTTTAACCAAGTCCTGAAAAAAGTGTAATAACACCTTGGCAACCAACAAATGCTGTATGGGGCAGAATACATGTTGATTTTGCTGGACCAATTCAAAACCATCACATAATCATTGTAGTAGATTTATTTTCCAAATGGGTGGAAGTGTTCAAGACCGAAGACATATCTAGTTCCTTTGTAGTTAAATGTCTTCAAGATTTATTCTTTCGATTTGGTCTCGTAGACATGTTGGTTAGCGACAATGGTCGACAATTTACTTCAGAACAATTTAACAATTTCTTAAAACAACATCAAACATGTGCTACCCGCACCTGGGCATCCCGCCACCAATGACCAGGCTTAGAACTTTGTAAAGACTATAAAGAAATCTATTTATGCTAATTTTAAATCCAATAACAATTCTAAATTGGATGAGGTTATTCAGAATTTTCTAATGAACTACAGAAATGTAGCACATAACACTACATGCGAAAGTCCTGTAAAGTTATTTCTAGGTCGATCTTTAAGAAACTAAAGACTAAAGAGACTAAAGAGGTAATTTTAGAAAACAACGCAAGAACGAAAAGAACCATAATTAAAAAGAGAGACAATGTATATATCCGTGACTATACTAATCCAAATCGTAAAAGTTGGACACCGGCTACAATTCAAAAGCAATATGGTTGTCGTACGTACGTTGCATAATTAAAAACACTAATCGCGAGATCAAGAGACATTTAGACTTGTATCAAATAGGCGGTACAAGCAATACGGGAAACAATTACCAACCAATCACCGTGCATGAGGAGCCAGTGGAAACTAATTACAACTCAAATGAAAATTGTGAATTTCAGGGAAACTATCAGAGACAACTGAGACCTAGATGCAACGGTAAAGTCATTAAAAACATGTCTTAGTTATTCTAAAAGTTCCCTAAGTCATCATAATTATGTATATTTGACAAAACTTCATACAAAATCAAACCTTGCATGAATAAGCATTTTTGCAAACATTTTGCGTAAAATAATAGTTTTCATTCTTCCTTTTCTCAATACTTTTCAATTGTGTTTGTGCGCTAGGCATTCTATCTATTGTACCTATAATGTGAGTATCACTCACTCATATTATAGAAACAAACACTTATTGTAAAAATATTAAAATGTATGTAACTAATAAATAACTAATGTAAAATATTAAAGTATATATGTATATAAAACTGGTGAAGGGCATGATAGGTATGATAAACATGAAATGTATGATCTGGCAACCTTGCAACCAAATAGTTATAATACTTCTCAGGTATCTTGCTGGGAATTCTGATATGGGACTGCGATTTACGAAAACTAATCGATCATTAATTGGTTATACAGATACTGACTGGGGAGGTTGCGCCTTGGATCGACGTTCTTACACGGGTAAAAGTTCAGCGGCGCGGCTATATCATGGAAGTCGCAGAAACAGAAAACAGTGGTACTATCTTCTACAGAACGTTACGTACGTTAGCTTGGTGGAGCCTGCAAAGGAAGCAGTATACTTAAGAAATCTTTTTCATGAGCTAAGCTTGCAGGATTTCGTTAACATGACAATTTTTATTGACAACATACGAGCTCAATATTTGGCATCAGATCTTGTTTTTCACGCACGGACTAAACATATAAGTATCAAATATCACTTTGTACGAGAAGCGGTCTCAGCAGGAATATTTGCATTAGAGCAGCATTTCCCAAAGTGTGGGTCGCGACCCGGCACCGGGCCGCAGAAAAATTCAACTGGGTCGTGGCAAAATTCTAAAAACACAAAAAATCGATAACATTTTGCTCTAAATGTAATATTATTCGAAACTTTTCCAAGTACTGCAGGTGGCAACCCTTTACCACCGTTTCCTACCGGACTGTTTAAATTCGAATGCTCTGATTAGCTGATTTCAATTCGTCATTCAGTGCCTTCTCCGGTGCGAAAATTGTGTGTATCAAAACAAGGTCATGTCTGGATTTTTGTTACCTATTTAATTTGATAATACTTATTTTTACCTAATATTAATAGCAACTTCATATTGCTAAGTAATAAAAATACTTTTTCTTATAAATCATTGATAAACAATTTCTTTTTGCTAAAGCTTTGAACTTTTTTTAAAATGGATAAATGGTTAATCAAGAAAACCACAGATTTAAATGATCATGATCATCCAAGCACGAGCAAAGCTGAACATCATGACCGTGAAGAAACTGTGCCTGAAGCACCTAAAGCAGGTATACAACGCCAAAATAACAAGCGTAAAGCTACTTGGACTCGCAATTATTGTGACGAATATATACGCTTTCGTTGCCGGCGACAGTCAAAATAATTTGACGCTATGTGTTATTTGCAATGAGCAACTTTCAAATGAAAGTATGAAACCGTCAAACTTAAGATGGCATTTAAACACACTTCATCCTGAGTACTCTGATAAGCCAATTAACTTTTCTACTGATAAGAAAAATTAATTGATTGCTGCTCAAGAAAAAATGAAAAATACAGTCTTACCTCATCAGAGTTTAAATTTCCAAATTAATAGCTGAAACTGGGTATCCTTATAATGCTGGAGAAAAGTCACTACTTCCTAAGTCAATACACCATACAAGAAAATTTTTTGTTTTGTAAAAGGCTACCGTTAAAAACGATGAAATTTTCAGGGCTACTAATGATTTTGTCACTAGTCACGGTATTGATTGGATGAAGTGTGTTGGGCTAAGTAGCGACTGAGTACATGCAATGGCAGGCTGTCATAAAGGCTTGTTTAAACGAATTCAAGAATTAGCCATTAATTGTGTATGGGTGCAGTGTAGTATCCAGTATTGTCTGTTTGAGCTAAAAGACGAAGCCTTGGTATTTCTAAATGAACACCCACCATTTAAGGAAAGATTTCACGACTTCGAGTGGTTAATAAAAGTAATTTTTTTTTTTTGCAACATATTCGCTACATTCAATGAATTGAATTTAAATTTGCAAGGCTTTGGTTTAAATATATTCAAAGTATCGGAAGAAGTCGCTGCAATAATTAACAAAATGACTCTGTGGAAACAACGACTTTCAAAAGGAAATTTTAAATCTTTTGAAACATTACATAAATTTATTGAAATCCATTCAAACTACGATGAAGAAGATTTACATCTTGAAACCCTATCAGTTTCAATTCAAGAACATCTTTCGGAGGTAATTAATAGTTTTAAAGAATACTTTCCGGATATTCCTTCAAATAATATGTGGATTAAGGATCCTTTTTCTGTCGATATTGAAAAGGAAGGAATTCTTAATCTTAGTGAACAAGAAGTTGATAATTGCGTTTTCAACCTTGGTGTACTTAAAAAACAAGTATCGAAACAGATTGGATGTCGAACCGAATTTGAGAATAAAATTAACATCATTAAGTCCTAATTTGAAAATACTATGTGCTGAAAAAAAACATCATCCTTCACTAACACTAAGGTCATCCAGCACTAAGGTCAAAATATGTAAAACAAAGTTTACTTTATTTACTTTAAGTTTTAAATGAATATAATGGATTATCTTTAATTACTTATGTTTTTGTTATATAATTATTTTGCACTTTTTGTGTAAAAATAAAATTTGTTTTGTAAATAAATGTTGTTTTTATAAGGTGGGTCACGAAAAAATTTTAAATCTCGTACCGGGCCGCGGTCAAAAAAGTTTGGGAAACATTGCATTAGAGCACTTATCAACTCAAAACATGATAGCTGACGTTCTCACAAAGTCTTTGCCGCGAAACATTCATGAAAAATGTCTGAAAGGCTTAGGACAAAAAATGGTGATGACATGCGTATTGAGAGGGCATGTTGAGGATATGGCAATACCGGCATGCTCATTCCACTTCTTAAGAAGACATGTGTTTCTTTTTCCGGATTTGCCTTTTTAACTTCTTACTAAAATTTAACATGAAGCTATTAACTACTTCTAGAATAAATTAAATCACTGAACAGTATAAAAGGAAATTCGCTTTTGTTTCATCAGTTTTTCTTAGCGACCTTTTTATGCAAATATCGTATTATCCTAATGCTTACACCATATACATTATGGTGTGTGATTTATATGCATGAACTAAATAATATTATTGTGCAACAGCGTATTTTTATATCTGTGAGTTCACGACACAAAAAAAATCAAATTATTGCATGTGTATTGCTGGCGCATATGTGAATGAATATGCGCTACATATTTGAAACTCATGTTTCAAATTCACTATTTTTTAAATTCACACGATTACTTCGTGGATCATATTGCTCGCAAGAAGGTCAGCAAGCATTTCGATTATTTCTAATTCTCACGATTGCTCATTGTAATTGTTCACACAATTGTTGTAACAAATCGTTTATGTTAAATTTGGAACGCTAAAAATAGCCATGAGGCTAGAATTTTGTCCAAGCTATGTCTTTTTCTCGTTCTGTCACAAATCGTTATTCTGGCTTCGAGCTGCAATAATCAAAGTTATATTACTAAAATGTTGAACACTCGCGAAAAGGTTACTGCTTCGAAAAGCAAGGTCATCGGTGGAGCTGAGAAACAATTACTTCGTAATAATAACAACCATAATAACAAGAACGTCTCAATTGCCAATACAGTAAGTCCGTTAAATGTCTCTCTCAGCATAACTGGCAACTCCCCAGTTTGACCTCTGACGCCAAAGTTCCACGAGTGCACGCATCAAACCGATATCGTTGGAAAGATCTCGGCGTCCTCTTTCCAACGATGTATAGCATATATCGAAGTTATATTTTCGATATATCGAAATTTGCATTCAAAACTTGCTCTGATATGCATCGCGCATAGACTAAGTTTAGGTGACCTCTGACGCCAAAGTTCCACGAGTGCACGCATCAAACCCATATCGTTGGAAAGATCTCGGCGTCCTCTTTCCAACGATGTATAGCATATATCGAAGTTATATTTTCGATATATCGAAATTTTCAATCAAAGTTTGCTCTGATATGCATCGCGCATAGACTAAGTTTAGATGACCTCTGACGCCAAAATTCTACGAGTGCACGCATCAAACCGATATAGTTGGAAAGATCTTGACGTCCTCTTTCCAACGATGTATAGCATGTATCGAAGTTATATTTCGAATTCGATTGATCGAAATTTGCATTCAATATTTGCTCTGATGTGAACAACGCATGTGTGAAAAACACGAATTTGAAATTCGTGTTTGTGGTTTGTGTCTCCGCTATTTACGAATTTAACTATCAAAAACGCGAATTTAACTTCACGCACTTTTACAATTAGAGATATGAAGAGATTTGAAATGACGAACCAAAATTAAGCTGGGACAAATTAATGCGGATATTGCGGTTATATGAGGTGGACCCAGTGGCACTAAAGAATCCAGATTTAAAAATTATACATTCGCTAAAAAATTTTGAGCTTGATAAACATAACTCAAAATTTTGCACTTTGCAATTGTTTAGAGTTCCCGATTGTTTACAATTTTACAGTGTTGCAAATTTTCAAGAGAAAAACCAATGTTAATATATTTTTATGCAATTTAAATGACGAAAATACAATAGAAAAACAAAATAAACATTCCTCTCATAAACTCCTAAGGTTATTCTTTATTTTTACTACATTTATAAATCTAATTTCGGGAAAAAAAATCTATTTTTTAAGTCGATTTTAACATAAACACCATAGTAAAATTTTTGTGTTGTAACACCAAAATGCTAGCTAGTACACAAACCAAGCTGTCATATATGAGCGCAACGTAAATTGAGGTTAGCACGACGTAAGAGCTAGTCACTTTTCAAAAAGTGACTCTGTGAATACGACGTCTTCCACTCAGGTGACTTTTCGACGACGACGTCAGACTCACTCCAGGTGACTCTCTGAATAAGGGGGTGATACCGAGTATTTGTCTATTTCTGTGTCTGATTCATTCACAAAAGTACTTGTTTCATGTGTGTACAACCCTAACAAACATACCAATTTACGTACTTTGGTATCGAAAAAATCTGTTGCTACTCTAGTGACTGATTTTCGACCTTTTGAGTCCGGCTTTCGCTCAAAGCACAATTGCTCTTGTAATATGTTGAAGGACCTCTGGTCCTGACTTCAAAAATTATGCTTGATAATATTCTATTTTATTATAGATTCATAGGCTTGGCCGGCAGAGTATGCCATGGGCCTCAGCTTAGAATGCTATTTGTATAATTGATAAAGCCGGCAGATTATCTGCCAGGGCTTGAGAAAATTAGAAGACTGCCGGTTTTAGGCTCTGATAATATTCTGATTTTATATTGGAAAATCTTGCCTTTTTATAGCCGATTTTGATGGGCGGACTTAAAAGTAATATAAACAGATTTCCTAAAATTACTTTGTGATTGGTCTGCGGATTCTGCTGATCCAATCAATAATACATTGTATATAAATTATTGTGAATAATTATTGACTGCACTATTTCTGTCGCAGTCTCGACAGAAGACGTCGGCAGAGAAAAGAAGTCGTCAATGCACAAGCAGCTGAACTTAGCGTGGTCAACGCTCCTACAGGAAACGCTAGCGCTGCAATTTTTATACGCTGCGTGTACCCTATCGTTGGTCAATTTGACTGTCGCTTATGAAGCAGTCGTGGTGACTAGTGTGGTTCACTACACCCTCACCCTTTCAAGAAAAATATATATTTTGAAGAAATATATATTTTTATTAGAATTTTTTCAATAATTTGTTATGAAATTCTTTTCTCATGCCGTTAACCATTACTGTCGAGTTTACGCCATTTTTACATATAATAGTGTAAGGACCGTGATATGGTTTTTGATGTTTTTTTCTGTTTATATTTCTTACTAATACTTTATTACCTATCTTAAAATTAGAATTATTACAATTGTTTTGAGTATTTACACGTATTTCTTTAGATTTTGTTAAATTAGCTTTCGCATTTCTTAAGGATAAACTTATGCTATGTTTACACCGACCTCAAATGCGCATTTGAGCTCTATTTCCCAAAAGCGAAGCGAAATTTTAAATATTTTCATACGATCTGACAAATTTGATCTCATTTAAAAGAAATGCGAATGAAATGCGAAGCAAAATAATATTTTGAATCAGTATGTCGTAGGCATAAATAAAATTCCAAAACAAAACAGTGGAAATAGAAGGGAAATAATGTCAATCAGCTGTCGAAACACAATTGTAAAAAAAATCAGGCAAACAAAAAACATAAATTTGGTCTGATGGTCTGTCAAACCAAATGCGAACAAAGCGGTGTAAACACTTTTCAAATGCGTGATTACAAATGCTCTACACATGGTTTACATGATCAACTCTACACATGGTTTACATGATGAACTCTACGATTGGTTTGTTGTAACATCAGTCTCCTCATTTTTCTTATTCTTCAAATCCCTTGTGACGATTAATGTTCTTTTTATATTTTTATCATTTTCTTTAGGAATCATTGCTTTTAACGTTTCAGAATTTATTTGGATTCTTGATAGCGCATCTGTATTAGTATTAATTTTTCCTTGTTTATACTTAATCTCAAATTCATAGTCGGAAAGGTCTACTCTTATTCTGGTCATTTTGGAAGATGGATTCTTATGCGTAAATAGTGATACTAAAGGTCTGTGGTCTGTTACTACAACAAAGTTGTTACCATAAAGATATGGCCTAAAAAAATTTATTCCCCAATGAATAGCTAATAGTTCTTTCTCTAAACCCGATTTGTTTAAGTCATGTTTGTTTAGTGCTTTACTTGCGTAAGATAATGGTAAGTTAGTCCCTTGCGATAATACTGCGCCAAGAGCGTAGTCTGAAGCGTCAGTTGTCAGAATAAATGGTTTTGAAAAATCGGTTATTGCAATATCGGTGGGTTTATTAATTATACCCTACACCCGAAGTGGTGAGGGTATATTCACTTACTGCTTCCGCTTGTAACGCATTAAAGGAAGCGTGACAGGTATAGAAAAGTATATATATTCTTGATCAGCGTGACCTCCTGAGTCGATTTAGCCATGTCCGTCCGTCTGTCTGTACGTCTGTGGAAACGTACGTCACGATTACAAGAGAACGAATAGAGATATCTTCATCAAACTTGGCACGACTATTTTCTATCATTAGAAACTCATCGGTATTGAAAATGGGCAAAATCGGACCATTACCACGCCTACCTTTTATAGTGAATATAAATTCACCCATGCTTATAGCTCAATATAGCTAGCTTGTCCAGAAGTCCACTGTCTCTGGCCAAAACAGACTACCAAAAATGGGCGTGGTCCGCCCACTAATTAAATAAAACTCGATTACAGGAGAACGAATAGAGATATCAAATCAAATTTTACACGAATATTCTGTCATCACAAGCTATTTCAGATTGAAAAGGAAAAAAATTAGACCATTTCCACGCCTAATTTTTAAGTAAGCGTGTGTAGGGTATATGAACTTCGGCCATATAATAGTTTTTCTTTAATAGTGAATTTAAGCATTTAGCAATTTCTGAAAAATTTTTTATGAATCGTCTGTAATAATTACAGAAAGCTACTGGAAAGTCTGGTTTCGTCAGCGCTTTTCGGAATTGGATAATTCTTTATTGTGTCAAATTTGTCTGGGTCTGTTTTGATTCCTTTGTCTGTTATTAAGTGTCCTAGAAAAGTTGCTTCTGTATTCAAGAGATTACATTTATTTGCATTTAATTTTAAGTTGTACGTTCGTAGTCGGTCATAAACTTTCACTAAATTTTCATTGTGGTGTTTTAAACTACACCCAAAGACAATAATGTCGTCTACATAAAGGAATGCTTCACTGTCCAGTCCACTGAGTGCTATTGTCAACATTCTTTGAAATCTGTTTGTGGATATCTTTAATCCAAATTGTAGTCTTTTAAATTGATAGTGTCCATTTTCTATAGAAAAAGCTGTTAATGGTCTTGAATTTTTGTCTAAAGGTATTTGGTGGAAAGAGCTAGTCATGTCAAGTGTCGAAAAGTATTTTGCTCTTCCTAATTTGTCAAGTATATCTTCTAGTCTTGTTAAAGGGAATTTGTCGTTTACTATTTTGTCATTGAGTTTACGGTAATCTACTACTAGTCTCCATTTTTTGTTGTCCTTGTTTCCTTTTTTTGGTACTACTGCTGACTGACGTTGTTCTTGACGTTAGAATATCATAATTTGTTAATGGGTCGGAGTCTAGTTCAATTTTATGTATAGTAACAGTAGTATCATTTTTGTTTAACATTTTTATATGACCTATCTTTCCTTTTGGGCAAATGCAATTCCCTACGAATATTCCTTTTTGAATTTCTTTATTTCATATTATTCTATCCTCTTTAAAATTTGTATTGATTGGTACAATGAGCTCACATCTTGATGGTAAAACAATTTCTATCGATGTGTTTAAATGTAATGGTAAAATTATATAATTTTTATTAAAACTAAATCTAATAGTTAAGGTTGCGTAATCTATTTTACAAAAATATTTTCTTAATAAATCTCTCCCGATAATTCCATCTGTTAATATACGAAAATTTTCATCTACTACTAAGAATTTATGATTAATATTTTCATTATCTAGTTTTATATTTCAATTTATTAATCCTAATGGTTCTATAACTTCATTAGTTATACCTCTTAATTTACAAGTATCGTAAGTTCTATAAGTATTATACTTTACATCATTATTAGTTTTTATTAAAGATAATCGTACATCTGATCCAGTATCTATCAAAAATTTAAATTTTTTATTGTTGTCATGAAATTTAACAAAGTTTGTAGCATTCTTGGAAATATTATAAAATTTTGTTATTGTTTTTGGCTTTCCGGAGGGGGGATTTAATTGCCCTCCGAGCCTAGCTCGTTTTCCTGAGCATTCAATGTATAAACTCTATTGTTGGTGTTATTTCTGTATTGCTGTTGTTGATATGTAGTATTATTGTTTCTTTTGTTGTTGTTTTTCTGTTATTGTTGTTGTTTCTGTAGTTATTGCTGTTGTTTCTGTTCGGTGTCATGTTATTACTGTATCGGGTATGTGTGTTCTGTGTATAATTGTTGCTGGATATATTTGAGCGGTTGTTCTTGTTAAAAGAAGTGTTCCGGTATTCTTATTTTCCGGCGGTGAAAAATAAGTGTGGTTAATAAATCGAAATCCTGGACTGAGTTGTGGAGTTCGTCATTTGGCAGGCAAGTAGCATCATTTTGCGTGGTGTTACCTTCCAAGTGAAACGCATGAAGACCATCGAGTAAAGTGTGAGAGCTAACGTCATTCCTCCACTAATAAACTTGGGATCCTTTTTTTTGTTTATGTCTATGAGAGCAGCAGTTGGAATACCTCAGTTGGCGATGACAAGCATTCCAGATTATGGTAGCTGCGACATGTTGACTGCTTTGATCGCGACTAGTAATTCTGTATGTTTTTTTTATGTTTTTCGAGTATGCAGGATCGAAGTTCGCAGGATCGTGGTATGCAGGATCGCCATGTAATATGGTAAAGAACCTCTGGTCCTGTCTTTAAATCTATATTGTATTCTATTTGGTTATTGTAGAGTCTTTGGTGGGCCAGCAGAGTATGCCATCGGGGGCTGATACGCCTCATCAGTATGAGCGCATCACTCACGCTGATTGGTTGATTTCAAAAAGTGGAACAACTTACGATCCAAACGCTCATAACATTTGATGCAAAAATTTTGGCTGTCTCACGATCATCAAACAAACACATGCATACAGAACTCGAAGCAGGGTCTGAAAATTTTTCTTATCTCTTGTGCTTTTATTCCTGTTTTACTATGCACAGCGGCCGCAGCAAGGGCTTCGCGGAAGCGAACATACATGCAGGTAGCAAGAAAAAATGTATTAAAAAACTGTCGGCTTTTTTACTGTTTGTCAAACCAATTGTAATAATTAAATTAATTCGGTTTTTTATTTTTAGTTTAGAAATAGGTTTTTAGGTTTTCTTAGAAATTTACTGTTATTGTTATTGTTTTCTATTATTATCCATTGTAGCTCTAGCAATTTATTTTTGAAATGTAAAATAGCCTGTACTCCTATTTAAAAAAAAAACTGACCCAAACTATTTACCCATAACCAACGAATTTTCTTGGAAATATAGAAGAAAGGATGAAATGTATTTTAGAATTAAAAAAAAGAATCATAAAAAACAAAATACAAAAAAGGTCGCCATGCTCTTGCTCTCTTTCTATTTTTTATATATCCTAACCCTTTCACCGGTTTTCATTTTTACAACTTGGAAATTCCTGTAATAAAGGCGAAAAGGTACAAAACAGTTGAAGGTCATTACAGAAAATAATGGAAAATACAATTAAAAACGTTCGAAGAATGCGAACTCATAAATGGTAAATTCCAAAAATGCAAGCATAACAGACGGTGCGTCAACGACAACATTGCTGCTGCTACTGACACGTCAAATCAATCACTCCGTACAGTGCTTTCGTGGAAATGAAAGCGCTTACAAACACACTCTCAACAGCTTGCACGTACACGATTTTTGAGTCATGCATAATATTTTGTCGTGTATCACTGAGCAACTTTAGAGCTTTATTTATTTATTTTACACGCACAATGATGACTCGTGTATCAGGCCCCATCGGACTCAGCTAAGAGTTCTATTATTAAAGTTTATAAAGCCGGCAGATTTTATGCCAGGGCTTGAGAAATTTAAAGACTGCCGGTTTCAGGCTCTGATAAAATTCTAAATTTATTTTGGAAATTCTTGCTTTTTTATAGACGATTTGGATGGGCGGACTTAAAAATAATACAAACATATTTCTTAAAATTACTTTGTGATTGCTCAGCGAATTCTGCTGATCCAATCAATAATACAATGTATATAGATTGTTGTAAATAATTATCGACTGCACTATTTTCTGTCGCAGTCTCGACAGGAGGCGTCGGCAGCGAAAAGAAAGCAAAAGAACGCACACGCAACCGAACTTAGCGTGGTCAACGCTCCAACAGGAAACGCTAGCGCTGCAATTTTTATGCGCTGCGTGTACCCTATCGTTGGTCAATTTGACAGTCGCTTATGAAGCAGTCATGGTGACTAGTGTGATACACTACAGTACAATCATAAAAAATAAAATTGAAGGAAGTAATTTGAAAAAGTAGGAAGAAGAGATAAACTAAGAAAAGAAAGAAAAATTAAGTTAGATGTTTTTTATTAATTAAAAAATTCTGCGATGTGTTGCTTGATCCGAAGTTTTGAGTTGACTTCACTTATGTAGATTTAGAATGAGTTCCATTATTTTTTACCATTGTACAGCAGGAAATAAAACACAACCCAGGATTGCAGCAGGATTGAATGATGCAAAGTTCGATTAGATGAATTCAACTCAAGTTTTTTAATTGATGCTACTCTATACCCAGGAATGAGATTTTCTTGTCATAACTCAAAAACGAACGATAATATCACAATTCTAATAAGAAATAGGCGTGGCCGTTGACCGACGCACCATAAAAAACAATATTTCAGACAGACAGAACAACTTATTTTCCAATAAAACATTATAACAGCAAATCTGAGCGCGGTCCGCAGACTTTGACACTACTTATACAGTATAGCTCACAAAAACAAATTTATTACCACAGAAATAAAGTTTAAATTTGAACACAATATTAAAACTACTAAGCTATTTATTTTGGCGTAGCTAGGACTCATGGAGCCGGGGACGGTTAATCAATTTGTACCCCCAATAATTCCTAGAATTCAATACTGGTTTTCCAAAACTGCCGCCCACGAAATTGTTCCGACTGGGGCGGACCGCTACCGCCACCGCACCCTAGCTACGCCACTGTATTTATATCGGTCTCTGATTAAATATGATTATAAGGTTGCCTGCCTTATAACCACATCTTTCCTCTTGTTTCAGTTTGTATTTCACTCTATAATGTTATTGTTCTGCAATGAAAAATCTAAATAAATTAAAAATTTGAATAAATAAAACTATTTCGTTCAAATAAATTTTTTCAAAAGTTTTAGTTGTAGAGTATCTAAGATACGGCCAGGCCAAATATAGCACTCTTATTGGTTATTTATTACGACTAATCTTAATTTTTCATTTACATTTTTCATTTGCGTTTTTCATTGCAGAACCATAACATTATTTGGATACGACTAGAGAACGACATTCAAGGAGGATAACAGAAACCGAAAGACCCGTTCAAAACCTACTTACTTGAAATTCAGAATTTGATTTGACATGCCGGCTATAACGAGGTCCAGAAACTCGAGAGAATTTACGATAATATTCATCCGGATTATCAATAGTATACCCGCCGAAAAGATTTTACCACTTTAGGAGAACTGATCATAATGGCCGAAAATCTAGCCGAGAACAACATCGGCTGATCGCGCAAGGAACAGACGCTCTACCAATTCAGGCATCGCCCAGGGTACGAAAGGAAAAACAAGTAGCAATAAACCCAAGAACAGCTTGCAAAAACTGTGGCAAAGATGGACATTTTTCCTGCACTTTCCCGCCGAAACCCACAAGTACTGTTCTGCTGGATCTGTGGCCGACGAGGGATGTGCATAAGCCAATATTGTAAGAAACAACGCTATGGGAGATGGTCCAAAATGAGGACAGATAATCTCCAGTTAAACAAGTCCCCGAATAACATCTTACAAGATGACGACAAACGCATCCAAGCATCCATAGAACTAGGTACCACATGTACTATACCCACTCTCGATACAGGAGCTACAACCAGTTTCATGAACAAAAATAATCCATCCAACTAGGAGCCTTTTGCGAACTCATTCCCATGGAGGCCGAAGTAACTCTAGCCAATGGTTCAGTACAAGCACTCCATCAGGCTATGGCCATCGATGTAGGGCTGGAAAACTTCAAAGGCCGAATCGACTTCATGATAGTGCCGAACACTATGGTAATGGACATCCTACGGAAAGCCGACACATCCTTGAGTTGCGGTGCAATAAAACTATTTTAAGGTGAGTCGACAACTCACTTAAAATAGTATCATTTTACAAAATTGCCAAATCGTCACCAATGAGAACACAGTTACAAACTCTGAAACCGACAAAATGTTAAAGAAGAATTACAACTATTCAAGGGCATGACGGGTATCACGAATATCCAGGGTATGTAAGCGCACACTCACGAGCGCACGCGGTCGACTCATGTGCGCGTGCGCGGACGTGTGCGCTAGAACATTTTTTAGCGAACACGACCGTGTGCGCGTTCGCTAAAAATATTTTCCAGCGCACGCGTCCTGTGCGCTAAGCGCACGTGAGTCAGTTAGCGAACAGGACGCGTGCGCTGGAAAATTTTTTAAGCGCACGCGCACACGGCCGTGTTCGCTTAAAAAATTTTCTAGCGCACGCGTCCATATGGACGTGCGCACGTGAGTGTGCGTTTACATACCCTGCGAATATCACGGAACACCGCATAATCATTAATGATATTCGTCCTAATAAGCAGCGATATATCCCGCGAAATCTAGCAATGCAGGCCGTGATAAATGAGGAAGTGGACAAGCTATTGGAGAAGGGAGATGCATTGAACCATCTTACAACTCGTACAGTGCCCCTATTGTATTGGTAAAAACGAAAATGGGAGCATGGCGCCTCTGCATCGACTAATGGCAAATAACCGCTCAATACCCGACGCTTACCCCCTCTGTCACGGATTACCCATATATTGGACAAACTGCGAGATTCATCAGCAGCATCGACGTGAGGGATGGATACTGGCAGATTCCGATGGAAGCCCACAGCAAGAAATATACACCTTCATGGTCCCAGGTCGTAGCTTTGGACTCCACTCTGCATCTGCAATTTTCCAAGGAGCATTGGATAGTCATCGGCCCCGAAATGAAACTCGTTGCTTTCGCTTATCTTGACGATATCATCATCATAGGAGCAACACTTGAGGAAGATATACGTAATTTGAAACAGGTTTTCCGTCGATTAAGGGCACCAAATCTTCGTATCAACCCTGAGAAATGGGAATTTTTCAAGACCAGAGTGAAATATGTTGTTCACGTCATATGTGAAGAAGGCATCCATACGGATCCTGACAAGGTAGCAGCCATGCGAGAGCTTAAGCCGCCGCAGAACGTACGAGAAATACGCCTTTTTCTGGTCATTGCATCCTGGTACAGACGCTTTGTGCCAGACTTTGCAACGACCATCCAACCAATAACAGCACAGCTTAGCACAGCTCTCCCGTCTATCAAGCAGACACTACAGCAACTCGTAACGAATAAAGAACCCCCTGCAGAGTGGTTTTGGATTCGGAATAAATACACCGAGGTTCAACAAAATCCTGAAAAATATCCAGATTATATGATTATGGAGGACCAACTATATAGGCATATTGCTCGAGACGCTAGCGATGAACACTGAAGTCTGTTGAAGACTGTTCACCGTGGAAACTCTGTGTGACAACACCCCTGCGAGGCCAGGTGGTAGAAGAAAATCACGAGTGTGCTAGTGCTAGTCACTTGGGGTTCCGCAAGATAATTCATCGAGTTGCGTAATTTCGAAATAGTAATTTACGAGTCGAAAGTTCAGGTATTACATAAAAGACTTAGGAGTCCACTATCAAATCAACGCCCCGTATATGCTACAAGAGCAAATACAAGCTTCACAGGAACAATCACGACACCATAACTGGCGTAGACGTGGGTGGACGCAATACATTGGGCAGCAGGTTTTAATCAAACATCAGGCTTACAAGGCTGCCGACGACTTCAACGCAAAACTAAGGCCGAAATACTGTGGGCTTTATACGGTTGTGGGATTCATCTCACCCGTAATCGCTCAACTAAGACAAAAGACTAGTACGAAGACCCGCTCAGTGCACATCAACGAACTTCGAGCCCACCATACTGTGACTGACAGTACACCTCTAACACCAACAGAGAAGAAACTAACATATTTTTGTACTAGGCAAGATGAATCAAGAAACGAAACAATATTTCGACGAATCTCTGGTCAGATTTCGACAGCGGATGACAGAGGAAGACACCATGAGGATACGAATGAAATTTCGGAATGAATTTTCGTCATGCCCACGGTCTGCTATATAGTTTAACAGAGAGCCAGGCCAGAGCGGTCTGCTATACAGTTTGACAGAGCCAGGCCAGAGCGGTGGCTATACAGTTTGACAGAGAGCCAGGCCAGACCGGTCTGCTATACAGTTTGACAGAGCCAGGCTAGAGCGGTCGACTATACAGTTTGACGGAGAGCCAGGCCAGAGCGGTCTACTATACAGTTTGACAGAGAGCCAGGCCAGAGCGGTGGCTATACAGTTTGAAAGAGAGCCAGGCCACAGCGGTCGACTATACAGTTTGACAGAGAGCCAGGCCAGAGCGGTCTGCTATACAGTTTGACAGAGAGCCAGGCCAGAGCGGTCGACTATACAGTTTGACAGAGAGCCAGGCCAGAGCGGTGGCTACACAGTTTGACAGAGCCAGGGCCGAGCGGTCGACTATACAGTTTGACAGAGAGCCAGGCCACAACGGTGGCTATACAGTTTGACATAGAGAAAGGCCAAAGCGGTTTGCTATACAGTTTGACATAGAGCAAGGCCAAAGCGGTTTGCTATAGTTTGATAGAGAGCCAGGCCAGAGCGGTGGCTATACAGTTTAACATAGAGCAAGGCCAAAACGGTTTGCTATACAGTTTGACAGAGAGCCAGGTTGAAGTGGTGGGTCAGTAGTCGGCAATGCAGTTGCGAATAAAGGCATTACTTCGCGGTCGGTAATAAAGTATACCAGTAATAAGTAAACAGTAAGCCCTGAGGTAAAACAACAAAAGAAAGAAAAGCAAGCTTCATTGTACCGATGGGTAGGGAAAAATAGAAATAATGTTATTTTGTACACTATTCTAAAATTAAGCAAATAAAAATTATAACGTGAAAATAAGTGTTAATTTCATTCTCACACGGTTCCAAGAATTAAATTTTCTGTTCCGAACCCTGGACGTCCGGCGAGTATACCCGGAACTAAAAAGGTTCGTTACAGAATAGGGCTGTGAATATAAACTTCCTGAATAAAACTTTACATAACAACTTATTTTCCAAAAAAACATTATTACAACAAAACTGGGCGAGGTCCGCTCATTTTTACACTGCTTATACAGTATAGCTCATAAAAAAACAATTTATCACAACGACCACGCTTACTATTTGTACAAAAATATAAATAAATTAAAAATCCAAATAAATAAAACCATTTCGTTCAATAAAATGTTTTCAACATTTTTAGGTGTAGGAAATCTAAGATTCGGCCAGGCCGAATATTGCACTCTTACTGGTTTCTGTTTAGTTTAGTTTGATACTGAAGAACACATATCGCTGTAATCGATATGTCTAAGTTAAGATACTAACAGTTACGCCATGGTAGAATCTATATGCCTATAAATACGCCGCACGAGAAGGGTGTCATCCCTCTGGCGTTTGTCCCGTTAATTCAATTTCAATGAAATATATTCCGACTTGTATGTATTTGTATGTATATGTATTTTTCTTCTCTACTGCACTGCAAATTTTATTTTATTTTTAAAATTATATTTTATTATAATTGCAAATTTTTTATGATAAAAGGTATTACGTTCCAGTAAATAAAGATTGTTTATAAATTGAATTGTTTATATTCAATTTTGTAAAGAACAAAATATAAGCTAAACGCAAAATTTTGTTGCTGAGATTTCTCGTGTGCATACGAAGACGTCCTGGTTCATTGAGTGAGAGGAGGTGGTGTCGTTGCTATTCATAGACGAACAGTCTTTTGCATTTTATATTATTTTATATTAAAACATTGTATAATAAAAAAAAGTAAATAAAAATGGTCGAATTGTTATTTGTCGAATCATTGACTAGCTAGCATTGTTATAAGTTAAATACATTGAATGTTTCGTTTTTAAGTTAGACTAATAATTGAAGGGCATAAATCGGGCGCCGTACAACATGCTCAATCTTATTGTTGCTTTTGATGCTGACCCCAACAACAACTTCAAAAAGGGGTGAAGACTTTCGGTTCCGGTTTTACAGTTGTTTGAAATTTGAAATCTAACTGCCCATATCTCCTAAACTATGGCAGATATCTGGTTGGTATGGGTGCCGTTCTAAAAGTACAGTCTGTTGTAGAATACATACTCTCTTCTCAGTACAACGTATATATTTATTATGTACATTAGGGTGGACCTTAGCTATACTGGGCCTTAGCCATTTTCTAAAAACTTGACTAAAAACTCGAAAAAAAAATTAAAAAATAACGGCGATATCTGAATCACTTTCGCTTATTGGGTTTGAAAGCCAAATATCGGCCTCTTAACATCCTCTTTAAATTAGATTCCTACGTCAAACAGTTTTTGAGAAAATTAATGCCAAAGTTAAAATTTGGAATAAAAATTCCCAAAAAAAAATTTTTGGTCGCAATTTTTTCGTTAAAATACGGTATTATTAGGTGTACAAATAAGTTTCCGCGGTTTTTTATAAAAAGTTAGGAATTTATTGTGAAGGAACAGTACAATACGTTTTATTCAAAGTATTTTCCATCATTTGCCACTACTTTTCCCCATCTTTCTGGCAACATTCGGATACCCCGTCGAAAAAACTCTTCATCTTTTGACGCTATCCACAAATTTACCCAATTTTTGGTGTCTTCATATGATGTGAAGCTCTGCTCAGACAGACCATGTGCCATCGACCGGAACAGGTGATAATCAGAAGGGGCTAAGTCTGGTGAATACGGCGGGTGGGGTAAAACTTCCCAGTTGAGTGTTTCCAAGTATGTTTTTACCGGCGCCGCAACATGTGGACGAACATTATCGTGTAAAAGAATAATTTTGTCGTGTCTGGAGTGGTAATGGGCGCGTTTTTCCTTAAGTGCCCGACTCAATCTGATCAATTGTGTTCGGTAGAGAGCTCCAGTAATGGTTTCGCTTGGTTTGAGCAATTCATAATACACTTTCGGCTTTCCACTGCGTTCTTTGTCCTTCACGTCAAACTCACCGTTCTTAAACTTTTGAAACCATTCCTGACAACTTCTCTCACTTAAAGCAGCTTCACCATATGCTTCTAGAAGCAATCGATGCGCCTCAGCTGCAGATTTTTTCAAATTAAAGAAGTAAATCAAAAGTTCCCGCAAATGATGCTTATTCGGCACAAAACTTGACATTTTTGCAGGAAAAAAATTACGTGATGCTGATACGGAATCACTAGTACTTTAAGGTTATGATGTTGCCGGATGACGAAACTTGGGATATTACATTTAACATCTGATAATTTCTCCATAACCTTCTGGTGGGGCCATCTTTTGACAAACCGCGGAATATTTGTACACCTAATATGTATAAATGTTTGTCCGATCATAAAATTCTCTAATCAATTCTAGAGAGAATGCTTCAAACCGGAAGGATCTATGTTTTGTAGTTTCCGAGAAAAGTGAGAATTGCGAAGCATACTTTCCTTTCAAATACCAATTTTTTGGCTATTTGTGTTTTATTACTGGTGCAAAAATATGGAAGAAGATCACTCTGCGGAAGGAATTTAGTTCATAATTTCCACTTTTCTCGGAAACTACAAAGCATAGATCATAGATAGAAATTGATTAGAGAATTTTATGGTCGGAAAAATACTTATACTTAAATAATATTTATACTTAATAAATAATACCGTATTTAAAAGCAAAGTGCGACCAAAAATTTTTTCGGAATTTTTATTCCAAATTTTAACTTTGGCATTAATTTTCTCAAAAACTGTTTGACGTAGGAACCTAATTTAAAAAGTATATTAAGAAGCGGACATTTGGCTTTGAAAAAGCAAAAAGCACTTTTGGCAAGCAAAAGTTAAATTGATCTAACCATTAGTTTCGGAGAAATATAAAAACGCTTAGTAATATAAAATAAATATAGAAACGCAATTATTTCTATTTCAAAAATTGGTGTTCGACGTACCACGTCTTCCCGACGTCAAATCGATCTGAAATTTTGTACAAATTACTTTTTCATGAAATAGTACAAGTTTAGAGGGCGGCGTGGTAAAAATGTTATGGTCGAAAAATAAGGTCCACCCTAATGTACATACATACATAGTTATTAACACTCTTGTTTTTACTGTACAGTTATTTTTTCATTGCCTACACTTAATCTTAGTCTACACAATTCTTGATGTACATACTGTCACTCCATTGTAAGCTGTCGTAGAATAAAGTCAAACATTTTATATAGAATTAAAAGTCTAAGTTTCAATTAAAACTCTAAGTTTCAATAGGTTATGGGCCCAGGATTGGCTCTAGAATTTTAAATCTAAATAGATTAAATAGAATTTAAATAAATCTTTAAATTTTTTTGTGTAATAAAATGAGTTCACAATTGTATCAAATCGACAAACTGGATGACAGGAATTACGACTCTTGGTGTGTGCACATGAAAAGTGTACTGGTGCACTGTAGATTATGGAAAATTGTGAACGCGGAACTAAAAATTGATGGTCTGACTTCGACAGCGTTGGACACATGGAAGGTAATGGACGAAAAGGCTCTAGCTACGATAATGCTGAGTGTAAAATCGACCCAATTAGGCTATATTAAAAATTGCCAGACTTCCTCAGAAGCTTGGAAAAAGCTGTGTGATGTATATAAGCCAAATGGACCTGTGCAAAAAGTGACTTTATATAAACGACTGTTGAGCTTAAGGATGCCAGAAAATGGTGATATGTAGCATTATCTAAATTCTTTTAAGACATTGCAGAAAAGACGCTGATATACAAATTAAGGATGATCTTCTGACAATAATTTTGTTATAGAGCCTACCAGCGGAATTTGACAGTATTGTTATAGCGATGGAAGCCAGAGACCAGTTGCCGACATATAGCATCTTAAAATTAAAGCTTCTGGAAGAAGGGGAAAGAATAAATCAGCAAATAGTTTTTCGAAACGATGAGGCAGCAACAGTTAGTCAACAGGCATTTAGTGCACGATCAAATCAGAGAACAAAAACCGGTCTTGAGAATAAGTACACCAACAAAAAATTCAACGGTAAGTGTTTTGTATGTGGGCAGAAGGGCCACTACGCAAACAAGTGTACAATGCAAAAACGAAAGCAGACAGAGCAACAGCGTGCATTTCCAATGCTGGCAACTGCTGATTGTGAAGATTTAATAAGTACATCATGATACCTGGACAGTGGTGCCACGGCACACATGTGTAATAATAAAAAATTATTTGAAACCTACGAAGAGTGTGATGAAAAAATTTCTTTAGCCGGAGATAAATTTATTAATGCAATAGGCAAAGTGACGTTATAATCCCTGGTGTAGACGGTAAAATAAGATTACAGAATGTTTTATTTGCCCCAGATTTGCAAGCTAATTTTATATCCATTGGCAGAGCAGCAAGTGGTGGTTTGAGAGCAAAATGTAATAAAAGAAATGCAGTGATAGAGACTAAAAATGACACTGTCATTTCAAAAGCTGTAAATGAAAATAATTTGTTTGTGATTAAGAATAAATATAACAAATTGTTTTCAGCTGGAGATATCAGCAAGGTCATCTTAATTATAAAACCTTGCACGAATTGTTTGATAAAAGCTTACTAAATGGAATGAGCTTAAATAAAAGCAATGAACAGAAAGTGTGTCAACTGAGTTACTTGAACTAATTCACTCTGATGTTTGTGGTCCGATTAATCTCACATCGATTGGAGGTTCGCGATACTTCTTCAGATTCATCGACGACAAATCACGAAAAATCTTCGTATATTTTTTTAAAAGTTAAAAATGAGGTTTTCTCAAAATTTAAAATTTTCAAGTCTCTTGTTGAACGTCAAACTGGTAAAAAAATTAAAATACTTCGTAGTGGCAACGGAAAAGAATATATAAATAACTAGAGTAACCCTGCCCGCGTTGCTGGACAATACAATAACATACGTTTACGTCTTTGTATTAAAAATTAAATTTTCTAGAAAGAATAGACATTTTCCTGAAAAAGAAGTGCAAAATAATATAAATTTTTTAAAGTGAGAACATCAAAAAGAAAAAAATTTATTGCAGAGCTTGGTGGTAAACGACATTTTTAGTATTGCCATTTTCACAAAAAATGAATAAAGACGACGGCTTCCCAACACGTGAACATGCAACATACAGTTGACCGTGTGAAAATACAGGAAATTCTAAATTTATTCCGCAAACTTGTATTCGTAGCAATTTTTCGATGTTTTTTTTTTTTATAAACCATCAGTGAAAGTAGACCTTTCCAACGCATGTACTCGTTTGAAAATCGGTTGAGTGGTTCTCGAGTTATAAAATCACGAACATAGGGCAACTCATTTTTATATATATAGATGATTTTGATTCTTTTCTTGTAGAAAATGGTATAGAGCGGCAATTGACGGTACCTCATACTCCACAGCAAAATGGAGTAGCTGAGCGTGCCAACCGTACTTTAGTTGAAATGGCACGTTGCTTGTTACTACAAGCCGATTTAAGTCAAAACCTATTGGCAGAAGCAGTGGCTTATCTCAGAAATAGATCGCCAACCAAAGCAGTAGCCAATAAAACTCCACATGAAGTCTGGTGCGGGAGAAAACCAGCTATTAATCATATTAAAATATTTGGATCATGTGCTATAGCTCTGAATAAAGGCTACAAAACCAAGTTTGAACCCAAAGGTGAGAAATTAATAATGGTAGAGTATTCAAATGTCGCAAAAGCATACCGATTATTTGATAAAAATAAGAACAAAGTAATCGGCAGACGGGGTTTTAAATAACAAATCTTTAAACAATCAAGATATCTCCGATAATTTTATTATTACAAGTTCTGATCAAAATAATATAGCGAAAGGTAAAGAACTGATTGAAACAAAAGAAAATCCGAGAAAAATTCCAATATTCCGAAAAATTGGCGATGAATCCTGTTTACCACAATCGAACGAAACATATAGACATAAAGTTTCATCACATTAGAGAAGTAATCAGAAACAAAGAAATCAAGCTGAACTATTGCCCGACAGAAGATATGACATTCTTACTAAGAATCTCTCTAAAGTCAAACATTTGAAATTTTTGAATTTGATGAATCTAAAATGAAGATAACATTAGGGCAGTTCACGCTTTGGGGCAAAACCGTGTGCGTTTGTGCGAAAGTGCGAAATATTGGACTGTTTTTTACAACAAACATATGGCAACATTTCGCACTTTCAGTCTCGCACAAAAGCACAGCTGTAATGCTGACTGAAATGCAAAATGCGAGATTTTTTGACAATCAGCTGATTCAGTTGATTATTAATTCAGTGAAAAAAAAGTTTCAAAGGAAAGTTTCAATGGCTGTTGAGAAGAAAAAAATAAAAAAGTGGACAAAAGAAGAAATTGGGAAAGTACTCGATTATTTGGAGGAAAATCCCAAATTTGAGGTAATATCTTTCTTATTGGTTAGATCAGAATATAAATTTACATAAATATATATATATAATATACATTTTAATACAGCACCCTACCGCGCAAATGTTTTATAAAAAGTTTTTGGACAGCGCAGGTATAGACGCTTCGTGGCAGGTTGTGAAATTTAAAGTTCGGTATTTGAAGACCAAACTGAAGGAAGCGGAGAAATGGCGAACTTCCACAGGAGCAGGTATTTCAGAAATTGACCAGGGAAATGGTACGAAAAGTATACAAGGTATTTAATATAGAATCACCAACATTTCCGCATAAGTTTATGTAGATATTGATACAACTTCATTTGTTTTTAGAGAAACTCAACAAAATCTGTCCATTTTATGACAGAATGAACGCATTATTCATTCCAAGACATGAATCTGTAGTTATGGAAAATTTTGACACAACAAACAGTATAGAATCTATTTCCATTGTTGATAGTTTAGAAGCGGATGAGTGCAATTCCTCATATTTACCACAGCAAGAATTTGAAGTTGAAGAAATTTTTGAATCTCCTTCAACACCTCTGTCGGCACTTTCAGAAAAAGAAAAACGAGAAGCTTTTCCAAAAAGGTTGAGGACATCAACTCCGAAAGACGCTGTGTCAGCGCTTACGAAAATGCAAGAAGAGCGCACCAAATGCATGCAGAAAAAGTTTAAGTTCGATGAAGAAAAGTTTTCAAAAGAATTAGAATTCGAAAAAGAAAAATTCGAGGCTGAAATGTCATTTAAGGAAAAGGAGCTGGCATTAAAGCAGTTTGAAATTGAACAGACAAGTAAAGAGCGGCAACACAGACTAGAGCTTGAAAAAGAAGAAAGATTAGCCAGGTATGAATTGGAGCTGAAATATAAATGCACGTCAATGAATAATTAAATAACATGAAAATGATGCTGTCAACTAAGTTTCTTTTTATTAAATACAGATGAATTGTTTTTGTTTTTATACTTTTATTAAATAAATAAAAAATTAAATAGAAGTTAGATGTAAATTTTGAGTGCATTATTTATTCGAACATTGTCCTATATATAGCTTGGCGTTTTAATTCAAAGTTAGGATTAATTTCGAAATTTAAGGGTGCTTCGGCATTTTCGACAATATCATCCACATGTTCATTTGCAAATTCAAGTTGATCTTCATCCAGAAGTAAAATGTTGTGAATGATAGCTGACACAAGAACCCATTGGATACAAAATTTTTTTCCGTTTTCGTTTAGAATGCGTTGACGTAGCTCCTTTAGACTTCAAACGTTCTTTTAATCGTCCTATGCAATGTTCAACTCTAACGCGGAATTGACTGTGTCGAAAATTGAACTGTTTGCGTTGTATTGCAGTCATTGCATTTGAGTTGCTTCTATATGGTGTAATAATAGTACTGGATAAAGAATATGCCGAGTCTGCAGCTAGATACTGATTTCCAGAAAAGTACTTCGATGGATTTTTAGCCAGATCACAATTAGAAAACATACGCGCATCATGGACGCTTCCTGGGCTTCCAATATTTAAATGACGTATTTGAAGCTCATAATCACACGTTACTTGCGCTTTGATAGAATATATGTTTGCGAGAAAAATATGAAGACGAGTTTATGACTGGTGTTTCAGCTAATTTAAATTCAGTGCCATCAACATATCCAATACAATCTGGTAATTCATGCATTGTATTACCAACCAACTCCATCCTTTCGGCTTCATCAGGCCAGTAGATAAAATTGTCTTTAATTTTCATGAAAGCTCGAAAAACTCTGCATGTAATTTTTTGTATCGTACCACCGTCACCAATCCCAAACAGCGTGGCAATTTTGCGTATTGTTCCACCTTCACCTGATGAGCCTAATCGATATAAAGTAATCGCTAACTGGAAATGCACATCAAACTGTTCACAGGAATGGCTCTGATTGAAATCTGCGCTGTTTTTTATCATTTCTGCTAAGTTCATAAATTGTTTTTTCGTACAACGCATGCAATGTTTGAAGCGACTATCATCGAATCGTGTTACTATGTCCACTGTCCAGATTGAGGATTTAGGCACGAAAAAGTTCATACCACGCCTGTTCAATGTAGTCACTAAGACGTCCTCGAACAACTCATCCAAAATTTCATCTTCCATTTCATCTTTCATGTCATCATCTTCTGAAGGTTGCATAATATTTATTTACTTGGCTATCGAGAAAATGCCAATCATTTTACTTACCAATTTCTTCATGAACAGAATTTATGTTGAATAGAGTCTTCATAAATAAGAAATCCAAAATCTTACTTTTTTGACTTTGTTGCGGCATTGTATATTTATATTTAATTTTTGTAAACAGCTGTTGCTATTTGACATTTCGCATTTCGCACTGACAATACTACTCAACACCGTTCACGCTTTTTGTGCGAAAAATTAAGCTCATTTTTGCATTTCGCATTTTCGCACTAAAGAGTGAACTCCAGTATTGTATTTATTTTTATTTGTTACAAATATTTACGTTGAAGGGGTGTGTTGTAGAATACATACTCTCTTCTCAGTACAACCACAGAATAAATAGTATACAGAAGTTGCATCTCGGCCCGCGATACCTTTTCACTTTATGGTGCGGTCGGAACAACTGAGGGGAGATCAAACAACGAGAGAGCAAACGTGTACACAGAGAAGCAACGAGAGAGGAAGCATAAAACGTTTATGTGTGCGTACATCTCTTTTGCTAGACTGCGTCGTGAATTCACGTAGTGTTGGCAAAATTTTGTTTCAAGCTTTAGATTTCTGTATTTTGGTTTTCTTCCTTTGAAAGTTTCATATTTTACATTGCATAGCTATGTGCAGCATCAACAAGAGTTACTGGTTAGTTGTAGTGCTTTAGTAAAAAATTACTATAGAGAAAAATTAAATATTGCCGGCACTTTGGACAACAGCGGCGGTATTTCATTTTGAAAAAAATTTTTACTATCATTATACACAAAATAGGGTATTTCGAAAGTTGAATCTCCCAATTCCTGTTGTACGACCCTTGGTCACAAGTTACAACTTTAACTATGATGTCAAAACTGTTCAAAAATGTTAAATTTCGTAAAATGATCTTTTTTAGTATATTGGCAGAAAGTAAATTTTTGGAAGTCCATTTTTCAACCCCATTTTCCTCAAACCCATCCACTAATTCTAGTTTGGAATTGTATCGCAATTCCCTTCTAATCACCATTTCATCCATGAGCAGAATAATATTATTTTTTTCGTACTGGTTCAAATCCCAAGCATTTCTTTTTTTTATTAACTCCAACTTATGGAAGGGCCAGTCAGCTGAGGGGAAGATCAAATAACGTGTGAAGCTTCGAGAGAGCTTGTTTTGTGAAAGAAATCTCTTTCTGAGGTACACTGAAAAGATGGAGGCACAGGCGGCGCACCAATTAAAAAAAAATTAAAAATAACCATAAACATTAATGGGAATGATATTGTAGTCAATATTGATCAACAAATCAGACATTGTGTTTCGCCTAAATTATTTTCAAAACACAAAAAGTGATGCTCCCATTCCTTATTAAACATTTTTCACAGTGCATTCATAAAACAGCGTGGTACGATCTTGCTTGCTTGATGCATGCACGTCGACTGACTGCTCTGTATAGGAACGATCCAAGAATAATAGAATACAAGATTACGCAAATCAGGTTTCAAAAATGCTTCGTTCTGCGCATCTACGTCATCATAGTTTTCCAATATGACGAACTATCAAATTAATGTGCGATTTGCATGTAAAAGTGTAAGCTTTTGCGTGAAATATTAAATATTATTATAATTGCTAGGGTTTAGATGAACTATTCCGAAAAATTGTGTAAAGTGAATATATTTGCGTAGTTAAGTATAGTTGAAAATCTACAGCGGCATCATATTGCTTACCACTTGCAACAGCAAAACACAATAATTCTTTGGCCGATAGCAAGTCTGAGATGTGCAGCCACCAACTCTTGGAATTCCGGCAATTCTGCGACCGAGATGTTAATTTAACGACAATCTCAAAGCATGTTAGCAGAATTAAGCTTTTAAGCCATACATGCGGATTCCAAAGTGATGCGGCGCTTGTCCGACTCCATAATGTTGGACAGAAATTGTGGCTGGAATTGCGATTGATAGATGGTTCTGTAAGAAAGATCGGAAAGAGGATTTCGCAAGAAGCAGATTCATGAGTTTCTTATGCTTTATATGTTTGTTTTATTTCAGAGCTAGCGAAAATTTCAATACGAGGAGCAGATTGTCTGGCAGCGGAATGATGAACTTGCACAAGAATCGGAAAATTCTGCTGTACGAACCGACTCGCTAAGGACGGATTAGTAACTTCATGCAAGACGTCTTTGAGCCCCACAACAATGAATTAAATTTCTTCGACTAATCACATACTTTTACCTTTGTGAATCCAATTAAAGTTATGTAGATTAAAATTGATTTAAAATTGGTTTTTATTCTTTCATTTCATCATTATAATTTTATTTATAATAATAATAATAATATTATCTAATTTATATTAGCTTATATTAATTTCAAATATTAAATTTATTTAAAGCAAATCAAAAGAGCTATGTAATAGTGTTACATAGTTTCCGTTTCCTTTTGTGGGCATTATCTTCAAGTTCTGTATTCAGTTGTCTGATTTTGAAGAACATTCTGACCAGGTGGTTGAAACTTTCACAATTTTTCACTCTGCACTTCATTTTATATTATTTTGTCAATTTCTTTTATTTTGCAGTATCGCAATGGGAATGCAATTCATGCATATAACACAAATATGAACTATCTTGACGTCACGAGCTGGAATGTCGGTTGTCAAAATTGTTGACAGCGAATAACGGACCTGTGCATTGCGCAATCTTGTATTCTATCATTCTTGGGAACGATCGCTAATGTTGGTGTGAAAAAACGACGAATGCTGTCGTGTATATGTGAATAGCCGAGAGAAAAACGATGATAGGGTGCCAATATTGGAACCCTAGAACAAAATTTGCTTTGTACGAGATGCAACTTCTGTATACTATTTTTTCTGTGGTACAACGTATATATTTATTATGTACATACATAGTTATTGACACTCTTGTTTTTACTGTACAGTTCTTTTTTCTTTGCCTATACTTAATCTTAGTCTACACAATTTTTGATGTACATACTGTCACTCCATTGTAAGCTGTCGTAGAATAAAGTCAAACATTTTATATACAATTAAAAACTTAAAGTTTCAATACACTCATACCCCGATTTGCGTTGTTTCGAGGTTCGTCTTTTTAAAATTTCCGTGATTTCGGTGATGTGTGGTTTTTGCTTCAGTTTGCGTAGCATTGCTTCGAAGTGCTTCGATTTGCGTCGTTTGATTTGATTTTGACTTTTGATTTTTCATTTATGTAATTTTAATCTTAATATTTTTATGTGTTTTTCATGCATTGTTATTTTTTATTTTAATAAAAACTATTATTTAATTTATTTATTATTAACTATTATGGTATTATAAATATTAATAATAAAAAATTGGTAATTTCTATTAAAAAATCAAATTTTTTTACTAAAATTATGAGTCTCGGAACGAATTAAATAAAAGTTAATACAAATGTATGGAAAACTATGATTCGGTTTGCGTCGTTTCAGTTTGCGTCTCGTTTTTCCGGTCCCAATTAGCGACGCTAACCGGGGTATGAGTGTACTTATCTATATCTTCAATTTATGTAATATGATATATTACCGAAAACCTTATAGTTCTCGAGAAAAACGCAATTTAAGATTTTTAATACTTATATTACGAAAAATCGCGCGATTTTTCATCACGTCATTTCATCACGTACTCACATCATTGCGATTTTAAAAATGCAATTTCTCCTAAATTCCTACACCAATCATGCTCAAATAAATGTCTGTGGAAAGCTAATGATCTGTTCTTTCTTAGGATTTATATAATTATGTGTTGATTACATATTTTATTCAGAAAAAAATAATTGAATTAAAAAAAAAAAATACTAAAAATCAAAAATTGCGTTTTTCTCGAGAACTATAAGATTTTCGATAAAACATCATATTACATAAATTAAAGATACTCTAAGTACCTTTAGAACGACACCAATACTATCCGAATATCTGCTATAAAACCGGAAGTCCTAACCCCTTTTTTACGGTGTTGTTGGAGTCAGCGCCAAAAACAAAATTTGGCGTGTTGTACGGCATTTGTTCCTTAATTTCTACAAACTAAAAACAAGGGACGACAAAAATTCGTTCCCTAAAACATCATCAAAAACCCAAGCGGAAATACAGAAATTGGGACAGGAAAAGTACCTTATTTTGGGCACGGTACTTTAAAATTATTTTTATTAAAAAAAAAAATTAACAATTGAATTACCGGCTTAAAAAAGGCCATTGTCAACGTAACCATTGTTGTTGTTGTTTTCCGTGCTGAGCCCAACAACAACAACAATTTTTATTGCTCTCATCTAGTTCCGGACTTATAGCCAGTCTTTGTAGTTTGAAAATGTTAGGCCTGTATCTCCTTACCTTTACAATATTTCTATATATTAATGATATTGTTGGAATGGTAATCGAATTATGTCCTTTATGAACGGTTTTCGACAAAATATTGTTTCTCATAAATGAAAAATAATTGGACTACCTTTCCAACAACACCAATAACTTAGGGGTGTCCTGTACAGTTTAGGAGATACAGACATGAAATTTTCAAAGAGCTATAACTATGCAACTATAGAGCAATAAAAATTGTTGTTGTTGTTGGGTCAGCACAAAAAACAACAACAACATTGGTAAGGTTGACAAGCGCCTTATCTATTCCAAATTGCCGATGTATATGTTATTAAGTAAAACCCATTCCTCAGAATTTAAAATAGGTATAGGTATATATAATTGTCGGTAGGTTTAGTGTTAAGTCGTGTTTCTTATCGCGTTTAAAATGTAACGCGACGAAACACGTGTGTATAAGGGATAGTACTCAGTAATTGCCGATGTATATTTTATTACGTAAGACAAGATACTTTTGGAATTAGTAAGCAAGGATAGTATTATTACGCCGTTCGAGGAATAATCTTAATATATTGTACAATAATACAAAATCCCGAGATATTCCATAACAATCCTTGATTTTTAGAACTTTGTACATCCCAAATAGTATCATCTGTTTGACCTTCAAACGGTCATATCTCCATCAAAAGATGTCTGACCAGTCCCTCAAAAAAGAATGACCACTTCCGCCTCCAACTGTCGCAGCTAACGGTAAAAAAAAATGAAAAAAACCAAATTGCTATTCGGCATTTGTTCCAAAGTAAATAAGCATTTTCCAAGAGCCTTCCCATGCACCAAGAGCATTTTCTCCTAAAATTCTACACCGGTCTTTGTGAAATACGTTTCTAAAGGAAGCTAAGGATCCATGCTTTCTTAGTACTGCGATAATTATATGTCTTAATTCTACATTTTACTTAGAAACAAATTTATGAATTGGAAAAAAGTAGTAAAATTCATAAATTGTGTTTTTCTTGAAAAGTATAAGTTTTAGAAAGATAGCACAAATGAAAGATAATTACAATAACTGTATAATCGTGCCCACACCATACGGATATATACTATAGTTTGGAAGATATAGCTCAGAAGTTTACAAATTTCAGATGGCTGTAACTCGGAAACCAGAGCGACCAATATTTCTCGTTGGTGATAGAGTTGCTGTAAAGCAGTGCTGGCCACGCCATAGGCACGCGTGCTAATTTTTTCTCTCGGCTATTCACATGTACACGACAAAAGTCGTCGGGTTTTCACACCGTCACTAGCGATCGTTCGTATCAAGTGAGTCAGTCGACGTGCAAACTTCAAGCAAGCATGATCGCACCAGACTATTTTATGATTGCACTGAGCAAAATGTTTAATAAGGAATGGGAGAATCACTATTTTTTCTTTAAAAATTTTTTAGGCGAACCGCAATGCATGATTTGCAATAAAAAGGTGAGACGCGCATTTTCATTGCAAAATCATTTGCATAATTTAAAGTTTAACAAGCCCCAAACAACAATCTTCTCAGTGTACCGCGGAGAGAGAATTTTTCCGCAAAAAAACCTCTCTCAACGCTTCACACATGCACAAAATGTGATTGTATAAGTTTTGGCCAGCACTGCTGTAAAGACTAACACAATCGGAGCATTTGGGGGCATAAATGCAGAATAGCTGCCAAGCTCAGATTTTTTTTCCTTTTTTTTACCGTTAGTTGGGACCATCAGGAACGGAACTGTATGGTTTTTGTCAGGGGCTGGTCAGCCATCTTGGATTTATGACCGTTTGAAGGTCAAATAAATGTACTAATAAAAGGCACTTATCTCGTAAACTAAGTGAGGTAGCGGAACAAGCAAAGTACTGTTGGAAAGGTATTTTGAATACCTTTAATTTATATACTATACTTGTTTGTCCATAACATGGCGGTTAAGGAGTTATATTGATTTTTAGAAAAATGTGACAAGTTGACCTTGAAACAATAATTTTTTTCTGCCAAACGGACACATTAAGGTATAAAACAAATTACAGTTATGGAAAGCCTGTTCTTTTACCTTTAAAATGGTATATAATATGTTATACTTACTATTGTTTTTCATTACTTTAGCTTTACTTTTCAAAATTTCAATAACAATTTTGCCTGCGCCGCTCTAGTGAAAAAAATTTTAAATTAAAAAATTTTTATGAAAAATCGCGCGATTTTTTCAACAATATTCCATTCCAACAATATCATTAATATATAGAAATATTGTAAAGTTAAGGAGATACAGGCCTAACATTTTCAAACTACAAAGACTGGCTATAAGTCCGGAACTAGATGAGAGCAATAAAAATTGTTGTTGTTGTTGGGCTCAGCACGGAAAACAACAACAACAATGGTTACGTTGACAATGGCCTTTTTTAAGCCGGTAATTCAATTGTTAATTTTTTTTTTTAATAAAAATAATTTTAAAGTACCGTGCCCAAAATAAGGTACTTTTCCTGTCCCAATTTCTGTATTTCCGCTTGGGTTTTTGATGATGTTTTAGGGAACGAATTTTTGTCGTCCCTTGTTTTTAGTTTGTAGAAATTAAGGAACAAATGCCGTACAACACGCCAAATTTTGTTTTTGGCGCTGACTCCAACAACACCGTAAAAAAGGGGTTAGGACTTCCGGTTTTATAGCAGATATTCGGATAGTATTGGTGTCGTTCTAAAGGTACTTAGAGTATCTTTAATTTATGTAATATGATGTTTTATCGAAAATCTTATAGTTCTCGAGAAAAACGCAATTTTTGATTTTTAGTATTTTTTTTTTTTAATTCAATTATTTTTTTCTAAATAAAATATGTAATCAACACATAATTATATAAATCCTAAGAAAGAACAGATCATTAGCTTTCCACAGACATTTATTTGAGCATGAGTGGTGTAGGAATTTAGGAGAAATTGCATTTTTAAAATCGCAATGATGTGAGTACGTGATGAAATGACGTGATGAAAAATCGCGCGATTTTTCGTAATATAAGTATTAAAAATCTTAAATTGCGTTTTTCTCGAGAACTATAAGGTTTTCGGTAATATATCATATTACATAAATTGAAGATATAGATAAGTACACTCATACCCCGGTTAGCGTCGCTAATTGGGACCGGAAAAACGAGACGCAAACTGAAACGACGCAAACCGAATCATAGTTTTCCATACATTTGTATTAACTTTTATTTAATTCGTTCCGAGAGTCATAATTGTTTTTGCCTGCGGCGCTATAATTTGAAAAACATTTAACATTAAAAAATTTTTATGAAAAAATCGCGCGATTTTTCATACAAATTTTTTGCCTGCGGCGCTCTAATAAAACAACATTTAAAATTATACGATTTTCCGGGAAATTTTATAATTCCCAAACACCAATTACTCATACTAATTATGTATTACTAATTCTTGTTTTCGTGTTTCGTTTATTACCAAAACCGTTATAAGTTCAATGTGTTGGTTTTTTAAATCGAAACGTTCCACTTAAATCAGTTAAAGCAGTTAAACACTTCTTAGTTTTTCAAGCAGGAAACTTGAATATTGTGAAAATCTAATAAAATGAATTTCTTAACATTAACGATTTATTTAATGGTGGTAAACTTAACGATAAGTCCCTAAACACAATAATATCTTGGAATTTGATTCCCAGTGAAGGTTTATATAGGTGCCGTCATGGTCACATTTTAAAATTAGTTAAAGGACAAAAAGATAGTGACTCTGATTCATGAGATTATGAATTGAATTATGACTAATAACTTAAAACTGCCATAATATATAGTCATGCGATTTTTCATAAAAAATTTTTGGTAATTGGTGTTTGGGAATTATAAAATTTCCCTGAAAATCGTATAATTTTAAATGTTGTTTTATTAGAGCGCCGCAGGCAAAAAATTTTTATGAAAAATCGCGCGATTTTTTAATTTGAAATGTTTTTCAAATGATAGCGCCGCAGGCAAAAAATTTTTATGAAAAATCGCGCGATTTTTCATAAAAATTTTTTAATTTAAAATGTTTTTCACTAGAGCGGCGCAGGCAAAATTGTTATTGAAATTTTGAAAAGTAAAAAAAATCGCGCGATTTTTCATAAAAATTTTTTAATTTAAAATGTTTTTCACTAGAGCGGCGCAGGCAAAATTGTTATTGAAATTTTGAAAAGTAAAGCTAAAGTAATGAAATACAATAGTAGGTATAACATATTATATACCATTTTAAAGGTAAAAGAACAGGCTTTCCATAACTGTAATTTGTTTTATACCTTAATGTGTCCGTTTGGCAAAAAAAAAATATTGTTTCAAGGTCAACTTGTCACATTTTTCTAAAAATCAATATAACTCCTTAACCGCCATGTTATGGACAAACATGTATATTATATAAATTCAAGGTATTCAATACCTTTCCAACAGTACTTTGCTTGTTACGCTAGCTCACTTAGTTTACGAGATAAGTGGCTTTTATTAGTACATTTATTAGACCTTCAAACGGTCATAAATCCAAGATGGCTGACCAGCCCCTGACAAAAACCATACAGTTCCGTTTCTGATGATCCCAGCTACCGGTAAAAAGAAGGGAAAAAAAATCTGAGCTTGGCAGCTATTCTGCATTTATGGCGAAAAAAATTATTGTTTCAAGGTCAACTTGTCACATTTTTCTAAAAATCAATATAACTCCTTAACCGCCATGTTATGGACAAACATGTATATTATATAAAATAAAGGTATTCAAAATACCTTTCCAACAGTACTTTGCTTGTTCCGCTAGCTCACTTAGTTTATGAGATAAGTGCCTTTTATTAGTACATTTATTTGACCTTCAAACGGTAATAAATCCAAGATGGCTGACCAGCCCCCGAAAAAACATGGCCACTTCCGTTTATAACGGTCTCAAATAACGGTAAAAAAAAGGAAAAAAAGATCTGAGCTTGGCAGCTGTTCTGCATTTGTTCCCATTTGGGTAACACATAGGTTACTGAACTCAACTTAATATTTCTCGTTGGTGGTAGAGTTGCTGTAAAGACTAACACAATCGTAGCATTTGGGTAACACTTAGGTGGCTAAACTTAACTGTTATTTAATCCTAAAACTTTGTTTAAAAATTCGGTATAAATGCAGAATATGCGTATCTCAAATTTATTTTTTTTTACCGTTAGTTGGGACCACCCGGAACGGAAGACGCGAGTTTTTTTCGGGGGCTTGTGAGTCATTTTGGAGACATGACCGTTTGAAGGTCAAATAAATGGTATTAATAAAAGTTCTTATCTCCTGAACCAAGAGAAGAAAAGAAATTTGAGCTATGCAGCTATTTTTTGTTCCATAAATTCTAATATGTATACAATTTATTCATGAAGGTATACGATTATTTGCATACTGACCTTCTACGTATTTCACTCTCAAATGGTTTCAAATAGGGATCCAACTTCAATAAATTTTCAATTTCCTTTACCTCAACTTCATTTGGGTCCATTTAAATCAATCTTAATTTCATAGAATTTTTGTAGTGAAAAAGATACTTCTACTCCTAAACTTACCCGAGTCTTGACACGCGATCAATATCAAAGACAATGAATTAGGACACTTCCAATGTGCCACTTCAATTCATATAGCATGCATTTGGCTGAAATTTGAACAAACCTATCCGCGAGGTCACACGACCACTCATTTGAGTGCTGTGAATGAATTATGTTATTGTTCGCCGAATGAATGAATGTTATTGTTCCCTTTTTCGGAATGAATATACCACAGTGTCATAACTCTGATTTTGTTGTTGTTGAAACTCCAACAAGAATATCAGTTGCTTGGGATCTCGTCTAGTTTCAGAGTTATGGTCCTTTGAACTCGGCGGGAGCGACTTAAACGTTTGTTAAAATTTTTTTTCTTTTTATCCCGGATAGCCGCTAGCCTTGGAAAAGGCCTCATAAGATAGGTTTTCAAAGCAAAACCTTCGTCACCGACAAAAACATGTGGAACAGGTTCTTGTGTTCCCGGCAGAGGCTTAGGTGGCAAAATACTACCCTGCTTAAGGTAGCGTTTGAATAATTGAGAATTCCCCAGAATTGCGTTGTCGCGATGACGCCCGTAGCTGCCAATATCGACCATTGTGAATTTGTAGTACGGATCTACAATCCTTAATTTTTTTCTAAGTAAAATGCCTAATTAAGACATATAATTAATCAAATAATAAGAAAGCGGTGATCATTAGCTATCTTTAGAAATTTATTTGACCACGATTGGTGCAGGAATGCAGGAGAAAACGCATTTTAAAGGTTGCTATCACGTAAGTATGTAAGCGCTTTTCTAATTCTACTTCTTCTATTCATCCGAACACTACTACAATTTCGGACTGTTGGAAGGTACGATATTATAAAAATATATTTTGTTTAATTTGCTTATAGTTTTCTATTTTTAGTCTAACGATTTCTTGGGCGTTGAGGGATTTTTCCACTTAAGGGTTAATCACTTCCTTAATTTTAAGGATTTTAAGGACAGAGTATACGCGAAAAAGAGCTTTTCACCCTTCAAGTGTTTTACATTGATTGTATTAATATCTGCCCTTTTCAGGGCAATCAGAGGTAGAAAGCAGGTTTGTGTTTTGAAAATTTTGAAGTTGGGGAAAAGCGCCGCAGGCGAAAAATGTTTATGAAAAATCGCGCGATTTTTCATAAAAATTTTTCATTTTAAAAGAAAACGCCTAAAACTGATTTTTTTCATTTTTAGGCGTTTTCTCCTAAAATATTGCACCGATTACGGTCACATAAATTTCAAAAGATAGATAAGGATCCCTGCTTTCTTATTATTTGAACAATTATATGTCTTAATCAGGCATTTTACTTCGAAAAAAATTAAGGAGCTGAGAAAAAAAGTACTAAAAATCTTAAATTGCGTTTTGGTCGAAAACTGTAAGGTTTTCGATGAAATCTTATATTATATAAATGGACGGCATTCTTAATATCTTTCTAACGGTACCTATGCCAATCGGATATCTGATATAGTTTAAGAGATAAATTTTAGATTTCAAAGGGCTGTAAAACCGGAACCGGAAGTTTCCACCCCTTTTTGGGGTTGTTGTTGGGGTCAGCACCAAAAACAAGACCAACAACACCGTGTGTCATTGTTATGTAAAAGTTATTTAAGCCAATTTTTCATATCACAACCAAATTCCCCAGAGAAAGTGACAAATCCCATGAATTAAATTCAATTACTATCAATATGGCATTCTACTATTCACAGACACGAACAGCTGATTTGTGTAAATGAAAGTTGTGCCGTGTTCTGTTTGACTGCCTCCGCGTATAATCTACGCGGGGCGGCGATTATTTACGCGTTCTGTTTGACCGTACCTTTATCGGAACATATTTACGACAGGCTTGTGGCTCCAATGTTGTTGTTGTTCGTGTAGTTTTTGACGCTGACCCTAAAAGCAACAAAAGTTGATCCCGGATTTAATTGGGGTCAGAGTTATATCCTCTCGAACGTGGAAATTCGGAGAAAACCGCCGATATCTATTAAAACTATAACAGATATGTGTATGATATTAGTATCGTTATAAAGGCATTAAGAATCTCTTACATTTATGTTAAATATTATTTTGTCGAGAATCGTTTATTTTCGAAGATAAAATACAATTTTAAATTTTTACTACTATTTTTTTCTATTCATTAATTATTTAAGTAAAATGTGTAATTAAGCTACATAATTATTCCATTATGTATAAAGAGAGCTCCTTAGCTTTGTAGGGAAAGTGATAAGAGACTACACAAACTTACAGGGCAATTCTCGTTGTCAGCTTGACATGAAATTGTCAAGACAAGTTTTCACGGTGCTTGTCAATGCTTTTCAAATTGGTATTCTGGTTGTCAATTGACACAGTGAAAGCTTTAATGCAGTAACATGCTGAAAAGCTTAGTGTTACAGAAACCAACATGTCATTTTTGACAAATAGAACATGAAATGGCAAAGGAAAATACGAACGGACTACGGCAGAGCAGCTGGCGCACTATGTGCAGTTCATGCCCACCATGTGTGGAATGTGCTGAATATAGAAGTATATACAATATATATTATTATTTATTTAAATTTTATTATTTAAATTGTTTATTTATTTATTTAAATTGTTATTTAATTTATATATTATTTGTTTAAAACCAGATCCTGAAACATCTTTCAATGTAAGTAGCACCAAAGAATATGTAATAATATATTTATATTATATATTTATATTATAAAATATTTTCATTGAAAGAACTGGTTTTAAACAAATAATATATAAATTAACAGGGCTATTCTCGTTGTCAGCTTGACATGAAATTGTCAAGACAAGTTGTCACAGTGCTTGTCAATGCTTTTCAAATTGGTATTCTGGTTGTCAATTGACACGGTGAAAGCTCTAATGCAGTAACATGCTGAAAAGCTTAGTGTTACAGAAACCAAAATGTCATTTTTGACAAATGGAACATGAAATGACAAAGGAAAATACGAACGGACTACGGCAGAGCAGCTGGCGCACTATGTGCAGTTCATGTCCACCATGTGTGGAATGTGCTGAATATCAAAGAATATGCAATATATATTATTATTTATTTAAATTTTATTATTTAAATTGTTTATTTATTTATTTAATTTTTTATTTAATTTATATATTATTTGTTTAAAACCAGATCCTGAAACCTCTTTCAATGTAAGTAGCACCAAAGAATATGTAATAATATATTTATATTTTATATTAATATTATAAAATATTTGCATTGAAAGTGTTTCAGGACCTGATTTTAAACAAATAATATATAAATTAAATAACAATTTAAATAAATAACAATAAATAAATTAAAAATAACAAAAAATTTGTTATTTCTCTTCTGTTCATTTGCTGTTTTGTTCTGAAAATGTAGTTGTCAACAGCTATTTGGCTCGTGACAAATTTGTAAAGAAAAGAGCTTTTATGTGACAGTCAGAATAGCAATATTGACAACTTGTCAAAAAACATGGTTGTCAACTAAAATATGACAACGAGAATAGCCCTGTAAATAAAAATTCAAATAAATAACAATAAATAACTTAAAAATAACAAAAAAATTTGCTGTTTCTCTTCTGTTCATTTGCTGTTTTGTTCTGAAAATGTAGTTGTCAACAGCTATTTGGCTCGTGACAAATTTGTAAAGAAAAGAGCTTTTAGGTGACAGCCAGAATACGAATATTGACAATTTGCTAAAAATCTGCGCTGTCAACTAAAAGTTGATAACGAGAATTGCCCTGTTAGTCATGACTTAACTGTTTCCATTTTTGTTTTACCTTAGGAGTTTATTATGTAGATACGTACTTCATACGAAAACAAATGAAAAACATGTATACATACAGCAAGAACAATTAATTTTAATAAAACAATAGATTATTTAATAAAGCAGGAGATCCATTAAAGCAGCGGTCGGGGAACTTTTTTAATCATTACCCCAAAAAGTTGATATTACCCATGGCGAAGAGCAAAAAAAGTTTCATTTTTACCCCCAAAGTTTCATTTTGACCCCCAAAAATTTCATTTTTAACCCATTTGGTGTAATTTACCCCGGTTCCCCGACCACTGCATTAAAGCATACCTGAACTAAATATTACAATAAGGCAAATAAGGCCTGGCCGAATCTTAGATACCCTACACATTAAAGGTTTTAAGAAATTAAGGTTTTATACCAATGCATTTTTTATAAATTGTTTCTATATTTATATGTCTTTTATTCGTTTTATTTGCTCGTTTACAAATCCGAACCAAGAATATTTATACAAAATTTCATATTAATTGATAACATATCATAAAATTACAGACTTATATAAGGATTTATATAGGACGATTGTGCCATATTACTTTTCCGTCCATGTAACCTAAAAGTATGCGCGCCACGCCCAGGAAGATTACATATTTAACAATATAACCATTTAAACTTTGACACTTTATTATTATCTTTGACACATATTTAACAATATAACCATTTAAACTTTAAACTTTGACTTAAACTAGACACTCTTTTGCCTGTATAACCTAAAAGGGCGGATCACGCCCATATTTGGCATATCAACGGATGAAGTTACTCTATACCCAGAAATGAAATTTTGTTGTCATAACTATAAAACGGCTGATATTACATTTTTACTAAAAAATGGGCGTGGCCGTGGACCGATTTTGCCCATTTTCAATACCAACCTGCACACCCTAAGAAAGAATATTTCTGTATAATTTCATTACGATATCTTCACCGGTTCTCCTGATCGTGATTTCAACAGACAGACAGACGGATGGACGGACGGACATGGCTAAATTGACTCATGAGGTGACGCTGATCAAGAATATATATACTTTTCTATACCTATCGTCTCTATTTCTATGCGTTACACATTTCGTGACCCTTAACCTTAAGGTGTAGGGTATAAAAATGGCAGGGTATACAGGTAGTTAATCAGGAGTATTGAGTTCTCTTTTTTCAAGCTCCAAATCTTAGCGCAACATTTCAATTGTTAGTAATGGTTTTTGTTCCTCCAATTCATGTTTTTCCTCTGCTCTGCGATCGTATTAGGGTACTTTTAGCAGATGTTTTCTTTGGAGACAACTTCTCACTTCGTTTCTGCCTCTAACATATTTATATAAAGTTATAATATATATGTAATTCGTAAAGTTAACCTTCTTATCGGCCAGGGTCTCGAGTTCAAATGTACCATTCTTTTTCATCTTCACCAAACTTTTCATCCAACACAACAAAATCTTCTTCAAATTGCATATTTTCGGGATTTTCCTTAACTAATAAAACTAATGCAAATATTAAGTATATTTTTGATATTCGTTAATAAATATACATATCTTAAACCTATCACCGTTGAATGCATTTGTGTAGCTTTGGATCAATCTCCGATACATTTTTAGCTGTAGTGCCACTGCCATTCATGTATGTCTCCTTTCTCTTATTTCCAAGAGAAGGTGCCCTTCCTTTTTAAGTGCCTTTTTTTGTCCGATGTATTTTACTGAAGTGATATTTTGGAAGGACAGTGATTTACTAAAATTGATGATGGCGTCGGCCATCTAGGGGGTGCGGTGAATCCGCACTTTGTGGACTTAGTGTTGGGATACGGCAAAGGTACCGCAGGTGGATCCCTTGGACGACGGTGCCACGGGCGTGGATGTGCCGCCTGTGTGGACTTTACTATTGGGATCCGGCAAAAATGCCGCAGGTGGATCCTCTAGGCCTAGTTACCACGGGCACCAAGGTGCCGCTTTTGTGGTCCTTTAACCTGTCGGGCAATGCTGCCGACTTTCGACAGGTGCTGAAAATAAAGCCTTGGGTTAATTTTCTTACGTTTATTTTTAATGCTTCTTCTTCCGACTACTTGGTCCTTTTACAATGATTCTCTCTCGTACTGACAGCGTTCACACTTAATCTCTATCGCTTCAGTCCGCACTTAATATGTACTTCAACTGCCTTCTTTCAATCCCAAAGATGGGTTTATATCTCTTCTGAGATTCGTTGTTGGCCAGAATCATTTCCGCGTCGTTTTTGCAATTATCTCAAGAATTATTTTTGACAATAATTCTTGACAACAAGTTGCGAATTTTGCTCTTTGAATTGAGCGGGATGTTCCAGTTATTGGAATGCGATCAAGTTCGCGCGCTGTTCCACTTATTGGAATGAGATCAAGTTCGGCTTTTATCAAGGCCACAGTGGTGTGTGATTCATTTGTACTTTCGAGCTTCACAATTAAAGACCAGCCTAGAAGTATGTATTACCACACTTTAAGCATTGTTAACTACTAGGCCGAAAAGTATGTGGTGATAGCAACGTTAAGCGCTGTTATTACCAGAGCAATGATTCTGACCTACATAATTCTAAATTACGAGGACAACGCAAAATCTACAATAGGCGTGGTACGCAAGACCCAGAACCACACAATACTGATAAACGCTCTCCGAGGCAACTGGTCAGAAACCATTAAAACGGATATCTCAGAATACAGGCCCAAATCGGTCAGTCTAACGGAGACCGTGGAAGTAAAATCGACAATAACAGCGGGAGGAAAAATGATCGAAGAATTAAAAGAGGAAATTACACAGGAACAAAGTATCATCCACTTGAGCAGCAAACAGACAGTGTTAGAAACCACAGGTGTCATTGGGACAGGAACACTCTTATTATTAATAGGAATAGGAATACTATTAATGATGTATAGAAGCAGGAGAAATAACGCAGGGAGCGACTACAGGGCACCTCGAAGATTGGCACCGCCAAAACCATCAATATCGCTGCCAATTTCATCAATACTTACTTACAATACTATTTCATCAATACAATTTCATCATCATCATCAAATAGCAAAAGACAAACAACATTTGGGCATTTACGAACAACCGACCGAAGACCATACCTTCAGGGAACACATATAAAAAATTAATGTTAGAATGTTAGAATTTGCTTTTTAACGTAGGCAATAAATAGATAATTTTAAATTAATGAATTTAATCTTCTTATACAAAATACAGCGGGCCAAGTACCAAGACACCACAACTATGGTGTCGACATGCACAAAATTAAGAGTAAACAACGAGTAATTATAGCTTAAGTGGTAGGTTAATACCACTAGAAATATAATACGAAAGTAATGGTATATTAATCATATATCTTTGTTCGGAGGGTATGTGCAAATGAGTTTGCAAGACACACCGATATATATTTCAAGCTTTTGGTTTATTTAGAGTGACGGGTGAGTGAAATACTTACCGCGGTTTGTTCGGTTGTCCTGTTAATGAAGATGGTAACGTTGATGGAGATGGAGCTGGTATGGATGATGGTAATACCAATGAGGTTTCCGTTGATGATGTTCTCGTGGCAAAGATGGTGGTGAATTTCTCGTGGCAATGAAGGTTGTGAATTTTATGAGTTCGCTGTTCGTGTGTAGAAACGACGGCAGATAAAATGGAAGTGAAGTTTTTGTTGCTGCTGTCAGGGATGACAGCAGCGATCGTGGCCAGGGAGGTTGGCTACATTGATTGCAATCGTGGTAGCAGGGGTGCAACTGTATTCTACTTGGTAGTATATGATGCTGATATTAAGGGGGCGACAGAGTAGCGCTAGGGGGCGCAGATGCATCATACAGGGAGCGTTTGGCGTAAACATACCGCCCGCCTTGCAGTACTGCAACTTTACTCAGAGGAGAGTTGGGTGACGAAGGGGTTCATCGGTCGAGTCCACCATGGAGAGTTTCGGTCTGGTTGAGTGTCGGTAATGTGCAGCAAGGTGTGATGGTGCTGTTGGCATCTTTTGCATCGAATCGGGCTGGAGCATTGCTCCGTGCGATGCGAAAACGCCAAGCAGTTGGTGAAAAATTGCAATCGGAGCGCGATCGCACGACGTGAGTGGGGCGATTGCTCAAGCAATTTCGCACAACTGCGTAGAGGGGCACGTTCTTGTGTTCATCGGCGTCGGACTGATCGGAGAGGCTTCTTCGCGACGGACCTGTCGTGTATTTCGCTACTTTCCACTGGAGTGCATGGTGGGGCGTTGGTATGAGGGGACGCATTCCGCGGCAGGGAAAGTTTTCCAAATGGGTGGCACTCGTCTTGGTGTCTCGAGTTGACGCCATGGGGAAATGCTCTTGCTGGATGACGTGAGGTCGAAATCGGTGTTGCTGAACTCCCAGGCGAGCCCGGATCGGCACGACCGGAGGAAGTAGCTGCGGTGCTCTTCCGCGGGGCCCCTGGCGGGGGTGACGCCAGTAAGCACATTCGAAGTTGACGGGGCTTCATTGGACTGTATAGTAGTGGTAGAAGGGTTCGCTCGAGAGTGCGAAGGGGGGTTCGACGGCAAACTTTGCAGATCAGCACTTAGACCGCGATGAGATGGGCAGTTGGGGCGCGAGGTCGTATAGATAGAATTCGAACGAGAGTTCGATTGGGGGGCCGAAGCCAACTCCCGATGAAGTAGTGTATGATCTCTTGATTGCACGACCTGCATGTGAACACACTTTTACAATTTGTCACTTGATGTGAGTGTGCCAAACAGTTCGTACAGAATTGGATTCGTTGAACTGTCGCCCAACGTGTGTCTTTCATAGCCAGAAAACTTGGACATTGGCGAAGCGGGTGTTGCCGATCAGTGCATACTTTGCAGTCGGTCGGAACTATAGTAGCCTGGAACGTATTCACAGGTTTCGGGGCGGAGGAATGGCGTGCGGGGGGATCCGACGCTGTCTGAGGGGGTTGAACCAACTTTCGGATATCGTCCACCGTTTCCAGCGTTTGGAAACGTGAAGTTAGGAACGCGTCCATTTCACACCATTTTGGGATTTCGCCTTTATGGGTAAGGGATTGTGCCCATAGAGAGAGAGTGGTTTCGTGGAGACGAGTTGAGCGGAGATGCACAACAATTGCGTCCCAGCTGCCCACGTCGACATCGTACAACGTGAGAGCCGAGAGGCAGTTGTTGGAGACGATTGATTGCAGCTCCAGATTCCTTGTGGATTGGGGGGAGAGAGAATAACGTTCGAAGTTGAACGTTGACGAGGATACGCTTATTGTCGAACCGATCGGTCAGATTCCTCCATGCTTGGTCGAATCCGCTGTCTATGAGGGGCGACTTCGGCACTATTTCCTTCGCTTCACCTCGGGTCTTCTGGTTGAGGTGAAACAACTTTTCGACAGGAGACAGTCGATTGTTTCGGATATAGAGCGCGGCAAACATATCGCGAAATGTCGGCCATGATTCGTAGTCACCTTCGAATACATCAGAGTAGCACGGGGGCAAGCTGATTTTGTGACCCGAGAGATTAGTCTGAATCATGGGGAGGGATTCCAACTTCGACGACGGTGAGGAACAGGGGGCAACGAGATACTGCTGTTCGCTTATTTTCGCGGAGAAACGCACGTAAACCTGGAAGCACCGCCTGTACTTGGTCTTAAGCATGGATAGATCGGCGCTTCGTGCATCTGCTTCCTCGTCAGCCGTGGAGATGAGGTATTCCAAACATGAAGCATACGCTATTTTGAGGTCTGACCAGACCGCTTTGAGTTCCTCCTGATGAGTGCCCAGCGAGAAACCCGAGTGTTCGCGTTCCGGAATATTGTTATATTCGTCTTCGAATTCTTCTAGCGTTTCAGAAACGCTTATAAATTTAGATAGGGGGTCCATTGGAGCAATTTACCGAAACGAGGAATATAGAATCTGAGTGTACTGAGTTAAGCTCAAGCTAAGTAGGAGGTTAAGTTAAGCTAAGTTAAGTTAAGTTAAGCTAAGTAGGGGGTGAAACGAGTTTAATTAGAGTTGAAATAAACGAAGAGGTTGAATTAGAGCCTTTAATTCGAGTCGAACGACAACTGGGATTTGCCGCGGGAAATACAACGCAAAACGATTAATTTACTTCGAGTCAAATCAAACTTGGCACAAATACTTGAAGTCGCGGTCAAAAACTATGACGCGAAAATTAATTTAATTCGAATTCAATTAAATATTCGCGCGGTAGAAAAACTCAAAATAATTTTAAATAATTACCAAATATTTTACTTGTCTCCGCTGCAAATTGTTCTGGTAATGAAGTTTAAAGTTTTATTTTGTCGCACGTGTTAATTGGGCCACGGAAAACAACTCTGATGTTTTGGTTTGTCGTTTTTCTTTTTTGGGACTACACGATTATTGCCTTGAACACATAGAATATCGCACGACGAATATTTCGGTGCGAACTTTCAGAAATCTTCTGCCGCAGCGAAGTTTTGGCTTGTCAAAGTCAATGTAAACACACACAAATAATGCCTTGAACACATAGAAAATCGCACGACGAATATTTCGGTGCGAACTGTCAGAAATCTTCTGCCGGGTTATTTAGAGTGACGGGTGAGTAAAAGACTTACCGCGGTTTGTTCAGTTGTCCTGTTAATGAAGATGGTAACGTTGATGGAGATGGAGCTGGTGTGGATGATGTTAATACCAACATCATTCGTGGTTTCCGTTGATGATGTTCTCGTGGCAAAGATGGTGGTGAATTGCTCGTGGCAATGAAGGTTGTGAATTTTATGAGTTCGCTGTTCGTGTGTAGAAACCAGAGATAATGAGATAGGACACTTCGAATTCGCCGCTTCATCGGTTTGACGTCTATTTTTATAATCTGTTGAATTCATGTACACTATACGTGAGAGCTACCATATTGTTGTTATTGTTTTCTGTCTTTCAGTATGTTGAAAAAACAGCTGTTATATGTTTCACCATGGATTCATTTAGTTTATACATTTATTTATTTAAACATTATTGTTTGTAAAAGTTTGGAGCTTATATTAAAGCAATATAAGCTGATAAAGCAATATAAGATATCTGGAATGGATATTATTTGAGGCCTGTAATGCACAAACCTAAGGTATAGTAAGACTGAGTGTAATTTTAATAAAAACACAAACACAAATAAGTTAACTCATTTCATGCAGATTTACCAGGAGAAACAGAAATGGTAAAACTACTGCAGATGATTCATAATTATTGCTGCACAAAGTAATGCAAGACAATGTGGAACGTTTCCAATGACGTGTCGGCTTTTGGAATAATGTTTTTGGGTTAGATAGGTTGAAAAATTAGGTTGGTGTCTATAAATTACATACAGTGAAATAAGATGAGTTTTAATACTTTTTTAATCGCAGGTCCACCTTGCTACAGCTACTGATTATGTAGTTTTGTGCTTGAATTAGGCACGCACAATGGAAAGTTGTCGCAACAAAATCAAAATACTTGCGAAGTGCAATTGTTGAATGTATCTCACATTAATGACTTAGAGAAGCAAGTCAATTAGTGGAACATAAGAAGCATCATAGTCAGAATGTACCGGCGACGCTAAACTCGGAAATTTCTTCACTTCGCGTGTCATTGTATATGGATGAACTGCGGGCACAATTAAAAGAGAAGGAATCGGAAATAGCTGCAATTGCTAATTCCTGTTGAGCTTGGCTTTACCTACAATGGTGTCGACATGCACAAAATTAAGAGTAAACAACGAGTAGTTATAGCTTAAGTGGTAGGTTAATACCACTAGAAATATAATACGAAAGTAATGGTATATTAATCATATATGTTTGTTCGGAGGGTATGTGCAAATGAGTTTGCAAGACACACCGATATATATTTCAAGCTTTTGGGTTATTTAGAGTGACGGGTGAGTAAAATACTTACCGCGGTTTGTTCGGTTGTCCTGTTAATGAAGATGGTAACGTTGATGGAGATGGAGCTGGTATGGATGATGTTAATACCAATGAGGTTTCCGTTGATGATGTTCTCGTGGCAAAGATGGTGGTGAATTTCTCGTGGCAATGAAGGTTATGAATTTTATGAGTTCGCTGTTCGTGTGTAGAAACCAGAGATAATGAGATAGGACACTTCGAATTCGCCGCTTCATCGGTTTGACGTCTATTTTTATAATCTGTTGAATTTATGTACACTATACGTGAGAGCTACCATATTGTTGTTATTGTTTTCTGTCTTTCAGTATGTTGAAAAAACAGCTGTTTCATGTTTCACCATGGATTCATTTAGTTTATACATTTATTTATTTAAACATTATTGTTTGCAAAAGTTTGGAGATTATATTAAATCAATATAAGATATCTGGAATGGATATTATTTGAGGCCTGTAATGCACAAACCTAAGGTATGGTAAGACTGAGTGTAATTTTAATAAAAACACAAATAAGTTAACTCTTTTCATGCAGATTTACCAGGAGAAACAGAAATGGTAAAACTACTGCAGATGATTTATAATTATTGCTGCACAAAGTAATGCAAGACAATGTGGAACGTTTCCAATGACGTGTCGCCTTTTGGAATAATGTTTTTGGGTTAGATGGGTTGAAAAATTAGGTTGGTGTCTATAAATTACATACAGTGAAATAAGATGAGTTTTTATACTTTTTTAATCGCAGGTCCACCTTGCTACAGCTACTGATTATGTAGTTTTGTGCTTGAATTAGGCACGCACAATAGAAAGTTGTCGCAACAAAATCAAAATATTTGCAAAGTGCAATTGTTGAATGTATCTCACATTAATGACTTAGAGAAGCAAGTCAATTAGTGGAACATAAGAAACATCATAGTCAGAATGTACCGGCGACGCTGAACTCGGAAATTTCTTCACTTCGCGTGTCATTGTATATGGATGAACTGCGGCCACAATTAAAAGAGAAGGAATCGGAAATAGCTGCAATTGCTAATTCCTGCTGAGCTTGGCTTTACCTAGTTTTCAAACAGGCACTTACAGCTGCAATCAGTGATTTATTCCAAGGATAAGATTATCAAAGAGGAACGTGATGAACGGATCAGAAAAATGGAGAAAAAGCAACAGGATGTTGCTAAAGTGCCATCTGAGTTGCTTGCTAGCGATTTAAGTAAATTTGAGAATATGCATACAAATCTGTAATTTCAATTTTCTTGTAATGTATTAGGTGTAGGAATTAATAATGCGGATTTTTTGGCTTTAAAATGGCATTTATTTGATTCCTCGTGCTCTGATGCACATAACGCATCTAACATCACATACACACATAACGCAGATAACATAATCTGTTATCTAAATCCGCATTATTAATTCCTACACCTATTATAAAAATGGTATTTTTTCTTATTCTTTTTGTAATGCCTATATATGTACATATGCAAATATATTGTTCATATGTTGTAACGAAAAGAAAATTAAAATAAATTATGTAAATTTACACAATGCAATTTCTATATACTTAATATGGAAAAATCAGGATGAGGGAAATAGAAAAACGAAGTGCTTTACGCATCTGCACTTTCCACCCATTAGAGAAGAACATGCTATAAGATGCTTATTTTCTTCTTTTCATTAATCAAAAACAAAAATAAATCATTTATCTTAAAGAATTATATTATGGGTGTGTGCCAATTGGTTACTTTTTCCTCGATTTGGAAAATTTTGACATAAGAAACTGAAATTTTGACGTGAGTGAGGTGAATTCAAACTTCAAAATTTTACGTAGCCCTGAGGGCTAGGTAAATTTTTGACAACCGTTGAATATTATCTTCAACGTCGAATATTTAAAATTATTTAAAAATGGAAAAGAAAATTAGGAAAACTTATATTACATGTAAGTATAAAATAAAATATGCTGCATAAAGTTTCACTGAATGTTAAAATGTTCTTATTTCGATTATATTAGGGAGTAACAGCGACCGTATGGCATTATTAACAAGAAGAATAGAGCTGGACAAACTCTTTAGTTCAAAAAATGCCAACAGCAACGATGGTTGGAGGTAAGCAAATTTAATATGCTCACGTTTATGCATTTTGATATGCAATTTTTTTCAGAAAAGTGGCGGGCTCCCTCCAAGAAACACTTTTGGATCCCAGCAAAGACCACACCAGCTGCAAAAATCAGTGGAACTCTTTAATAAAAAAATATAAAGAACTTAGCCGTATCAGGACGGGTGAAGGTACGGCAGATGAGTTGTCTGTGGAGGATGCGGAAGATTGGCCTTTTTTCGAAATTATAAAGACGTATGCAGGTAGAAAGGACAATTTCAACCCTCCATTCCTCCTAGACTCAAGCCAGGGGGTGTTAAGGCCCCAATGTGAAAGTCGCTCCACAACACCGTCCACCACACCAAGAAGTGAATCGCCCCATCCATCCCCAAGACCCTCATCGTCCCATCGCTCTCACAGCCGTTTGGATAGGCTAGAGCGTCTTATCACAAAAAGTGAAAAAAGAACAAGGAAGCAAATGTCTTCATTGCTTTCAGTTTTCGGACAAATGGTGCAATCAGACTATCCGCATATTGACACAACATCACTGTTGATAGAGTCATCCGATTCCGACTAATGAATGTTCCGACCAGTTAAATCAAATTTGTTTTTATTTATTGAAAATAATAATAGTTAATAAATTAAATTATTTTTATAACAAAATTGTTTTTTCTTTAGTAGTTCGCATAGCAGTATAAGATTGCAAGAAGGGGACATTGTTTTGTTCTTATTTGCATAAATTCTCCCAGTTGCTGGATTCGTGATTTTCAAATTACCGCTCAGAAAGAGTCAAATGTTTAAATAATTTTATAAAATACCATATTATACATATACTATATACTAGACTGCAAGAATTCGTTAAACATGGCATTTCTTTGTAATATTCCTTCTTCGGAGTCAGATAGTGTTGATTCGGTTGGATCTGCATGTGAGAGAAGCTCAACTGATACATCGTATGGATCGAAGTCATCATGTAATATGCAAACATTGTGTAAAATGAATGCAGCGAAAACAGTCTTGATGCAATTTTTTACGCTGAGTTCAAGGTCTCTGTTGAATATATTCCTCCATCTTGATTTAAGCATTCCGAATGCACATTCCACTGCAATTCCTGCTTGACTATGAGCCGCATTAAATCTCATTTGCGAAGACGTTAAAGGTTCCTTAAAAGGAGTAATAATTGCTACTGGCTCTGTTTGGCAAGGGTATCCTTTATCGCCTAACAAAAAATATCCCCTCGGAGGATAAGTGCCTGCGTTGAATATTGGGCTGTTAAGGAACACACGTGTATCGTGAACTGATCCAGGATAACCCACAAATACATCTGTGAACTTATAATTGCTGTCAACAACTGCTTGAGCTTGTATGGAATAGAATTTTTTGTGATTTATATATTCGTCATGCTTATTGACTGGGCATTGAATTCGAATATGTGTGCCATCAATTGCGCCAATAACATTTCTAAAAGCCATTGATTTAGCTTTCCTACAAAATTTTATACCAGTTCTTTCATAATCCTCAGCAGATCCATGGTTTATGATGTGGCGCATTTCAAGAAATACATCTAAAAGCTTGTGAATGATATTTTTCACCGTAAAGCGGCTTAATCCCATGAATTCTCCAGCAACTCTGTAGCTGCATCCACAGGCCATCCAATATAAAAAGCACATCACTTCATATTCCGTTGACCATCCATGTCGTTTTAGAGGAACGAAATCCGATATTTTTCGGAAAGAATTGTAGCATACCCTTAAATGCTTGCGAGTCGCTCTATCTTCTCCATTCATTATAGAATTTATTGTATCGGAATATACTTTTGGTTTAAGATACACGAGACCCTACGAAAAATTAAAAGAATTCAAAAAATTAATTGTTGCCCTTGTTGCATTTCCTTGAAACACTAACATGTCTGGTCTCTTTCTCGCATATTAGCATTAGCATCATTCTGTTAATTTTTTTAAGATGTTGTGCTTTTAATAAAATAGCTAATAACAAAGGAAAATACTTTTTTGATATTCTATGCATAATTATTTGTTTAATTTTGCAGACAATCTTGAAACTCAAAATTTTGTTTCTGTCAAAATTTCATCCATGAATTGGCACAGCAAACATAACAAAATTTTACTCACCAGAGTAAATTTATTTCAACATTACTTACCACTAGTAAAAAGTAACCAATTGGCACACACCCTATATAAAATAAAATAAAATTACATTTCACAACGATCAACTTCTGATTGGTTTTATGAAATTAATTTTTCACCATATGTAAACAAAGGTGGTGAAGTTTCTGAAATATAAAAGCAGTAGGTGTTAAAAGGGAATTTAAGTCCCCCAGATGGATCAACAATAGATAATTTTCAAATATATAGGAAAATAAATGAAAATATATAAATGCGACCATTCTGGACTTACTAATCTTAATTTTTTTTTGTGAAAATTCAAACAACTTTGCGCTGGCAGCCAAATATTCGCACAACGACAACTTTATACCATTTAATATAAACAAATAAATCAACATATACTATGTAAAATCTGAAAGTACACATTTATTATAATTATAAGGAACTGGTAGATATCTTATGTATATAATGTGAGCATAAATAAAAGTTTAATTTCTTAAATATATTTTTGGCGTTTCCAAAAATACACCCCGTAAAATCAATATTGCATGCGTGCATGTGATACTGCGGCGAAGTACACATGAGAGGACAAAGCACACGATTTTCTGTGGCGAAGTACACATGAGAGGACAGCGCACATGTTTTTTTGTCATAGGTTTAGTAAAATTTCAGCAAAATGCATATGTATTGAAACAGCGAATTCGAAGTGTCCTATCTAATTATCTCTGGTAGAAACGACGGCAGATAAAAAAGATGTGAAGTTTTTGTTGCTGCTGTCAGGGATGTACTTGGTAGTATATGATGCTGATATTAAGGGGGCGACAGAATAGCGCTAGGGGGCACAGATGCATCATACAGGGAGCGTTTGGCGTAAACAATATATAAAGTATATTAATTATAATTTAAATTAATTAGTTAAAGTAAATAATTATATAAAGTAATTAATAATAATCCTTATAAGTGGGTGAAAAAGGCATAACAGAAGTGTTGTTACGTAGAAAAGTGTTGCTAACAAAAAGATAATAGTAATTGTTATAATTTTGTGAAAGAAAAATTTTAAATAAAACAATAATAAAAACCCCAACTCACGCGGTTTTATTCCTTGCCTAGAATAATAGTACTAGAGGGCAACTCCAGTACCAGAAGACAACCCCTAGAAACAACTATAACGCATTGAAAGCAGCAAAATTGCTACCACAAAAAAAAAAAAAAAAAAATAGTGCGACAAATTCCAACTACTTACAACACTTAAAGAAAAAATTTCGAACTAAAATTTTTAATTTTTAGGTTTTTATTGCATTTTTTTCACAAAAGAAAATTATTAAAAATCGTCTAATCAAGCAGCTCGTTTAGGCAAGGGTATAGCGCGAGCAGCTCCGGCCAAGCTCGACGTAACGTCTGGAGTAGTCCCACGAAGAACAGGAGGCACTCCTCGGTGTGGTTAGCCCCAAGGACTTCCTCCAGCTGGACCAGTACGGGGTTGAGGGGCTCCAAATCCCATACATCGGTCCGGATGACGGCCAGCAACTCCTGAATATAGAGTCCGACTGGAAACAAGTACTGCTGGATCGGATAACGTGGTATTTTAGCGAAACGGTTTTACTTTACTGACTTAAAAGTTACTGAATGAAATCACTATAGCACTAAGCGCGAGTAAAACAAGAACCCAACCCGGAAATCCAGTACGAAACGCGAATGAAATGAATTACATTGCGTTTGCAATTACAAATATTAATAATTGCACAGGAAAAATCATGCCTGAAGATGTAGTTCATGCATACCACACAAATACACTACATTAGCACATACAAACATACGGACATATGCCAATAGGTCACTAAGCCATAAGATATGTATGTAAACATAACAATATTAAGAAACACAAAAAATCATGGCATACAAAGCGGTCAATTAAATGCAAATTAAGCGATTAGCACTGCAACAAAAGCAGGTGTAAAAGTAGAACAACTGAACACGAGCACAAAGTGAATAGGGTATATTCACTTACTGCTTCCGTTTGTAACGCATTAAAGGAGGCCGGAAAGGTATAGAAAAGTATATATATTCTTGATCAGCGTGACCTCCTGAGTCGATTTAGCCATGTCCGTCCGTGTGTCTGTCTGTCTGTCTGTCCGTCTGTCTGTCTGTGGAAATCACGATTACAGTAGAACGAATAGAGATATCTTCATCAAACTTGGCACGAATATTGTCTATCATTAGAAACTCATCGGTATTGAAAATGGGCAAAATCGGACCATTACCACGCCTACTTTTTATACTGAATATAAATTCATCCATGCTTATAGCTCAATTTCTCAGCTTGTAGAACGAATTTGGGGTTGAAATTTTGTCCAGAAGTCCACTGTCTCTGACCAAAACAGATCACCAAAAATGGGCGTGGTCCGCCCACTAATTAAATAAAACTCGATTACAGGAGAACGAATAGAGATATTTTCAGCAAATTTGGCATGAATATTGTCAGGCTATTTGAGATTGAAAACGAAAAAAATTTGCCCATTGCCACGCCTCATTTCTAAGTACAAGTGTGTAGGGTATATGAACTTCCGCCAGGCCGAAGTTAACACTCTTTCTGGTTGATTTGGTGTTGAAACATTCATGTAAATAAATACATATATAAATAACAGTGGTACTTACCCAAATTCCAAAACTAAAAATTTAATATTTTTCATCACTTTTAAGATTTATTTAATGTAACGTTTATTAATAACTTTTAACTCGTCTGCACTGAATGAACGCAGTACTACAAATGTCAAAAAGAACCAAAAGAGCACATATTATGGCTAGATTTCGCGACATAATTTTCCCGGCAAACATGCAATGGTTAGATTTAATCATACTATTTTTCTGGCAATCATTCTTCTTGTTGGATGAGAACACATGTAATGGTTAGATTTCACCACATTATGTTTCCAGCAATCGTACATAATTTTAGGTGTAATCACAGTTTTATGATACAATGAAGTATTTTTTATGCAAATATCATTAATTCACAGAACATGGACTTTTTGTGATTGGAATAAACATGCCATATAGTGGAGGTATTCATAATATGATTCATATGAATATATCAATAATTACTACAAACATTTACTTGCAAATATAATCGGAGTAACCATAAATTGGTTGCTGCAACCTAGCATCAATCATGTTTTTTCTATCTGTGTAGTATTTCCACTTTCTATCCTAAATAAAAGAACCCTATATGGCACATTATAAGAATGTTTCAGAGCACCGCAGAAATTTTTCCTACCATAGAATAATACCTATTGAAGAATCAGCTAACCAAGAATCTGAAGAAAGTAAACCTGCAACCAACTTCGCTATAGTCTCAGAGTCATTACGGCAATCGCTCCCTTCTAAAGGGGGAGGAATTACCACTGTCTCCTTCCTTAATTACCCATTCCGTTATTATTCGGCGACACCACATTTATTCTGAAGGACTATCAAGCTAACCAGACGAGACGGCGCATTGAGTTTACGACACGAACCATCTACACGGAAGTATATCTGCAGAAAGAGTTATCAGCAGACCAGACCAGACGGCGCCTTTATTTTATAACCATATAATTACCATTTAATTTTTATCCATAAGTTATTGAACACCTTGTAACCCAGGTAGAATAACAGAAGCGAGGAATAGTATGTAAGGAACAAAAATTTAAAAAATAAAGATACAGAAAACTTTTGAAGCCAAACGAACAAAGATACATTGGTTCATTTCGAGCAAATGATAATTCATGCTATTGGACCCATGCTCTGACATGAGTAAAATATCAAAATCCAATTACAACTGCCATCGTCATCAATAAAGATATCGCGATTTTATGAGATAATCATTAGCTCGATACATGACGTCTGTTCGTCAAGTCTAGAATGGTGCACGATTTTGACCTCAAAACTCCCACACGACATGTAAATGCAATCGTTGTCACAAAGTTCACTACAAACTACAATAGGTGACCCAAAATCTCTGCCGCAATAGCAATGGTTCTCGGTGCAGATCTTTATCCAAATGTACTGCGTCCTGAGGTGCTTGTTTATCGAGGACTCCCTATGGCGTAAGATACCATTTTTGGATGGGTCCTTTCAGGTCCGTGCGTCCTTTAACACATGCAACACATGCAACATAAGAAAAAAAAAGCCAACCTTTATATCTATATATATTCAACTCTATCTCATACATGAATACATTGAAATATTGTTAATTATTGAATTACTGAATTATACTTATAAGAATTGAGATTAAATGCTGTCTAATTGCAATGTACACATTGCAAGGTAGGCGGCAATGTTTAAATGTAAACAGAATGGTAATCACTATTACACAACATATTTCAACATCACTATCGTAATTGCACAACATTGCAATCTTGCATGCGCAGTTGCATGTGTGCCAGAAAGCAGGAGAGGAAAAGGTATAACTAAGTTCCGGTGAGCTCGCCCTCTTGGGTTTTCACAGCGCTGCGAAACAGGTGTATTCGCCCTAGACAGAATTAATTGTCTGAAATTCTATGCTAATTCTTAAATAATTTAATCTTTATTCGTTCTTTCTAAGCAACCGAATCGGAACCGGCCACATGATAGATATGGCTTTGGTAAACTCCTATATCCTCTATATGATCGAAAATATATCATTGAAAGATTTTCGCAGAGAAATAATGGGGAGGGTAATGGGATAACACGGGCACCTAAGAACACTAAGAACACTTCATCACATTCTAAAGTGGTACCTACAGTTAGATACGTTGGAAGAAACCATATTTTAAATAAAAGAAGTAATCAACGCCGTTGTCAACTGGATGGATGCGGAGGTCGGCCAAAAACATTTTGCATGAAATGTGATGTTACTTTGTGTATTCCGTGTTTCAAAAATTACCATGACCAAAAATAAATTGAAGCAATTTGAGCTGCTTGTCTTTATCTTGCTCATTTTTATAGAAAATATTAAAAACTTATGTTAGTTAAAGTTAAATACACTTACACAAAAAGGTTTGTAACTAGCCATAATTCTCTTGTATGCTACTATGATTAAGTTCCAGTGATCTCAAACGAGATCAGCTCCTAAAATCTAAAATACGTAACAAAAACATATTTTCTGCTTATAGCCCTCATAATTAAGCCAAAGGAAGTATCAGATAAATATATCTTTCAAAAATACCAACGGGAACATAATTTGGGCGTTAATGGGTTAAGACACAAGTTTATCTTTATTAATAAATTTTAACTTTGTAAAAAACCGAGTTGTTAGCGAGAAGAGAAAAACACGTTTAATCACGACAAGTGCTACTCATAAAATAAAATTAATTAAATTATAAATAATTAATAATAAATTAATTAAATTAAATTAAAAACCGTATTTTGGACAGCCAAAGGAAGAAATGTTCCGAAAAGTGCGCAGTGTAAACATTACTAAACATCTATAAAGTGTTGCAATCGATTTCGAAACACGAAACCTAACAGTAGAAACATCGCAGAATCAGAAAAAACTGTTCTTATTAGAACAAGACGAAATTCAAATTATAGGCGCTAAGTTGCCATCGATAGGACAAGTTTTTAGAATTTTATTTTATAATTTACGGAAAGTGAAATTGAACCTTCGACCTAGCTCATGTCTTGTTGTGAAAGAAGTGGAAGTGCCTTGGGAAAAGGCAAAAATTCCAGTCAGCCGAACGGCGTCAAGAAGAATCAAGAAATTGGAGTCCTTATACCAGAAGTGGAGGCAGTTACAAAGGCATTATAAACGACGATCGCAGATTTAAGAAGACCAGGAACAGCAGTTTCTTGATCATTTAAATGATCTTTTCGACATCGCACATGCTGATGCTTTAAAGATGATCACGATCGATGAAGATACACAATTTCTTCTGCATCAAAGGAAAAAAAGGACGACCAGGATCGATGATTGTAGGAGATCGAGTTATTTACACAAAAGAACACAGACAAGCGCTTCGTCAAGCAAAAGAAGAAGCACGTCGAGTTTGAGCGCAAGCAGCTATGCAAAGTACGTTTATCAAGAAATTACGAAATTAAAATTTTTCAAAATTTTGAATTCAAAAGGGGCACGTGATCCTTTTATCTGATCGAGCTCAAACTTTGCACAAATTTTTTTCTCACCTAAAGGAACAATTCTGGCGTGTGGGATCCATTGTATTTCGATAAAAAATTTTCTTTTCGGTATAGCTTAGAAGCACCCCGGTGTGTATAGATGAATACTTACAAACATTGAAAATACCATTTGCATACAAACAGAATAAAAAAGGTCCCAGTATTGATCTGGTCCCAGTATTGATGAAGGACTCCAACATTTAATAGCTTGTAGTTAGAATAAGCATTCCCTACCTTAACTCTTTGAAGTCTGCCAGATAAGTAGCTAGCAAGCAGTTTCATTGCATCAACATGAAAGCCAATGACAGCCAAAGTTAGTTTTACTGCTCACCCTAAGTTTTTTGATGTTCTTCCAAATAGTTTTCCTTGAGAGAGAAGCATTAAGTTTAGAGGAGAAACAACATGATTTCGATGACCTTGTCACAAGAACCGCTGCATTTCTAGCAGATCTAAAGAATTCCCCGTTCGTTGTAGAAGGAAGCCTTCTTCACTTTTTGTAAGGCTGTTTTTTATAGCATTCTGGACCTCATCGTCAAACCATGGACAGGACACATTTTTAATTGTAATAGTCTTCAACGGCACGTGTTTATTAAAAATATCACTAATTAATGTCGTCAGGGCACACGCTTTGTCATTTGTAGCTGCGTTTTTTTAATGAACTGAAGATCCAGTTCATTAAAAGAACGACGAGGAAAATTTCGCTAAAATCGAAATCGCGCCCAACTTCATTGTATAATCTTTCATAAGTAGAGTAATCTGAGTCGCGTTTTTTTAATGAACTATACAGGTCTTCATACAAAATTATCTATAAATTTTATTTTTTGACGTTTTTCGAAATTCGTGAAGTCGGCTACATTCAAAATATAAGGAAATCTTAAAATTTCCCTATAACCCAGATAGAGGGTAAAACCTGAGTAAGTGTCAGTTGTATGGCGAAGATCTATACAGTTCATTAAAAAAACGCAGCTAACAACAAACAGTTAAAAGAAATAAAAGAGATATCATGGTCGAGAGAGGACCATGACACCCCTACTATCATTATCATTGCCATTATCATCATTATCATTATCATTGCCATTCTCATAATCATTGTCGTTACATTACAATTATCATTGTCATTATCTTTATCATTGTCATGATCTTTATCATTGTCATTGTCATAATCATCGTCATTGTCACTATCATAATCATCGTCCTTATCATTATCATAATCATTGTAATGGTCATTATCATAAAATTTCTGCGTTTCATAGCAATAAGCCTAGAGGAGATGAGCTTAAGCAAACAGAGAGCAGAGAAGAAGACAGAGAGTAGAAAAGTAGAGTTTGGCAATAAAGAACACATATATAATAGGGAAAAGAAAAGAGTAGAGACTTAAGAGAAATAAATAGAGGTAAATGATGACTTATAATAGTAATAATATCAATTGGAATCATAAATTTAGATATCTGATATCATAATTAAGTTGAACCGCCAGTAAAATTTGAAGAAGAAATAGAATCCAGATTTTCGAGTTTTTCGACTTTCGTGACGTTGCCATCAGCAGTCCGCTTGATCAAAATACTAACTCTACTAGAAAACGCTGCGACAATCAGCCTTGAGTGTGATTGCAGTCTTCAGAATCTCTCTTGATTTAGGCGAGAGGTAGCAGCTGCCAACAACATCTAAGCCGACATCAGATAACAAGAGCTCTCTATGCTCTCTTTTACGAAATGCAGAAGCTGCTCTCATGAGACAATCCCGATCATACGGGCAACCGAATTTTAATATAATGGGAGAGGACGATATTCCACTTCTTTATATACGATAAGCATTAGTTAGATGGACTGGCTTGAGACCAATACTAAAGCAAAGTTGGTCATCATGCTTTTGAGATTCTCGGCATCTCTTTCAGGAACAGCAAACAAGATCGCATTAGACGCCGTCTCCCTTTGCTTTTTCTTTACCAGCTTTACCACAGTATTTTGTAGGGTGATATTTAAATTGTCCAGTTTTAGTGAAATGATGAACTCATTTTTCAAATCACAGAGCTCACGCATTGTGTTTATTATAAAATTACTCTGGTTTGCTAATTTCTCTTCTAATAAATGCACTGTGAGAACAGAGCTAGAGGAAACCGGTTTTGGAATGAGAGCAGGCATAGGCGATGCAGCCACTGAATCAATGCGAGCAGCCTTCGTACGAGTATTCATAGCGAAAAATGATGGAATACGAAAAAACCAAACATTCAAAAAGAATTTAACTTATTAATTCGGCAATTTTGTTTACAAATTTATTTTATTTATTTTTAAATTATAACAATGATCCAGAATACTATTTCTTTATTTAGGATTTATTATTTATAACTTAGCATTACTTAGTCGTAGTAATATGTGATTTTTCGGAGCCACTTCCGAATGCGTCTAAACTGCCTGCATTGTTCGCCTTTCCACAAAAAAATTACAATTAGTAATTCCACAATGGTCGCATTTATGTATATATTCTCATTTGTACTCTAATATGTTTGAACATTATTTATTGGATCCATCTGAGGGACCCAACTTGCCTTTTGCACCTACTGTTTGTATATTTTTGAAACTTCACACCTTTGTTTACATATGGTGAAAAATTAATTTTAGAATTTTCAAAATGGCTGTGTTTAAAAGGCGTCACGTCAAAAGGCACGACAGGACAATCAATACCTCCAATATTCCAATAATAAAATGTACTTATGTACTCAGACTATAAATAATAGAGGAAGTTAATTCCGGAAGTATTTTATTAGAAAATATTGTAGTACATTCTACATCACGCATTGATTGCAATATATATGGCAGTTGGCGTGTAATTTTATAGGAAATATTTTTGTATGCAATTTCAATTTAAAAAAAGGAAATACACTCAATTCTGTTTTCTGTTACGGTTTTGATATAACACGGTTTGAAAATAAATAAATTTTACATTTTTTTACACGATTTTATTCCATTTAGCACGATTCAAAATCTTTTCGGCTTCAATTTTTTTTGGTTAAATTTAATTTTTGCGAAATATGTTCATATCACAAATTAGGGGGAATTCCCTTGTTGTGGATACAAGCAAATTTACTGGTCAGAGCAATTGTAAATAGCACAAATTTAGGGGAATTCCCTTTTAATGCATACAATCAAATTTATTTGTGACAACAACTAGAATGTGTTAATATTTCTGAACACATACATATATTTTTTTTCTTTAATAAACCTGAATAGTTGTTCTTAAAAAATCCTTGTTTTTCACTAATTTCAATAAGTTTTAGAGACAAGGAACCCTTACTTATTTTATACTTATTTTACACTTATTTTACATACGAATAATGTCTTTTTTTACACGTTTTTTTTAATACGGGTTTTCCTGGAACCAATTTCCGTGTAAAAAATAGACGTCAAACAGATTTTTGAAGCGTCGAATTCAAATTGTCCTATCTCGTCATCTCCTGCGCTCACTGATCAGTAATCAAAGAGCAGCGCTCCGTGTTTCTGAACGGTATGCTACCTGTTTGCTGAGCGGAAAGAAATGCCTTGAACACAATTTGAAGCACAAAACACTAAACACATTTGTCTCTGTATCTTTTGCTTAAAACACGCACACAATTGGACCTCGCGCACAAAAAACAAATTCTGTCATTTCTGAAACAAATATGACAATTCTCTTTTGTAAACAAATTGAATATATAAAGAAGCAAAAGAAGAGCTTGTGAACAAAAGCTGTCAAAATAGAAATAGAGCTATCTCACGGACATGCGTTTCTTTATCTAAAAACAAATGTTCGTAGATAACTAATTTTTTTCTTGAATCCCATAAGAGCCTGTGTAAATTTGACAGTTGATTTTGTTTTTGAATGTTTTGTTCGTCCAATTGTGTTCGAGGCAATAAAAACAGTAAACAAGACGAGAAAAAAGGTGCCACGTTTGATTTATCCAAATGAATTTTAATTATCCAACAAAAAGAAAATTCCCAAAATTAAAATGCTGTACACTTGCTTGATAATTATTTATTTGAATTCCGAGGAAAGTCGAATGGTGGAAAAAGCAACTCTGCTCGCAATTAATGCCTTGAACACAATTGGAAGCACAAAACACTAAACACATTTGTCTCTGTATCTTTTGCTTAAAACACGCACACAATTGGACTTCGCGCACAAAAAACAAATTCTGTCATTTCTGAAACAAATATGACAATTCTCTTTTGTAAACAAATTGAATATATAAAGAATCAGAAGAAGAGCTTGTGAACAAAAGCTGTCAAAATAGAAATAGAGCTATCTCACGGACATGCGTTTCTTTATCTAAAAACAAATGTTCGTAGATAACTAATTTTTTTCTTGAATCCTATAAGAGCCTGTGTAAATTTGACAGTTGATTTTGTTTTTAGTGTTTTGTTCGTCCAATTGTGTTCAAGGCATAATGTAGGCGTGAGGGCGTGTTGAAATCTAAAATCGGGATATGTATATATACAAAACCACTACGTGTACCCTAGCGTAATGGGTATCAAAACTGGAAATAAATATTTTTAATAATTGGTCCCTGTAAGTAACTAATGCAGATTATGTAAAAAGCAGTTAAAATAATCACATAAAAACGTCGTTTTCTTAAAAAGGTACATGAATAATATATAATAATATCCATAAATTTCAAAGCGTCGTTTCATTACCTTTAATTTCGTATACTGGACTTCAATATACACTATCAATTTTAAAAGACAATCCTAAATAAACTGTTGAGATATGTCAATTTTAACGGCTACTATAAAATAGCCGCAGTAAAATAGTATTTTTAGGCCAATTAGTAGGTGCGTATGCGTCCTCCAGCCTTCGGCCTACGGCCGCGATTGTTGATTATAACCCTTACTGTGGTACCTAAATAAGTGCGTCGTGCGTTGCGTTTCTGTCCAAATGAAATTGGAACACACAGTCTTATGGAAGTGGCTGAAATAATAAGGTGTTTACATAAAATGGTTTTTCCAGGTTTTTGGAATAAACTGTTTTAAGTCCCAAAACCACTCGTAAACTATTTTAACTCCCGTGAAATTGTTGTTGCTATTCCAGCGCTAAACCAAAATGCGTTTGGTTTTTAGCCTCAGTTTTTAGTTTGCAAGTCTGTTTCGAAGTTCGGAATGCAGACACACTATCTTTCTCCTTTTCTAGTGCCAATAAGTTAGAAAGAGATAAAGAGAAAGTACCACCAAACTATTCTGCCAAATGTCAAAACAAATTTAAGCGTTTCATGTCGTAAGTAATATGTTTATTTAAATAAGTATAATATGTAATAAATGACAAAAAATTAACTATTTCAGATGCAGAAATCAACAAAGAGAACTTTGTGGTCGATGGGGGCGGAATTAATGCTACTGGACCTGTGGCAAGAAAATATTGACGGCCTGCGCGGACTCCGCAAAAATGTCCATATTTATAGGGAGATGGCGGCGGAGATGGCCCAACACGGTTATATGGTTGGTCCGGAGGAGGTCGGGATGAAGTTAAAAAACATGACGACCAAATACCGGTAATTGTTTTTTATTACGATGTGCATGTATTCATCATAAATAATAATGCTTTCACTGTAGGAAAACTAAAAACCTTGTTGGGGTATCGGGTGGTTCACCAGCAGACTGGGTGCACTTTTCGCGAGTGCACCAAATAATCGGCAGTTTTGCCGTTCATAATGTCGTCGTGGAGGAGTCGGTGGTTGAGAGAGGTGAGTGCCATAAAACATTTGAACAAAATCTACCTTTATTATAATACATTTCATTCTACATAATACATTTCATTATTGATTTTACTTTTTCACATAGATTCGCCACCACTGATCCATTCGTCGCCATCACCGTTGCCAGGTCTGTCACCAACGCCATTGCCACGTCCGCTCCCGTCGACATTGTCACATCCATCGTCGTCCTCCCAGTTATTGCGTCCATCGTCATCTCCGCTGTCTTGTCCACCGTCATCTCCGCTGTTTCGTCTATCGCCATCTCCGCTGTTCCGTCTATCGTCATCTCCGATACCAGGATCATCAATGCCGTCCTCTCCACTGCTCCGTCCGTCATCGCCGCGATCATCACCTGCAAATAAAATTGACAGGGTGCTTAAATATTGCGATGATGCAGATAAGGAATTGAAGGAAGGAATGGAGGCTCAGCAACAGATTGGCATGCGATTGCTAGAGTTAGAAGAAAGAAAAGTAGAAATTATGACACAAATGATGGCTGACTGCAAAAACATGCCTGACTGTATTAGTGACTTCATTAAGTCTCAAAAATAAAAACAATGATAAAAATAAACTATGCTTTTTTTACTTAAATTGGAGCAGAGTGCGCTTCGAACCAACTCTGCTTGCGCTCTATCACGAGACAAGTCCGTTGTGGTGCTTGGGTATTGCCTCCCCCTCTCAATTCTCCGTTGTGCTCTTGACCACCGAGGCACTACACCATCGCCCTCATCCACAAGGAAGTTGTGGAGTACACAGCACGCCTTTATGACAGCATTGGCGTTTCCAATTTTGTTGTCCACGCCTTTGCCAATGCGACGGAATCTATGATTTTTTAAAATCCTAATAAAGGAAAGTTAAACGCAAATTATTCGTACGATACCTGGCTTTAATGCAGTGCTGGCCAAAACTTATACAATCATATTTTGTGCATGTGTAAAGCGTTGAGAGAGGTTGTTTTGCGGAAAAATTCTCTCTGCGCGGTACACTGAAAAGATTGTTGTTTTGGGTTGTTAAACTTTAAATCATACAAATGATTTTGCAATGAAATTGGGTTTACTATTTCTCAATTTATTCCTAATTCAGATTTTTAAACATATTTTTTAATAGCAGACTTAAACTTAAATATTAATTGTGCCCTTTCTTCATTAATAACCTTATCAAAATCTAAATGACACGTTCTATAGTGCCTCTTTACAAAAAATTTAGATGCGCGTTCCACCTTTTCATGACAAATCATGCATTGCGGTTCGCCTAAAAAATGTTCAAAGAAAAAATAGTGATTCTTCCATTCCTTATTAAACATTTTGCTCAGTGCAATCATAAAATAGTCTGGTGCGATCTTGCTTGCTTGAAGTCTGCACGTCGACTGACTCACTTGATACGAACGATCGCTAGTTTCGGTGTGAAAACCCGACCGCTTTTGTCGTGTACATGTGAATAGCCGAGCAGCACTGCTTTAATGTGACCGAAGGCATTTTCCACTACTCTGCGGGCTTTTGATAAGTTGTAGTTGAATGCGCGGCGTTCCACACTATTTTCCACGCTGAAAGGGTAAGGCTTCATCAAGGTGGGCGACAAACGGAAAACTGAGTCGCCAATTATGAACACGCCCACATTGACCCCATCCAGCACTTAAGTTTTCTCCCGCAGAATAGAGGAATTTTGGGGTTCACGCTTCAGTGCCGATTTCTCAAACATCTGCGAATCGTTGCACCTACCTGGGCTGCCGACATTTATATATAAAAATTTGTGTCTGTAAAAAGATAAATAGAATGTGGGTTTATATTGCAACATTAATGTATGTACATTGTGTATATGTGCATACGATACCTTGCATCCACCAGAGCTAAGAGAACTGTGGAATACCACCCTTTATAATTATAGTAGTCCACTGCATCCTCTTTTTTAGGGTGAACCTCTATGTGGCAACCATCTGCAAGGAATAATTATATTGAGTAGTGAATACTTTTAACATTACTAATATAAACATACATACCAACAGCACCCAGACACTGTGGGAAGCCTATTCGAGCAAACCCATTAACACATTCATCGACTTTTCCAGACGTGAATGGCAAATTACTTAGGTAAAGTGGGAAAAGTACTTTCCACACCTCCATTATAAAATCCAGGAAAATAATGCAAACTGTGCATTTTGCTACGCCGAATGTACTTCCAATAGTTCGATATTCCGCTGATGAGCCGAGAGTATAGAGTGCTATAGCAACACGCTTCTCCTGCGATATAGTTTCGCGTGAGTTGCATCTCTTCTTCTGCAGGTTTTTAAGATATGCGCACAATCTTTGAAAAGATCCTCGGCTCATGCGGAAATTTTCCTTAAAGAAATCATCACTATTTCTCTGGCAGTCCACTTCCCAAAATGTACTACTGCGGGGCTATAATTAGGAATCTTAAGCTTGACCACAATAAATTAATACTGTTGAATATTTACCACAATCTACAAAGTCCTATTTATAGACATCAGCGCTATTCGCAGAGCCTTCACCATGGCTTACTTCTTATGTAAATGAAAATAAGTCTGATTTACGATGTACGACTTTTCACTTTCCAAATTCTGAAAACTTGCGAATTTCGTCACCATAGCAGAATACATTTCAACAATTTTGAATATTAATGTTATTTTATTCATTGTATTGTAAATTAAAGCGAGGCAAAATTTTAAAAATAGTTGCGTAAATAAACAAACACAAAACAACAACTGTTTATTTCTTCTTTTCGGTTTGACAGCCCGGACCGGATTATGTATGGAAACACTAGATCAGCTGATCGATTTTCGAACACCTTAACCAGATTAAATATTTTTATGTAAACAGGCTATAAGAAACGCACTGACGGAGACCACTTCGAATTTCCAATTTTGACATGCGCTACGAAGTGAAGTTGGCGGCAGATATCAGAAAAATGTTCATGTGCGTGTTTATGTTTAAAAACTTTTTGTCAAAACATGGCGACGCAACGCAGTTATTTCGGTATAGCGCAGCGTAGTTTCTAAGGCGCAGTGATAAACGCAACGCAAGACGCACTTATTTAGGTACCACAGTTAGTATGTCTAACGGCGGCTAAAACGCCTAACGTAGTAAAATAGTATCTTTAGGCCAAGTTTTTGGTGCATCGTTTAGGAAAGTCTTTTAAAATTGATGGTATATATAGAAGTGCCGTATACGAAATTAAAGGTAATGAAACCCTTAAATTAATGGAAATTCTTATATATTCTTCACGTCTTTTTTTAAGAAAACAACGTTTTTTGTGATTATTTTTAACTTTGTTTTACATAATCTGATATACATACATATTTTAATAATAGGTTCCTATAAATAAAAGCAATTATTATAAATATTTATATGCCGTTCAAAAGCAAATGAAATTACCTTTCTTTTGATACCCATAACGGTACACATGTTGTATGTACATGTACCAACGGTTGTAACGTGTATGGCTTGCATAATATTGTTGGAAACGTAATCCAATTAGCTGTCATTTATGTGAAACAATATTTGGAACAAATGCAGAACAGCTGCCAAGCTCAGATTTTTTTTTACCGTTATTTGAGACCGTTACAACCGGAAATGGCCATGTTTTTCGGGCGCTTGTCAGCCTTCTTTGATTAATGACCGCTTGAAGGTCAAGTAAATGGTACTAATAAAAGGCACTTATTTCATAAACTAAGTGAGTTAGTGAAACAAAGGAAGTACTGTTGGAACGGTATCGTATTACATTACTTTAGCTTTACTTTTCAAAATTTCAATTACAATTTTGTCTGCGTCGCTCTATTGAAAATATTTGAAAATAAAAAAATTATATGAAATATCGCGAAATTTTTTGTCGCGCGATTTTTCATAAAAGTTTTTTTACTTCAAATGTTTTTTCCGTGTTTTCCATAACTGTAATTTGTTTTATACCTTATAGCCTGTTTCCATAAAAATATTTAATCCGGTTAAGGTGTTCGAAAATCGTCAGCTGATCTAGTGTTTCCATACATAATCCGGTCCGGGCTGTCAAACCGAAAAGAAGAAATAAACAGCTGTTGTTTTACTTGTATATTTACGCAGCTATTTTTAAAATTGTGCATCGCTTTAATTTATAATACAGTGAATAAAATAACAATAATATTAAAAATTGTTGAAATGTATTTTGGTATGGTGACGAAATTCGCAAGTTTACTGAATTTGGAAAGCGAAAAATCGTACATCATAAATAACAAATTCCTCTCAGTATGTCGAGTTTTTTTTGACATTTGGCAGAATAGTTTGGTGACATAAATTATCTCTTCTTAACTTATTGGCACTAGAAAACGAGAAAGATAGTGTGTCTGCAATTCCGAACTTCGAAACAGACTTGCAAACTAAAAACAGGCTAAAAACCAAAAAAATTTTGGTTTAGCACTGAATCGCAATAACAATTTCAACGGAGTTAAAACAGTTTACGAGTGGTTTTGGGGCTTAAAACAGTTTATTCCAAAAACATGGAAAAACCATTTTATGGAAACACATATTAGTGTGGCCGTTTGGAAGAAAAACATTGTCGTTCCAAGGACAACTTGTCACGTTTTTCTAAAAATCAATATAACTCCTTAACCGCCATGTTATGGACAAAAATATATGTTACATAAATAAAAGATATTAAAAAGACCTTTCCAACGGTACTTCGTTTGTCCTGCTAACTCACTTAGTTTATGAAATAAGTGCCTTTATAGTACCATTTATTTGACTTTCAAACGGTCATAAATTCAAGATGGCTGACCAGCCCTCAAAAAAGCATGCCACTTCCGTTCCTGATGGTCCCAACTAACGATAAAAAAAAGATGAACAAAATCTGAGCTTGGCAGCTATTCTGCTTTTATGCCCAATATTTTGACGAAAACCGTTCAGTTTTGGAGAAAAATTAAATTTTATATTTTTAGTAATATGTTTTTACATTTATTAATTTTTTTTCTAAGTTCAAATTTAAAGTTAAAATTTCAAAGGACTATAACTCCGGAACTAGAGGAGAGCAATAAAAATTGTCATTGTTCGGGTCAGTACGGAAAACAATTGAGCCCCAGGGAGAATTATATCTAAATTATCTCTGCTGAGTGATAATTAATGCCAGAGATAATGAGATAGGACACTTCGAATTCGCCTCTTCAAAAATCGGTTTGAAGTCTATTTTTTATAAGCTGTGGAATTTATGTACAATATACGTGAGAGCTACCACATTGTTGTTCTTATTTTCTGTCTTTCAGTATGTTGAAAAAATTAGCTGTTTCATGTTTCACCACGGATTCATGTAGTTATGAAATCAGCTTGGCTAGACGCAGTATCTTTTGGAACGGTTTCATTACTGGAATGTCGATACAATCGGTGGCTACACACTGTGGTTTCTCATATGGTTTCAAAAGTCGTAAACATGTGATGCCAAAGTGTGTGTGAAATTTACTGAATATCCAAATGTTGGCCAGAGTGAGAGAAAATATGAACACGCGTTCGGCAAACTATGCTCTTCTTTCCTTTGACAACTGCTTTCTTGTGTGCGTGCAAAGAAACTGAGAAGCAGGGTCCATTTTCGTTTCAAAAATTCTCGACACTAAAGTATAGACTTTTGTCTTTCTTCTGTTGTATGTCGCGATCGCAATTTCCATCCAAGCTTTCATTGAAGTAAACCTGAAAGCCAAGTCTGCAACCGCAGCGCTTTGTTTGGTAGCCATAAGCTTTAGTCAAGCTTTGGAAAACCAAGCCAACAACCATAGCGTTTAGCATTGGTATTGATCGTGGAAGCTAGCTGGTAGCGAGCTTCCAAACCAAAAAAATCATAGCTCTTTGCAGTGACCATAAAACGCTTGGTTTAAAGAAATAATAATAATAATAAAATAAATAATCCAAAACCAAACGCGGAAGAATTAAATTGGGAACGATTTAATTCTGCCGATATTGATATTTCGCAATACAAAAATTGCGAAAGAATTGAAATTGCGACACGCGCCAACACCGACCCACTTTGGTGCGGTCGACGGGTGCGTCGACCAAGCCAGAGTGGAACCAAGAAAAAGATTCCAACGAGAGTCTTAGAATTATATCGGAACGACGAGGTCGTCGTGTCGTGTTTCGCGTATCAAGTCGCGGGTTAAATAATAAAAATAAATTATAGTCAAGTCGCGATTAAGGAAATGGTGTTAATAAGGATTGAAATCTTGAAAATCGTGAAAGTGTCCCTGTTTGTTTAAAACAGCTATAAGTGAAATAACATTAATTGTAATAATATAAATTACGAGATTTAGTGGAATCCGTAACAAAATATATAGTAAAACATAATACAAGTATAAGTGCAATATAGTTCGAACAAAACGTGTAACGAAACAAGAAAGAATTAAATAAACAAGCTAAAAACCCACAATAAGGGGTTTCACTCGTTGTCCTGAGGACGACGAAATCCGTAAGAAGACCACCCTAAGAAAACATACAACAATTGGCGCAGCCGGTTTTTCGAGCCGAGGATCGCTCGAAGGGAAAAAGTGAGTAGAAATAAAATACGAAATGTGAAATAAGAATAGCAGTTTGGAAAATTAAAACAGTAAAATAACAAATTTGTAGCAGTTATAAGTTATAAGCTCTGAAATTAAAAGTTAAGAGCAAGTGATCGTATAAGCGAAAAACAAGTTTAAAAGAGAAAAAAAATGAACTAATAATTCCAGTAATAAATAAAACAGTGAAACTAAAGAATTGAGATAAGAAAGTAGCTTAGAGAAAATAATTAATAATATTTTAATAATAATTTAATAATAATTCACTAATAATAATTTAGAAATGAAGTTGCGAGGATATTTTGAAAAGTGAAATAATAATTTTAGGAATAAATTAGAAAGTGAAATTGTAGCAGTGACAAATAAAAGTAAAGTAAAATAGTAAGATATATCACAGTGACAAAACATGAGTAAAATTAGAATAATTCGAATCTAAATAAATTGAAGTATGTTAATACTTAATAATGGCTATAAATAAAAATTGATTTAAACTAATTAAGTTGTTAATTTATTTAACAACATTTACATTAATTTTCAGCGTTGGCAGTCGGTTCCAGTTCCGAATGCCAACAAATCAGCATACATCCTGGTGAAAGGTACTGGTTTATGTGCTAGTTATCTTTCGTTAATGCCAGTAATCAACTTAAACGTCGTCAACATTAACAACTTCGAATTTTTGCGGGTTTTTTTAATTAACGATATTGGTTACTGTGAGATATATTGGCGAAAATCATAATAATTTTGCTAACTTTAATAGATTCTATTTAAAGTGGAAAAACTCAAATGATAACCGCAAATTGTTAAAAGCAGGAAACCAATCCAGAATACTAAAACAAAACGCGTACAGTATACGGGTTGACTTAAAATTACACACGTTAAACAAATTTTAACGATTAACTTGATTTCAAAGCCGCACATTTTTCGGGTGTGTCTTAGACTTTTGTCCTCAAATTTGTATTTGATTTCAAAGTCGCACAGTTTAATTTGCTTGATCGATAATTAGTTTCATCAGTTCGTCGGAAAATTTTGAAAGTTGAAAAATTTTTTTTGGGTTACTTTAAAAAACCATTATTAGAAGTTAAACGGTTAAAGTAATGCGCTTAGAGACTTCATATTGGTTGGAGAATCAAAGCAAAATTAGATTGGTTGTTTAAATGACAAGCAATTAACGAGGAAATAACTCAAACGAGTTCACAGATTGCAAACGTTGCAGTTTTGTTGGCCGCTAAGAAATATAGGCAGTGCGTTCGTTCCTTTCTGGGGGTCTTAAATTACCTCAGCGAAGTCACAAAAATTTTTACGCTTCGGATCTGCTTGAAACAAAGCTGAACAGCGAAGTCACGAAAATGTTGACGCTTCGGCTCTGCTAGAAAGAAAGCAGCAGCGGACGTCAGCGTACAAACAAATAAACAGATGTTCAGCGAATGTTTACTGCACGCTCGGTAAACGAAGCGAGCAAGAATTCTAAGCCGGTTAAGGAAGTTGAATATTCATATGAAAATTTTAATTATATCTCATTAAAAAGTACTACGACTAGTATAAAAATTAAACGTGTAATAAAACGATGGAACGTTAAGTAGCGGCGCTAAGCAATCGTTTTACGACATTTTTCACAAAACACTTGAAAATAAATTTAAATTCAATACATTAGGAGTAATTTATGTATACTCTTACATAGGTAAATTGTAAACATTGGGAAAAATAAAACCCCACTAAACTATATGTCGTTCGTTTAATTAATTAGAATTAGATAGGACTCATAAAGAACTGAAACGCCAGTTGGGGGAATTCATATCTAGGACTTGGGCAACTTTGAAAGAGACAGTAGGCAATAAGGAAAACGTAGAATTGATAAAGTCTAGAGTAGGGGACCTAAAAGAATTTTCCAGTGTAGAAAAAGCAGACGCAATAGTAGAGGAATTACTTAAATTCCTAAACCAGATAATAGAGAATAAGACAGAAGATTCCAAGACATGGGAATTAGAGTTTAACGCGTTAAGAAATAGATACGACAATTATTTAGTAAATAAAGAGTTTCAGGAAGACTTACTCGCGAACGTAGAGCGAGAGAACGAAAAACTAAGGGAATTATTAACAAAAAAAGGGATAACCGAGGAAACGTTGAATAGAACCTTAGACCAGGGATTTACACAGAAATCAAGAGAAGACTGTAGCTCTTTAGAGGAAGCAAATAGACGCATACAAGAGTTAAAAGAGCAGAATAGATTTTTAAGTCAAGAGATATCGCTAGACCACGATCGGACGCTTTATCATAAGGAAGCTGCACCGTCTGCAGTTAGTCAGAAAGATTACAACGGAAGGTCATTTCAACAGATTAAGACGACAAATAACATACACAAAATGGGTATAGGTGAGATAGCCACAATTATGAACAGGCTGGTACCTCTCTTTTCGGGAACGAAGTCATCAGACTTACGCGGTGAAGTGTACAAATTCATACAGGGGTGCTAATTAGCTACAAGGGAGGTAGGTGCAGACAACAGTCAGGACTACATAGACTGCATTAAGCAGAGATTACACGGGGATGCGTATGATTTAGTGAGGTCACAACGATTCACAAGCCTCGAGGAATTCTACGTCACAATAAAAAGGGCATACTTACCTAGGGTCACCTTAGACTCAGTGATAATAGGTGTCCAAAGTTGTAGCCAGTTACCTAATGAAGATATACGACAGTTTGCAAGACGCCTAAACGCCCTTCGAACATAGGCAATAGAAATAGTTCGAAAGGATTACAACGGAGACGGAGATAGGGCACTGTTGAGTATGGTGGAAGGGGCCGTAGAAAAAGCATTTAAAAAAGTATTAAAAGACGCCGCATTGAGAATTTATATGCTCAACGTGACGAAGAAAAATATTGAACAAATGCTAGAATTAGCAGTGGAGGCACTAGAAAACATACAAAGCAGTAGATTCCTCCAAACACACCACTTAAATATTAACATGAATTCGCCGCTTCTTGCCACCATGCCGTATAACCTGCAAGAGCAAATTCGACAGGGAAGTCATGGCAAAGCTGCAGGAGAAAAATGGACAGGCAACCAGCAAGGATACAAAATCCTTCACAAGGAGCGACAGAGAAAATAATCTGCTCTTTTTGCAACAAGCGAGGTCATACTAGAGATGATTGCTTAACTCGCAAAAACACGCCATATTGCGACAAGTGTTCAAAATATGGACACGAGCCGAACTGGAGGTGTGACCAAAAGGGAGGCCAGAGAAATGTGGCAAGGAACACATATCAAGGGACTAATTTTCGAAATCAAGGAATACAACAAGGGAATCCAATCCAGCCAAATGGACAATCAAACCGAATACAACAGAACTGGCAATCAAACCAGGTACAACAAAACTGGCAGCCAAACCAAACCCAGCAAAATTGGAATCAAAACCAATTTCAACAGAACGGGAACCAAAGAAGGGCAATAAACATTAATCCGAATACACTCAACGGTTTGCAAAGGAATCAGACTCCTATGAACCCGCCAAACAGAGTGAGCCAGACAATATGTCATTGGTGCAATAGACCAGGACATATGGTAAAAAATTGCGAGGCAAAAAGAAATTGGGAAACGTTGCAAAGTAATCGTCCGGGAAACTATCAAGGGCCCAGAACAGGCCAATAATCGGGGAACCCAAAAATATTAGTAACTTAAGGCTAAATGAAGGAGTAGCAGTAATTCATACATCCGAACCGGTTGTGGATACGTTACCAACTTTAACAAATAAAGTGGTAACCGTAAGTCCGACATCGGAAGCGATTGTTGAAACGTTACGAACTTCAAAAGACTTAAAAATTAATATCAAGTTGAAGAAGACTGATAATAATGTCACAGAGAGAGCAATGTCACAGAGAGAAATCATACAATTGTAGAAACAGTTGATTCGGAGATGCCACTCAAAGTTGGAGAAAAAAAGGCAAATTTAAATCCAAAAATACCTTGCTCAATGAATAAGTTAGCAAGTAACAATAAAAATAGAAATACAGTACAACCTCCCTAATCCGGACAGATATAGTTTCAGCATCTGTCCGGATTAGTGGATCGTCCGGACTAGAGTTAAAATTAAATTTTAAACGCATTACATATTTGTACATATATATTATTTATTTTTATTACTGAAAAGAAACATAAGTACTCAAGAAACATAAGAATTCATTTGTATTGAATTAATTTACAGAAACATAAAGGAACATACTAAAAGTGACCGAAAATTCATTTTGAAAAATAAGAATTTATTTTTGTTTGAATACATGTATCTTTATGTAATTTGTCAGCTTTATTTTTAAATTCTTTTAAAAATAAAATATCCTTATCTGTCGCTTTAGTTCGTTCAGCCCATAAAATAGCTTTTCACTTGTCAGTTCACTTGCCTCTTTATGTGAGACTTTGTTTTGAGCATTTTCAGACTCCTCCAAAGAACTATCAAGTTCTTCAATATTTTGGTTAGCAATTACTGCCACTTGTCTGATTGATTTGCCACTATCAATTGTATCCAATATTTTGCACTTTTCTGCCAACGTTAATGTTTTATGTTGTCGTTTATTTACGGGAGCCATATTTACGTCTTAACTCCACGCAAACTCAAGTAAGCTAAAATATTTTACACATTCTTTAATTCTTGCTCACACACAATGCTTATTTTGTCTAGCGGTAACATAACGAAGAAATTTTATTGAGAAAAAAGAACACTTGTCCGGACTATAGAGGAAAAATTTCTAAACTGTCCGAAAAATTTAAATGTCCGGATTACTGGATAGTCCGAATTAGCGAGTGTCCGGATTAGGGAGGTTGTACTGTACAGAAACAGGAGTATCTAACTGGAATTAAACCCCGCTAAATGACGTGTTCATCGAATTACCTTGCGCAGAGGCAATAAATGAAAAACTCATCTTACTGGTAGATACAGGAGCAGATACAAGCTTGATAAAGAAATGTGCTATAAAAGATAGCACGATAATAGACAAGTCGAATAGGAAAGACTTAAGCGGAGCATTTGGAGGTTGTGTGACCACAGAAGGATCAACTACTATATGTCATAATGAGGTACAGTCCTTACATTTAACCACAGAATAAATAGTATACAGAAGTCGCATCTCGGCCTTTGATGCTTTTTCGCTTCGTGGTGCGGTCGGAACAACTGAGGGGAGATCAAACAACGAGACAGCAAACGTGAGCAAAGAGAAGCAAGGAGAGAGCAAGCATAAAACGTTTATGTGTGCGTACATCTGTTTTGCTAGACTGCGTCGTGAATTAACGTGTGTTGATAAAATTTTGTTTCAAGTTTTTGATTTCTGTATTTTGGTTTTCTTCCCTTGAAAGTTTCATATTTTACATTGCATAGCTATGTGCACAATCAACAAGAGTTACTGGTTAATTGTAGTGCTCCAGTAAAAAAATTACTATAGAAAAAAATTAAATATTGCCGGCACTTTGGATCTACAGCGGCGGTAATTCATTTTGAAAGAAAATTTTACTGAAAATTATACACAAAATAGGGTATTTCGAAAATATTAATTATGATGCCAAAACTGTTCAAAAATGTTAAATTTCGTAAAATTAAAATTGTTAAAATGTAAAATTTCGATCTTTTTAAGTATATTGGCAGAAAGTCTATTTATGAAAACAAAATAATTAAATGTAAGCGCCCAGTTGGAAAACATTGATTGAGGTAGAACAGCTGAGGGGAAGAACAAACAGCGTGTGAAGCTCCGAGAGAGCTTGTTTTGCGAAAAAAAACTCTTTCTGAGGTACACTGAAAAGATGGAAGCACCGGCGCAGCACCAATAAAAAAAAGGAAAAATAACCATAAACATTAATGGGAATGATATTGTAGTCAATATTGATCAACCAATCAGACATTGTGTTTCGCCTAAATTATTTTCAAAAAACAAAAAGTCATTCTCCCATTCCTTATTAAACAGTTTTCACAGTGCATTTATAAAACAGCGTACGATCTTGCTTGCTTGATGTCTGCACGTCGACTGACTGCTCTTTATATGAACGATCGCTAATGTCGGTGCGAAAAAACGACGAGTGCTGTCGTGTATATGTGAATAGCCGAGAGAAAAACGATGATAGGGTGCCAATATTGGAACCCTAGAACAAAATTTGCTTTGTACGAGATGCAACTTCTGTATACTATTTATTCTGTGATTTAACGCTACACGTTGTGTCACTGAAACAAGGAGTATTGGCAGACGGCCTATTAGGAAGAGATAATTTGTGGAACAACTCCATTATAAATGCAATGGAAAAGATTTTAACACTCTTCAACACTCTTGAAACTTGTAACGAAAATGTAATTTTCATTACAACCACGGGTGTAGAATCTGGCCTGCACCACACCTGAGCTGCCCCATGAAAAACCGCTTTCAAGGGATGCAGTAACCTTGAGTTTCGCAGTCCCAACTTAAGGTGGAATTAATTCTGCAAAGCAATTTGCAAACACAGCGAAACAATTTGCAAAACACAGCAAAGCAATTTGCAAACACAGCAAAGCAATTTGCAAACACAGCGAAACAATTTGCAAACACACCAAACAAACGAAACAAGATCCTAACCTGAAGCAAACGAAGCAACCTCGAACACCAGCACAAACGAAACAACATCGCACATAAAAATAAACGAAGCAACATTGAACCGCAACCAAACGAAGCAGCATCGAACATCAAAATAAACGAAGCAACATCGAACCACAAACGAAGCAACGTCGAACATCACGCTTAAACAACTGGGAGTGAAGCAAAACAAATAACAAGAACAAAAATACATAGCCGTGAGATCAACAACAAAAACAATAGCCGAATAAAAACCGGAATTCCAAAAGAACACAAACAGAAGTACATAGCCACTGTTTGAACAACAAAACATGCACGAAAGCGGGAATACAGAAAACGACAAACATCATAATATAATACACATAGAAAATTACACCAACTACCACAGGCAAGTTTACATTGAACAAATATATAATAACAAGCTCGTTTTAGAACAACAACAAGTGCATGGAACCCTGACAACAAATACACTAAGGGGATTAGCAGATGAATATTGCAATGATACCAACAACAACACCACAGCAGAGAAGAAATTTACAACAAATACACAAAGGATTATTAGATTATTGCAATAATACCAACAACATTCAACACACACGGAAACTTATCGACGACAACTATACATAAAAAGTGCAGCGACGATTACTGAGCGCCTGGAATCACAAGATGATTAGCGGTCAAAATCTTCGACAAAAAACAGACAACAACAAACACAAGTTTGGCAAACAAAACAACAACGTACACTTGGAAAAAACTGGAGCCGCTACTACAACAAATGAGACAAGCGGATTAAGTCAAGGCCACGCAAAAGGAGCGTTGACCCTGACAAAAAGGTAGCCAAGTACCGCTACCCTTGGGATACAAAAGGAACCACCAATCCGTACAGATTCACTTTTCTGGAAGCCAGCAAGCGGTAAGCACATTTTTATATTTATTAATACGTTGATCCTTGATTCTTGATCTTGACGTTGAGCTTGCCGAGCGGGCGTCAACATCGGAGCCTCGTTTCCACCACTAGAGCCTTGTATCACTGATCCTTGTTTCTTGATCTTGACGTTGAGCTCACCGAGCGGGCGTCAATATCGCAGCCTCGTATCCTTGGTCCTTGATCTGGTCATTGAACGCACCTAGCGAGCGCCAATAGTGAAACCATCTATCTTTGATCCTTGATTTTTGATCCTGACGTTGAGCTCACCGAGCGGGCGTCAATAACCAAGCCGTGCGTCCACGAATCCGAATCTTGACGTTGAGCTGCTTACCGACGCAGCGACAACTAAACCGTGTATCCTTGATCCTTGATTCTCGATCTTGACGTTGAGCTCGCCGAGCGGGCGTCAATATCAGAGCCTCGTATCCTCGATCATTGGGTTTTGATCTTGACATTGAGCTCGCCGAGCGATTGCCAATCCCAAATTCCAAGCGATCGTGCCCCTGCGAACACCCCTCGAGATTTCACTGGTCCCGAACCAAACGGAACCTTAAAAGAACAAATCTTTACCTAAATCAAGAAATCAAGTAGCCATAGATTTTCATGTCACACTAACCAAACAATAACAACCGGAGAAAATTTAGAAATAAAGCGAACAAACACACTAATCTGCGTTTTGACTTACACACTAGAATCCATCATACATACACTACCAACATACATAACCTTCTTTTCCTACAGGGTAACTTAAGTAGATTTTAGAAATAAAAAATATAAATTTAAGTAACATTTGTTATCGAAATAGTGAATAACCAAGTAAATAAAAATCAATAAACAAGGAATTAAAACTAAAACAAAACTGCGTTATTATTGCGGAAGACCCCTGGGCATCCGCGGGTATATCCAGGCAGGACAGAGGGGAAACCTCGTTACAAAATGGCGCCCGAACAGGGACTTTAGAAAAGCAACGGAAAACAAAACCATCAAAGAGCATTGAACAAGTGATAAATAACAACAAAACAGCGAACATAGACAAACACACAGTAAAAACAAGCGCAAATAAACCGAACACTCGATAACCACGACTTAAAAATTTCGAACTTAACAGAGTACAAAAAAAAAACAAGGAAAACATCCAAGTGCGCGAAGAAAAAATTTTAGTTATACAGGGACATTCGATAACAAGTGAAATTTCGAACTTAACAGAGTACAAAAAAAAAAAAGGAAAACATCCAAGTGCGCGAAGAAAAAGATTAGAATATACAGGGACATTCGATAACAAGTGAAGTTTCGAACTTAACAGAATAACATATAGTTATTCAACAGTGCGGGAAAAAGTGAAAACGGAAAAAATTGACAGCGAAACTGAGCGAGAAAAAATTTATAATTTTCAGGGACCTTCGTACACGGGAAAAAATTTAAGACTTCAGAATTCAAAGTTATTACCAGTGCGTGACAGCGGGGGGGAAAAAAGATCCAACGGTGAAACTGGACATTACGGAAGAATATCGAAAACGAAGAATCACAGCGAAACCGCGAATATCAAGCGAGTAAAATTAAAGAAACGGTAAAAAAAACGAACTGAAACAGCGAAACGTGAGTGAGTGGAAAAAAAGATCCAGTATACCCAAAGAAAAAAAAGAGAAAGATAGAAGAAAAAAGAACATTAAGTCAAAATGGGTAAAAGTTGGATTTATAATGTGCCGAAAGAAAGTTTACAGGAAATATTACGGGAGTTCGGGGTCGAATCTAACGGTACGGTGGACGAGCTTCGCAAGTTACTCTGCGGGTTAACCACGTCGTTAGAATTAACGGACAAAATGATAGAACGGTTAAACGAGTTAGAGGAGAAGTGGAGTCGGAGTGTTTCGCCGATGGCAAGACCGCCTCCAACCGGGTTACAAGGGGCGGTGCCAAAACCAGGTAAAGCAATCGGAACCAGAGTGGCAGACGAGAAAACCACGAGGCAGATGCGAGATTTCGCGGGCGTTAGTGCCCGCCAAACAACGACACGGGTGCAAGAGCATGACATCCGGAGCACGCTGAGGTATCCCGAGGTCATGGACACAGTCCGGAAGTGGTCTTGTAGGTACGACGGGGGAAAGGACCCCATCAGCTTCATAGAAAGAGTGGAAGAACTCACAGAGGCCTACGAGCTGCCAAAAGATTTTTTGCCACGAACCATGCCGGAGCTGCTCAAGGAAAAGGCCCTGTGCTGGTTCAGAAACAACAATCAGAGTTGGTCCACCTGGGAGTCATTTAAGAAAGACTTCTTGAGATTCTTCTTATCAACGAGATATTTTGAGGAACTCGAAGACAACATCCGGAAAAGAATACAAGGAGCGAGAGAAAAGTTCAAAGACTACGTACTAGCAATGCAGACGCTGATGCGGCACGCAAACTACATCGAGGAACAAAGAGTGCAGCGGATCTACAGGAATAGCCAACGTGAGAATTTATTGTACATACGAAGAAACGATTTTTCGACGTTGGAAGAACTAGTGGCAATGGCAGAAGAGTTCGAGAGTATTCGGCAAGAACCAGAACCCACACGTGCGCCTCGAGAGCCATGGCGACAGAAGCCAGAGCCGCATAGGATGATGTCCACCACCCAACCCGGGAATCCAAGAGATGTAGAAAATGTGGCGAAAATGGACACTTTTAACGAGATTGCCGCAACCCTAGAAAGCTCTTCTGTTGGGAGTGCGGAAAAGAAGGTGTCCGCACTATTGAATGCTGCAAAAAACCACAGGGAAACGCGCAGGGTGCCCAGCAGAGACGAGGACTGCTGGAACCAGGGAACCCAACCACTCCTAGTACACCACAAAATGCCTAGAGGCCAATTAGGAGAGAATTTCCGCCAAAGTCGTACTGGGTAGAGAACTCATCACCGCTATCTTGGACACCGGAGCCTCCAGAAGCTTTGTAAGTGAGCGAGTAGCCAGAGAAATCGCAGCCGAGGGAAGAGTTATACAGGTGGACGTTGGCGTAAAAATGGCAGACGGCACCGCACAGACGATCAAGGAAGCTTTCGAGGTGAGAATCCGGTTAGGGACGGCAGAATGTGAGATGCCACTCCTAATACTCCGAGACGCCACCGACAATGTGATTCTTGGCCTCGATTTTCTGACGAGCGTAGGTACCGCGATAAGCTGTGGCGGTGAGACTATAACGCTTGGTATACTAGCAACTGAGCCACCAAACGAAGAAAACGCAAGATGCTCTACACTCCGGACGACGAACACGGTGAGCCACGGAAACGAAGCCGCAGACAAGACTCCGGGGGCGGATGATCGGACACCAGAAGACACCTCGACAGCGGAAAGCAGCCAACGAAATCCTACGCCGGTGATAGAGAGTTTCTTACAAGAAGAGCTGGAAAAATTCGACTCACTGGAAGGACCCTCGAAGATAGCCACACACAAAATCGTGATGAGGGACGACAGACTCATAAAGCAGAGGTATTATCCCAAGAATCCCGCAATGCAAGCAGTGATAAACGCGGAGGTAGACGAGCTGTTGGAAAAGGGCTGCATCGAGCCCTCACATAGCCCTTGCAGTGCACCGATCGTCCTAGTAAAGAAGAAGAATGGGAAATGGCGGTTATACATCGATTATCGGCAGCTGAACGCGCGATCAATTCCCGATGCTTACCCACCTCCGAGGATACAACACATCCTGGACCGATTACGCGACGCGCAATAGATCAGCAGTCTCGATCTGAAAAATGGCTATTGGCAGATCCCTATGAACCCCGAGAGCAAGCAGTACACAGCTTTCACAGTTCCAGGCAGAGGACTGTTCCAATGGAAAGTAATGCCGTTTGGATTACACTCGGCTCCAGCGACGTTCCAAAGGGCATTAGATCAAGTCATCGGGCCAGAGATGGAACCACACGCGTTCGCGTATCTGAACGATATAATCGTGATCGGGAAAACATTGGAAGAACATATGGACAATTTGCGAGAAGTATTCCGACGGCTACGAGCAGCGAATCTGAAAATAAATAAAGAAAAATGCGAGTTTTTCAAAGAAGATTTTAAATACCTCGGTCACGTCGTGAGCCGCCAAGGAATCCACATCGATCCAGACAAAATAGCCGCTATCAGAGAACTTTCACCACCGACAAACATAAGAGGAATTCGGCGTTTTCTTGGAGTAGCCTCATGGTACCGACGCTTCGTGCCAGACTTCGCCGACTTGGTAATTCCACTCACCAAACTCCTAAAAAAGGGTAAACGCTGGAACTGGACCGAAGAGCAACAGCGAGCGTTCGAGGTAATGAAGCAGAAACTTACAGAGGCACCAGTACTGGCGTGTCCCGACTTTTCCAGAGGCTTCACACTACAAACGGACGCAAGCAACTATGGATTAGGTGCAGTACTCACGCAAGAAGGTGAAGATGGTGAACGAGTCATTGCATACGCCAGTCGACACTTGAATAAAGCCGAACAGAACTACTCGGCAACTGAGGAGTGCCTCGCCATCGTATGGGGAATCAGGAAAATGCGACCATACCTGGAGCGCTACAGATTCTGCGTCATCACAGACCACCTTTCGCTGAAGTGGTTAAATTCCTTGGAAAATCCCTCAGGCCGAATAGCAAGATGGGCGCTGGAATTGCAACAATATACGTTCGACGTAAAGTACAGAAAAGGTAAGTGGAACGTGGTCGCAGATACACTTTCGAGGCAACCAGTAGAGAAACTCAGCAAGGTGGCGATAAACGAGGAAAAATGTAGTTGGACCGAAACTAAAATCAAGGAAATCAAACAAATTCCGGGAAAATTTGCAGATTACGCCATCGAGAATGGACAGTTGTACCGACATATCCCGGCACAATCGAACGACGAGGATTGCGCCGCGTGGCTTGTGTCCCAAAATACCTGCGATCTCGAGTACTAAAGGAGAACCATGATGAGCCGAGCGCCGGTCATCCAGGAATCAGGAAAACGGTAGCAAGAGTAAGCAACAAGTATTACTGGCCGGGTATGTTCCATGACATCAGAAACAACAGAATTCAGCCCAGCTTTCCTCACCCAGGGTCGGGAACCACGGCTGCCAAAGACATTATTCGACGAAGTCACCATGGGCACAGGAACCGCGCCACAGAGTCCAGCACACAAAAGAAATCAACTGCAAGAAGTTTTCGACATCGTGAGGAGAAATCTTGAAAGGGCATCAAAGGACCAAGCCAGACACTACAACCTGCGACGGAGACACTGGAATCCTAAGGTCGGAGCAGTGGTCCTGGTTAAAACTCACCACCTGTCGAAAGCAGTCGACAAATTCACCGCGAAACTAGCACCAAAGTACGAGGGACCGTACAGGATAACAAGATACACATCACCCGTCATCGTAGAATTGAGCAACACCGAGAACGCAAAGAACCGCACGGCACACATAAGGGATCTAAAAGAATATCATCAAGTAAACGACCAACCGAACTCGACAGTAACCACCGAACCGAACGAAACATAGCAACCCAACGTTTATATGTCACGTGTTGTTGTAGATCGTGCTGTCCATACTAATAATAACAATTCTTTCTAGTGCTAATCAAACCTCCTCCACCGTAGAAATCGAAGTACAGCAAGCACCAACCAAAAGTAAACCACAACAACAACAACAAAACAATGACAACCCACAAGGAAACGAAGCAATGGTTCGACCGTCTGGACGAGCTACTAGCAACGAAAGAACCACCGGAGGTACAGACCCCATCTTCGGCCCTCTTCGCCGTGTGTCAACAGAATCCGGAAAAGGCGAGCAGGGAACAGAAGTACCTGCGACGAGGCAGACGAGCGGCGACATCGACAATGGCGAGCCACTCGTCACGTACCCCATAGGTCGTGGCGGAATACCGGTCCGAGCCGAGGACTACCGGCGATTGGAGAGGGGTCGGTTCCTCAACGACGTGGTGGTAGAGGTCCACCTTAAGATAATATACCATGAAGTGACGGCCGAACTCCTGAGGTCCAAAGTACACGTGTTCACGACCCACTTCTTCGACCAGATAAGCCGGCCCGGCACACCTCTGGAACGACACGAAAAGGTAAAACGTTGGACCAAGAAGGTGGACATGTTCGGGATGGATTATATCCTCGTCCCAGTAAACCAGCACCAGCACTGGTTCCTGCTGCTGGTCTGTTTCGCGGGCGCCGACGGTCCGAAGATGATGGACCAACCAAAGGAAGATGGCACGGGGGGCGCGGAGGTGCCGTGCATCATCCAGATGGACTCCATCGACCCGGGGCCACGTGTCGACACGGTAAAATTCCTCCGGGACTATCTGCGGCACGAGTACGCAGCATGAAGGCCGAACGACAAACCCCGGGCGTTCACGGAAACCGAGCTACCGTTGGAAGTACCGGAGGTGCCCCAACAACAGAACGGGAGCGACTGCGGAGTATTCCTCCTCCACTATGCGGAAAAATTCCTAGGGAACCCGTTCCTGGACTTCCGCAGCAACCACCTAAATCGTGCGGCATGGTTCTCACAGAAAGAAATAGGAGGCAAGAGGAAGGAGATCGCGTTCACCATCCGAAGGTTGGCCGAAAAACAAGGAAACGTCCGGAAGTTCCCTAGCCTGAGATTCGACGAAGAGGTGCCGACGAAACGGGCCAAAACTACGAAGCCCGAATCACCAGACGTCCTGGACCCGACTGGCCCAACGGTCTACTTCGACCCCATTTCCGGCACGTTCTATGACGACCTTTGTCCGAGGTCAATGGGCTTGATTCACCACCGGCGGTCCCGCCAGAACTCGCGACGCCCGAACTCGTCACGATGGAAGCCATGCCGCTCAACCACACGCAACCAGCCAAGAACACCAAGGCGACCGAGGATTGTACCACGCACGGAGTCGTACAATTTCGCGACATAGCTGAATTGGAAGCACGGAGCGGGGCCCTCAACATCCGCCAAGACCTCGTCGACGCTATACGTCAGAGAACAATCGGGAAGAGAAACCAAGAGAAGAATCGTAACCGAATCCAGTTCCGACAAGAAGGCTACAGGGTTACCAAGACGGCAACCATGATCACCATCATTCCCCCCACCGGAAAGAAGGGAGGGCGTGTAATGAAAATGTAATTTTCATTACAACCACGGGTGTAGAACCTGGCCTGCACCCCACCTGAGCTGCGCCATGAAAAACCGCTTTCAAGGGATGCAGTAACCTTGAGTTGTGCGGTTCCAACTTAAGGTGGAATTAATTCTGCAAAGCAATTTGCAAACACAGCAAAGCAATTTGCAAACACAGCGAAACAATTTGCAAACACAGCAAAGCAATTTGCAAACACAGCAAAGCAATTTGCAAACACAGCGAAACAATTTGCAACCACAGCAAACAATTTGCAAACACACCAAACAAACGAAACAAGATCCTAACCTGAAACAAACGAAGCAACCTCGAACACCAGCACAAACGAAACAACATCGAACATAAAAATAAACGAAGCAACATTGAACCGCAACCAAACGAAGCAGCATCGAACATCAAAATAAACGAAGCAACATCGAACCACAAACGAAGCAACGTCGAACATCGCGCTTAAATAACTGGGAGTGAAGCAAAACAAATAACAAGAACAAAAATACATAGCCGTGAGATCAACAACAAAAAGAATAGCCGAATAAAAACCGGAATTCCAAAAGAACACAAACAGAAGTACATAGCCACTGTTTGAACAACAAAACATGCACGAAAGCGGGAATACAGAAAACGACAACGTAATATAATACACATAGAAAATTACACCAACTACCTCAGGCAAGTTTACATTGAACAAATATATAATAACAAGCTCGTTTTAGAACAACAACAAGTGCATGGAACCCTGACAACAAATACACTAAGGGGATTAGCAGAAGAATATTGCAATGATACCAACAACAACAACACCACAGCAGAGAAGAAATTTACAACAAATACACAAAGGATTATTAGATTATTGCAATAATACCAACAACATTCAACACACACGGAAACTTATCGACGACAACTATACATAAAAAGTGCAGCGACTATTACTGAGCGCCTGGAATCACAAGATGATTAGCGGTCGAAATCTTCGACAAACAACAGACAACAACAAACACAAGTTTGACAAACAAAACAACAACGTACACTTGGAAAAAACTGGAGCCGCTACTACAACAAATGAGACAAGCGGATTAAGTCAAGGTCACGCAAAAGGAGCGTTGACACTGACAAAAAGGTAGCCAAGTACCGCTACCCTTGGGATACAAAAGGAACCACCAATCCGTACAGATTCACTTTTCTGGAAGCCAGCAAGCGGTAAGCACATTTTTATATTTATTAATACGTTGATCCTTGATTCTTGATCTTGACGTTGAGCTTGCCGAGCGGGCGTCAACATCGGAGCCTCGTATCCACCACTAGAGCCTTGTCTCACTGATCCTTGTTTCTTGATCTTGACGTTGAGCTCACCGAGCGGGCGTCAATATCGGAGCCTCGTATCCTTGGTCCTTGATCTGATCATTGAACGCACCTAGCGAGCGCCAATAGTGAAACCATCTATCTTTGATCCTGACGTTGAGCTCACCGAGCGGGCGTCAATAACCAAGCCGTGCGTCCACGAATCCGAATCTTGACGTTGAGCTGCTTACCGACGCAGCGACAACGAAACCGTGTATCCTTGATCCTTGATTCTCGATCTTGACGTTGAGCTCGCCGAGCGGGCGTCAATATCAGAGCCTCGTATCCTCGATCATTGGGTTTTGATCTTGACATTGAGCTCGCCGAGCGATTGCCAATCCCAAATTCCAAGCGATCGTGCCCCTGCGAACACCCCTCGAGATTTCACTGGTCCCGAACCAAACGGAACCTTAAAAGAACAAATCTTTACCTAAATCAAGAAATCAAGTAGCCATAGATTTTCATGTCACACTAACCAAACAATAACAACCGGAGAAAATTTAGAAATAAAGCGAACAAACACACTAATCTGCGTTTTGACTTACACACTAGAATCCATCATACATACACTACCAACATACATAACCTTCTTTTCCTACAGGGTAACTTAAGTAGATTTTAGAAATAAAAAATATAAATTTAAGTAACATTTGTTATCGAAATAGTGAATAACCAAGTAAATAAAAATCAATAAACAAGGAATTAAAACTAAAACAAAACTGCGTTATTATTGCGGAAGACCCCTGGGCATCCGCGGGTATATCCAGGCAGGACAGAGGGGAAACCTCGTTACAAACTACGTACGAAATTTAAGAATGTTGTAATTCATAAAGAAGAAATAGATCCAGGATTCTATATAGCGGACACATTAGTAAATGTGAAAGAATATACTGTTTATGCTCCCATATTAAATACAACAGAATATGATTACGAAATAAATAGCGAATTTAAACCAAAATTCACAAACTTCGACGAGTACACAATACAAAGTACTAAGTCAATAAATAGCATAGGCAGAATAGATGTCAGAAAGAGAATAAATGAATTGCTCAATGAAATTGAGTTAGATAAAAATTTAAATATAGAGGAAAAGCATTCCATAGAAGAAGTGGTAAAATCATTTAATGACGTCTTCCTGTTAGAAGGAGGAGAACTTTCGTTTACAAGCGTATTAAAACACGAAATTCCAACAGGCGCAGATCAGCCGCCCATAAACAGGAAACAATACATATTACCTCAAATACATAGGGAGGAAATAAATAAACAAGTGAACAAACTTTTAGATGATGGCATAATCACACATAGCACATCACCGTGGAACTCACCGTTACTTTTAGTGCCCAAGAAAAGTGGCAAGGACGGCGAGAAAAAATGGAGACTCGTAATAGATTACAGGAAATTAAATGAAGCTACAATCAAACAAGTTTTTCCAATTCCGCGCATCGACGAAATTTTAGAGCAATTAGGCCATAGCAGATATTTTACAACGCTAGATTTGGCAAGTGGATATCACCAAGTTTTAGTCGATGAAAGGGACAAGGAAAAAACAACATTTAGTACAGGACTAGGGCATTTCGAATTCAATCAAATGCCATTTGGGCTAACAGGTGCCCCAGCAACATTCCAAAGGATAATGAATCATTTCCTAACAGGTCTACAAGGGATAGACTGTTTTGTTTATTTAGATGACATAGTTATATATGGTAGAAATCTAAAACAACACGACCAAAGGTTATGTTCAGTATTACAGAAATTACGCGAACATAGTTTAAAACTGAATACAGAGAAATGCAAATTTCTGATAAAGGAAATAGTTTATTTAGGGCACAAATGCTCGGAAAATGGTGCTTTACTAGACCCCTACAAGGTAGAATGTGTAAAGAACATAGGAGTACCGAGAAACAGAAAAGTGGTACAAGCATTTCTTGGACTAATAAATTACTATAGAAAATTTATTGAAAGCACAGCTAAGATAGCGCTACCTATCAACAAATTACTACGGAAAGACGCAAAATTTATCTGGACAGAAGGCTGCCAGCAAGCATTTGAACGATTAAAAGAAGCAGTCATGTCACCGCCACTGTTGGCATATCCAGATTTCTCAAAAGAGTTTCTGTTAACTACCGACGCAAGTAACGAAGCGTTGGGCGCAGTACTTTCGCAAGGAGAAGTAGGCGAAAATAGACCAATAGCGTTTGCTAGCCGAGCGCTGAGTGACACAGAAAAGAGATATTCAACAATAGAGAAGGAATTCTTGGCGATAGTTTGGGCAACAAAAAACTTCAGAGCATATCTCTTAGGGAGACATTTCAAAATTTTTACTGTCCATCAACCACTAAAGGGAATAGCCAATTTAAAGGACCAAACCTCAAGACTGGCACAAATTGACACAAATTGTCAGAATACGATTTGGAAATCTTATATAAGCCAGGCAAGAAAAACTTAAACGCAGACGCACTGAGCAGAATTCCTCAGGAAAACCGCAAAACAATGATTACTCTTCATAAGGAAGGCAATTCCGAGCGGATAATTGAGCAAAAATTAAAGATTTCGACTAGTTTTGTGCATCGCACCATACAAAAGTACAAGGATTATCACACTCTTGCGGACCTTCCGCGGTCCGGAAGGCCAAGATCGGCAGCAAATCGTGAAGATAGAGCAATGACAATATCAAACAGACGGAACAGCAGAAAAACGGCTCTAGAAATACAAGCCGAGATCAAAAACAGTCGATCAAACCCGGTGTCACTAACAACTGTAATAAGGCGGCTAGAGAGACTTGTCTTTGTGGAAGGATTGCTAAAGAAAAACTCTTACTTCGACCACGAAATAAAAAGAGAAGACTTCAATGTACTCTAACCTATAAGGAATGAACCGAAGAGGACTTAAGAAATGTTCTTTGAAACGACGAATCAAAGTTCGAGCTGTTTGGGTCAAATCAAAGAATTTTCGCCAAACGTAGTGCCCAAAAGAACATGCTGCCGGAGTGTGTAATCCCAACAGTGAAGCACGGCAGCGGTTCCGTTATGGTCTGGGGATGTTTCTCAAGCAATGGAGTAGGCGATTTAATTCGAATCGATGGAATTATGCGAAAGGAAGAGTATAGAAAGATACTGCAGCACAATGCCATACCATCAGACCTACGATTGATATAAGATCTGCAGTGATTACTCTTCATAAGGAAGGCAATTCCGAGCGGATAATTGAGCAAAAATTAAAGATTTCGACTAGTTTTGTGCATCGCACCATACAAAAGTACAAGGATTATCACACTCTTGCGGACCTTCCGCGGTCCGGAAGGCCAAGATCGGCAGCAAATCGTGAAGATAGAGCAATGACAATATCAAACAGACGGAACAGCAGAAAAACGGCTCTAGAAATACAAGCCGAGATCAAAAACAGTCGATCAAACCCGGTGTCACTAACAACTGTAATAAGGCGGCTAGAGAGACTTGTCTTTGTGGAAGGATTGCTAAAGAAAAACTCTTACTTCGACCACGAAATAAAAAGAGAAGACTTCAATGTACTCTAACCTATAAGGAATGAACCGAAGAGGACTTAAGAAATGTTCTTTGAAACGACGAATCAAAGTTCGAGCTGTTTGGGTCAAATCAAAGAATTTTCGCCAAACGTAGTGCCCAAAAGAACATGCTGCCGGAGTGTGTAATCCCAACAGTGAAGCACGGCAGCGGTTCCGTTATGGTCTGGGGATGTTTCTCAAGCAATGGAGTAGGCGATTTAATTCGAATCGATGGAATTATGCGAAAGGAAGAGTATAGAAAGATACTGCAGCACAATGCCATACCATCAGACCTACGATTGATCGGCAAAGGTTTCGTGATGAAACAAGATAACGATCCCAAACACAGCTCCAAATTGTGCAGAGGCTATTTAGAGAACAAACAAACATCTGGAATATTAACAAATATGATTTGGCCTGCCCAGTCACCCGATCTCAATCCAATAGAGCTTCTATGGGATGAGCTGGACCAAAAAGTGCGAGAAAAAGCGACTACGTCAACAGAGGAAATGTGGAATGCATTGTTGTTGGAATCATGGAACAATATACAACAGGAAACCATAAAGAAATTAATCGCCATAATACCAAGACTTGTAGCAAAAGTTATTTAGTGCAAAGGGGGATTTTTTGATGAAAAATCAGTTTAGACGTTTTAGTAAAAATTTGGATAATAAAAATTATTCTAAAATATAATTTTAATGTAATCTGAAAGGAAATATAATAAACTTTAAAATTTACAATTAAACTTTTTATTTTTAAAAGCTTTGGATAACTATTGTTAAGATTTGTGGAAATTTCAAGGGTGCTTCGAAACTTTTGGCCGGTAGTGTATATGTAGTGTAAATAAGTAAATTAAATTAAATAAATTCAAAATAAGCGATCAACGCAAGCACTGCAATAATGCAGCAACAAAGTAGAACAACTGAATACGAGCAGAATGCAGTGTCAGTTTTAAAACAGCTCATGAAAAAAAAAAAAAAAAAGAGAGAGAAAAGAAAAATAATACACCAAAGGTGAATAACCTTAAAATAACCAAGACGAAAGGAAAAATAAAATACACAAATAATTAGAATATTGTTAAGTACATATACAATATTTAAAGTAAATTTACAAATAACAATGTATATATAAAAGTAATTTAAAACTTAATTAAAGTGTAATTTTGCATAATATATGTAAACTCAATAAGATATTAAGAAAATTAAAAAGCAAATCAGAAAAAATCAGATATTTATGAGGAAAAGAAAAAAAAATGTACTAAATTTTACAAAAGAAAATAATTATATATTGAAAACAAAACCATATTAGCATATGGATTAAAATAGATTAATTAAAATGATTTTAACTTAAACTCTAATATACTAAAATATACTAATATCTATGTTAAATATACAAATATTGAAGTAAAATATGTTAAAATTGAATAATTAAGGACTAGAATAAAATGTAAAATATAAAAGCAGAATCCAGCACGCAGAGAAACCGGCCCGAACGTCGATGTACACCCACTACAACATAAGAGACGCAGTCATACTACAACCACACCACAACAGGGCGACGAAAAAGCGCCCAAACAACTCGAGGAGGGAAGGGTAGCTGTAACAAACAGCTGATCAGCGTAGCAACAAGCATCGCGAACAAAGATAGAATTGTTGCAACAAACAAGCAAATCGTTGCAACAGCATTCGACAACAAAACACGAAGTTACCTTCAAAGAGGTCCTACAGCAGCAACCACGATAAGATAACTAGATGGTAATCCCGTGAAGAAAGTTAACAATCATGATCGCTATAAGCAATTCATCGGCGGATACAACTCAGTTTCCGCTCAGCAGCGAAATCGTAGTCAATAATGATCGCTATAAGCCAACAATTTAAGACAACATAAGTTATCGCATCATCAAGTGGCAGCGATGGTGATGAACCACGCAAACGAACGAATAGCGGTAAAAGGTTAGCCAGTTAAATCTACTGCAACCTATTCATCTGTAATACAGTAATAGCTATTACAGCATCAACAGTTACAAAAGTACAATTTTTGACTTGTAACATCAGCAATAACCAGGACCGAATTACGGGCAAGGAGCAGTTTAATATAAAAACAGAAAAGGGCGCCAATGTAAAATGTGACGCAACTACAGATGAAGCCAAGAATACCAACCCTTACATTACTTACAAATAAGAATTCTGGCAAGGATGGGGTCAACCATCAACACCATACTACCAAAGACAACAAGTGATGAACATCAATACCAACCAAAGTAGGAAGAAAACAGGCGTTTCGGCCGCCGCACGTTCCAAATACAACACGACTACATTCAAGTCAGCTACCCAGCAACAGCATTCCTACACAACATTCGAGGAGAAGGTATTGTTACAACGGGGTGTACATCCACAGCAACGTCAACGTCGACACGACCGTCAACACGCTCACCAGCAGCAAAGTCAAGCTCGACATCGACGTCAGCGTCGACACCATCGTCAACATATACATTCGCAGCAACGTCAACGCCGACACCAGCGTCACCAACACAGCAACGGCAAGATGAACATCGACGTCAACAACAAAATGTTATTTCATCTTATTATTCTATTTTATTTTATATATTTATATAATATATTGTAAATTTGCATATACACCAAACACATATTATTACATACATGCATTACAATAACCACGATTTCATAATTTAGAAAGAACAGTAAATCCATAACCCACATAAGCCACCCAAACCAATCATAACTGTACAAGAAAAATTTAATATCGTTTTATACGATACTAAATTTTTCTTCCCCTAGGGTGGAGGGATGTTGTATGTCGCAATTTCCATCCAAGCTTTCATTAAAGTAAACCTGAAAGCCAAGTCTGCAACCGCAGGACTTTGTTTGATAGCCAGAAGCTTTAGTCAAGCTTTGGAAAACCAAGCCAACAACCATAGCGTTTAGCATTGGTATTGATCGTGGAAGCTAGCTGGTAGCGAGCTTCCAAACCATAAAAATCATAGCTCTTTGCAGTGACCATAAAACGCTTGGTTTAAAAAAATAATAAATATAATCCAAAACCAAACGCGGAAGAATTAAATTGGGAACGATTTAATTCCCAAATTAAATTAATTATAAAATATATTAATTATAATTTTATATATAAAATATAAGTGCAATATAGTTCGAACAAAACGTGTAACGTAACAAGAAAGAATTAAATAAACAAGACAAAAACCCAAAATAAGGGGTTTCACTCGTTGTCCAGAGGACGACGGAATCCGTAAGAAGACCACCCTAGGAAAACATGCAACACTTCCTCATCTCTCTCTCAAACGAACTGAATGAAACCGTTTCACAAGATACTGCGTATAGCCATGGCCATTGGCTTTTAAAATATAAATTTCACCATATAGACAAAGGTGGTGAAGTTTCCCAAACCTAAAATGGTAGGTATGAACGGATGCTTGCCCCCCAAATGCATCAAAGATGTATAACAATACTTCATTTGCAAAAATATTTGAAAATAAATGAAAAAATATAAATGCGACCATTCTGGATTTATTAATCGTAATTCTTTTTTTGTCAATAGGCGAACAACTTCGTAACGCAACAAAACATCAGCACAGCGACTACTTTATACCAAAGTAAAAATGAGAAATAAACAATCAATACTTGGTAAAATATGGAGGCATATATTAATTACCATTATACGGAACGGGGAGTTATGTTTTATATATATTTTACACATATAAAAAGGATAATATTTTTATTTATTTGTTTTGACGTTTCATAAACGAACCCCTGAAAAACAGATATTGCATGCGTTCATGCGATCAATTTATTTCGGCGAAGTACAAGTTTTTTGCAGCTATGTACAAGTTTTTCACAGCGAAGTACAAGTTTTTTGCACAAAATCACAATTTTTTATCGTAGTGTTAGTGAAAATGCCATTGTGTTTTGCGACGAATTCCAAGTGTCCTATCTCATTATCTCTGGTTCTCAGCGCGTTAATTGTCAACTCAGCCATCACTGTTGAAAAAACGGCACAAAAGAATTATTGCCGTGTATATTTTATTTGTGCTTCGAAATACCACTTTTTAGTTATACATTTTTTAATTTAAAAAAAAAAGTACTGAGAAAATAAATCGAGTGATAAAAAAGTGTACTCTACCCCTAACAATCGCGGAAATATTTAATTGGAGTCAAATTAATGAAATTCAGTGGTAATTTATAACTTAAAGGTTGATTATTCAAGATAAGTTCATTTAATCTATCTCCAGTTGTATACATGCATTTTATAAATATTCAGCAGAAGGATGCACACCCACTTGTTTTTTACCAATGTATTTGTAGTAGACATAAACCTGATGGAATCTGGATTCAGTTTGTATACTCAAGTATATTGATAACTTTTCTCTATTTTTGTTTATTTAATAAATTTAAGCTCCATAACTACAACTGTAAAATTAAGATAATGCACTTATAGTTAGAAGATAGACAGATATGACCTCAAAACTGAACTGTGGGCTCAAGACTCGGTCATTTAAACGCTGCATAACAGTTGTTCATCTAACACAGTAAATTGAGTAGGATTGCTTTTTAAGGTATAATTTCTTAAATACTTTAATGTAATGTATTTATCATTCGTTCACTGCTCACAGATTCATTTAAAAACTTAATTGTTTTTAAAGCTTTGAAAATTTGTATCTATACTTCGCCGCACATTATTACTACCGTTTAATCACGAATCTATTCATCATAACACAAAGCTGCACTTTTTCGTAATAGATCATAATAGACTGGTCATAAAAATTTAACAGGTTAATGTACCTTTAAAAATCCTATTTGTTGGCTCAAATCTACTTTGGGCCCAGGAGCCCAATGTTGATCTTGTTATGGTTGTTATTTTGCATCGAGACTCAACAACAGCAACGTCGCTTTTTTCTTTTCGTATTGTTTCGGAGTTACTTCCTTTTGAAATATGAAAAGATCGGAGCTATATCTCCTAAAATATATCAGATATCTTATCGTTGTGGGCATCATTACACAGGTATTTAAATATCTTTCATTTATGTTATGTAATATTTGACTTACATAGATTTTACCTAGGTACCTAGGCCAATCCGATATGTACTATAGTTTACAATATACATATAGGCATCTTAATTTCAAAGGGCTATAAAACCGGAAGCGAAAGTTGTCACCCCTTTTTTGGAGTTGTTGGGGTCAGCACCAAAAACCTAGGCATTGTGTCGTAAAACCTGTCCGTTCCTAACATTTTATCGTAAACCTTATCTGTAGTTTTCGAGAAATACGAAAATTGAGATTTTTATTTTTTTTTAATTCATTAATTTTTTTCTAAAAAAAAATGCATAATGAATATATATAATTATGCCAATACAAAGAAAGTAGCGATCCTTAAGGTACGGTCAAACAGAACGCATATTTACGCAACGCCGGGCGTAGATTTACGCGATGGATATCAGACAGAACGTGATATCGACAAGTCAGCTGTGAACAGCATAACGACGTGTTGGTAGAAGCGATTTCATTATTGTGAAATTTTTCCATTTTTAATGTTTGTTTTTGATGTGAAATATTGAATTTGTATTTTAAATGTGAAGAATTAGATTAATTGTATATATCCACGACTTTAATAACACTGGCCGACAGCCATTTTGTAACGGACTGTTTGACAGCATATTCTGAAGGATTTTGGTTCGCTGATTCCAAAAATGATAAAATTAAAAAAATGAAACGAGCCGTTTTCGAGATAATCGTTTTTGACATTTTTGGCAACTTTACGTTAAGGTCCATCCACTTGAAGAGCTACCACAGCTGACATATGTAACCGATTCGATTACAACTAAGATTAAATTAAAGAGGAAGAATGCACGCATATTTGCATATTTGCTAACATTACTTTGAAATCCGAAAAATAGTTTAAAACCTTTTGCTGAAATCGTAACTTCAAAAGAGGATTTTAACAAAAAACTGCTATATATCTGTATGTAAAAATATGTTCCCGAAACTTTTTTACCCTTTTTATTTTTTATATCGATAGGTTGGACATTTGCGCGATTTGTAAGCCTAATATCAAACAAGAAACACTTCACTAATAAATATAGTATATACAACTGAAAACAAAACAAAAAGAAAGAAAAACAAAAGCAACCAGAAAGAGTGTTAACTTTGGCCTGGCCGAAGTTCATATACCCTACACACGTTTACTTAAAAATTAGGCGTGGCAATTGTCTAATTTGTTTCCTTTTCAATCTCAAATAGCCTGTGACGACAGAGAATATTCGTGCCAAATTTGATGAAAATATCTCTATTCGTTCTCCTGTAATCGAGTTTTATTTAATTAGTGGGCGCACCACGCCCATTTTTGGTAGTCTGTTTTGGTCAAAGACAGTTGATTTGTGAATAAAATTTCAACCTCAAATTCATATTACAAGCTGATAAATTGAGCTATAAGCATGGATGAGTTTATATTCACTATAAAAAGTAGGCGTGGTAATGGTCCGATGTTGGCCATTTTCAATATCAATGAGTTTCTGATAGATAATATTCATGCCAAATTTGATGAAAATATCTCTATTCGTTCTCCTGTAATCGAGTTTTATTTAATTAGTGGGCGGACCACGCCCATTTTGGTGATCTGGTTTGGTCAGAGACAATGGACTTCTGGACAAAATTTCAACCCCTACAAGCAACCCCTACTTTCCAGTTCTACAAGCTCAGAAATTGATCTATAAGCATGGATGAATTGATATTCAGTATAAAAAGTAGGCGTGGTAATTATCCGATTTTGTCCATTTTCAACAGCGATGAGTTTCTAGTGATATACAATATTCGAGCCAAGTTTGATGAAGATATCTCTATTCGTTCTCTTGTAATCGTGATTTCCACAGACAGACAGACGGACATGGCTAAATCTACTCAGGAGGTCACGCTGATCAAGAATATATATACTTTTCTATACCTGTCACGCCTCCTTTAATGCGTTACAAACGGAAGCAATAAGTGAATATACCCTATTCACTTCGTGTGTAGGGTATAAAAAGTCTGCAAAGAAATAGTTTCTTGGTGCGCGTTAAAGTGAATTTAATGCTTTTCACAAATATCTTGGCAATTGATCGTTATTCACGAAACAGTGTGAGTTTGTACTTGATACAGTTTTGTTTGTGAACAATGTTTTTGAACATATTTTTACATACAGATATATAGCAGTTTTTTGTCTTTTTTCTTAAAAAAATCCTCTTTTGAAGTTACGATTTCAGCAAAAGCTTTTAAACTATTTTTCGGATTTCAAAGTAATGTTAGCAAAAAATATGCGTGCATCCTTCCTCTTTAATTTAATCTTAGTTGTAATCGAATCGGTTACATATGTCAGCTGTGGTAGCTCTTCAAGTGGATGGATCTTAACGTAAAGTCGCCAAAAATTTCAAAAACTCTTATCTCGAAAACGGCTCGTTTCATTTTTTTATTTTATCATTTTTGGAATCAGCGGACCAAAGTCCTTTAGAATACGTTGTCAAACAGCCCGTTACACGAAACCGAAGGTAATAACGCAACAACTGGCAACACAAAAAACTGTAGTGCTGAACATTTTCATACTCACACACTCACACAAATAGTAGTACAAAAACTGTAGCATTTTTCAACGCGCTACTCGGCGTTAAATATTAAAGCCGCGTAAGTAAACAAAGCAATTTGTGTGTCTGACGTGCACCATAAGGCCGTGGTTATGCTATCGAGTTTTGCTTGGCAAGTAGGACTTTTTTTTGTTGTTTTGTGTGTAAAAGAGAGAATGGGATATTTTTCTGTTTTCAACATCACTCTCTCACACCGAGTACGAAAACTCGGTCTAGCGTACACCGAGGACACCAAGCAAACCGGTGTTGCTTAGTCTCAATATTCACAAGAGTATTAAAAAATGGAGTGGAGTGAAAAAATGGAATTAACTGATAAATCTATCAATTATATTCCTGTGATTATCGTTCCAAAATATTACGACTTAATATATGTTAAACACATTTCAATCTCAAATGCCACAATTTTTATTTGACCTCAAAAAATTAATCTAAGGTAATTTAGGGTGGAGAAAAACGAATATGAAGTCAGTTTTAAGTTTGGATTATTTGTTTAGCTGCTACAAGTAAAAGTGGTTACGCCGCCTAAAGGCGGACCTGGGCATTTATGAACAAAATAATATAAAAAATGAGATTTCGATTTTTAGGAAAAAAACATATTTTTTAATGAGGCATTGCTTATTATGATAGTTTATTTAGCGAAATATGTTTGGAGTTACTTTTGTTTGATAGTATTAATTATTATGAAATGTGTAAAAACATTTTTTAGTGGATGAGTTACATGAGTTGAGCTTCCATTTTACACAGAAAGCTTGTGTCTCTGATTTGCAATCAGCCATTTTGTACATTTTCTTGCCCGATCTATCGAGAAACTCGCACCAATGACCTACTTGATCATACCGTATGTCATATGGTGGAATGTAGACCTTTATTGACTTTGGTATAGGCGTGTACAAAGGTTCTTGCGACATTTTAGCAAATGTAAACGGATTACGAGACATTGCTAATGAAATACGTGAACAATACTGAACATAAATATATAAATGCACAAATTCATACGTGGCATAAAAAGATGGAAAGATTATGTGTCTCTAAAAAATGTTTGCTTAAAGCCCCAGGTCCGCCTTTAGGCGGACTTATTTAAAGTTTACGTAAACACTTTGAATATAATTTTTCCATAACAATTGATATACCACTTGAAAGAAGAAACATTATCCTACTTACCTGTATTTTTTTCAATTTGATCTCACTTCAATAATAAATTTTGTTAAAGAACTGAAACTAAAGATTTTGCAAACACTCTGTAATATCTTCAAACACGTGCAAATTTCTGTTGCAAGTGTAACGGTAATTGCACGGAATGTTGTATTGCCCTACCGAAAATAATTAAAGGTGCAATGAATCATGGTTTACACGCTAATAATAAAACTTTATTAAAAAAGTTGTGCAAAATATATGTTACAGCGATTCATGTCAACCCCGTCTAAGGCTGCTCGCACACTGCATGCGTTTTTCGTTCGTCCGAATTCTGACGAAAACGATTCGTCCGAAGTCTTATTTAGAGTCCGCACACTCTATAAGAACTGGTGCGTAAAATTATGAGTAAAGCAAAAACAACATATGCTCCATATGTGTCCATAACATAATGGACACGGTTGATGACTTTTTATTAGAAAATTCTTATCTAAAAGTAAAATTTTTCAAAAGGAAGATTTAAGTTCGTGAGGTTTTCGCGAAAAGAAGTAATTTTGGTGAATATTTCATCACCTGCATAACTAATTGAAAAAAAGAAACACTTCGTTCGAAATCGTGCGAACGATCCCATTCAAATGGGATCGTTCGCAATTCGCAACAATTCTGACGACGGAACAGTGCTTCAATGTGCGCATTTACAATCAATAACATGCAATGGGATCCTTCGCATGTTTTCGTCAGAATTCGGACGAACGAAAAACGCATGCAGTGTGCGAGCAGCCTAAAGGCAGAGCTGGGCATTAGAGGGTTAATCTTCTTGTTTTACTCTTAATAAATTGCGAATTATTGCTTAGTATTTTATATACCTACCTACCTACCTACCTTCAATGCGGGCACGCCGCTGCATTGATGGTTTTATATAGGTCACAGAATATGGTCACACGTGTAGTTTTACTTTGCCATGTTTCTATTATAGTGCAGCCTAACTGTGGTACCTAAATAAGTGCGTCGTGCGTTGCGTTGCTGTCAAAATGAAATTGGAACACGCAGTCTTATGGAAGTGGCTGAAATAAGCAACGCACTGACGGAGACCACTTCGAATTTCCAATTTTGCTATGCGCTAAGACGTAAAATTGGCGCACAGATATCAAAAAAATGTTCATGTGCGTGTGAATGTTTAAAAACTTTTTGTCAGAAGATATGTTGATACAACGCTGTTATTTCGGTTTAGTGCAGCGTCGTTTCTAAGGCGCAGTGATAAACGCAACGCAAGACGCACTTATTTAGGTACCACAGTAAAGGTATGTTAGCATTCGAGTTCGGCAGACGTACATCTTGTTACCGTCTTCGAGCTGTGTATGTATGTATATGCCCATAAGTACGTGGTGATAACGTTATGCATTGTTAAGCATTCATTCCATTATCGTGACGACTTTCGCCCGATTTTAATACATAAAAATTTTTTTCCTGCGGCGCTAACTTCGAAATAAAAAATTGTCATCATTATTCATTCTTCAAAATTTACAACCTTATAATCGTTGTCACGTTAAAAGAAGGTTGAACTTTTTAAAGTGCGTGAAGTGAAATTCGTAAATCCGACGCGAATTTAGCAAAGACACAAACCAAAATACGAATTTAAATTCGTGCATAATTAGCAGTGCCAAGGTAAGGTGTCATTCAGATTTACTTATTCGTTTAGCAAAACATATAATCTGAAAACGGTTTGTATCTTGTTGGAAAGGTCAATATATCAGCTACCTAATCCTGAAAAATTCATCCGTCCACAGGCAAGGATGTGGCGTCAGTGGCCAATGTTACAGTGTACCTCCAGAAGCACTTCTCATACACATTTTGTTCAACAAAAAACATAACTTGAACAAACGTTGTATACAGTTCGAAAGGTCACTATATCAGCTACCTATTCCTGAACAGTCCAGCCGTGCACAGGCAAGGATGTGGCGTCAGTGGCCAACGTTTGGTTACCCAGTGCACCTTCTCATACACTTCGACAAACACTTTGTTCAACAAAAAACATAACTTGAACAAACGTTGTATACAGTTGAAAAGGTCACTATATCAGCTACCTATTCCTGAAAAGTCTAGCCGTGCACAGGCAAGGATGTGGCATCAGTGGCCAATGTTTGGTTACCCAGTGCACCTTCTCATACACTTCGACAAACACTTTGTTCAACAAAAAACATAACTTGGACAAACGTTGTATACACTTCAAAAGGTCACTATATCAGCTACCTAACCCAGAAAAGTTTAACCGTGCACAGGCAAGGATGTGGCGTCAGTGGTCAACGTTTGGTTACCCAGTGCACCTTCTCATACACTTCGACAAACACTTTGTTCAACAAAAAACATAACTTGGACAAACGTTGTATACAGTTCAAAAGGTCACTATATCAGTTACCTAACCCAGAAAAGTTTAGCCGCGCACAGGCAAGGATGTGGCGTCAGTGGTCAACGTTTGGTTACCCAGTGCACCTTCTCATACACTTCGACAAACACTTTGTTCAACAAAAAACATAACTTGGACAAACGTTGTATACAGTTCCAAAGGTCACTATATCAGCTACCTATTCCTGGAAAGTCTAGCCGTGCACAGGCAAAGATGTGGCGTCAGTGGCCAGTGTTTGGTTACCCAGTGCACCTTCTCATACACTTCGACAAACACTTTGTTCAAGAAAAAACATAACTTGGACAAACGTTGTATACAGTTCGAAAGGTCACTATATCAGCTACCTATTCCTGAAAAGTCTAGCCGTGCACAGGCAAAGATGTGGCGTCAGTGGCCAGTGTTTGGTTACCCAGTGCACCTTCTCATACACTTCGACAAACACTTTGTTCAAGAAAAAACATAACTTGGACAAACGTTGTATACAGTTCGAAAGGTCACTATATCAGCTACCTATTCCTGAAAAGTCTAGCCGTGCACAGGCAAAGATGTGGCGTCAGTGGCCAGTGTTTGGTTACCCAGTGCACCTTCTCATACACTTCGACAAACACTTTGTTCAAGAAAAAACATAACTTGGACAAACGTTGTATACAGTTCGAAAGGTCACTATATCAGCTACCTATTCCTGAAAAGTCTAGCCGTGCACAGGCAAAGATGTGGCGTCAGTGGCCAGTGTTTGGTTACCCAGTGCACCTTCTAATACACTTCGACAAACACTTTGTTCAAGAAAAAACATAACTTGAAACTCTAACAGAAGCTTTCTATAGTTTAAAATCGCAATTTGACGATGTGCCAAAGGAAAGGAAAAGTGAAGTGAAAGTTGAGGAAACTTCACTTCATTATTCTTTAAAGTGCGTGAAGTTAAATTCGTAAAACCGACGCGCATTTAGCAAAGACACAAACCAAAATACGAATTTAAATTCGTGCATAATTAGCAGTGCCAAGGTAAGGTGTCATTCAGATTTACTTATTCGTTTAGTAAAACATATAATCTGAAAACGGTTTGTATATTGTTGGAAAGGTCAATATATCAGCTACCGAATCCTGAAAAATTCATCCGTGCACAGGCAAGGATCAACTTAACAAATACATTGATGTATTCGAGAAATGTCTCTTGAGCTAAATATTTACTTTCCTCAACCTTTTTATACGTTTCAATTTGCTCCTTGAAGGCCATCAATTTGTGCTCAAATTCGCTTAATACAAATTGAAATCTCCTTATTAAGCCCGCGTTTTTCGAATGAGGTTCTGAGGTTCATTCTTACATCTAACCTTTTCTCGTTCGGCAGTATTACTACTACCTTCGAAGTTCTGTTCTAAAACCTTAATTTTAGTAAGTGCAGTAGCTACTAAAGTACTTACCATTGCTTCAGTATTTTCTTTAAAATACTTATATTTTTTCCGGGTTGGATTCTCCTTCAGCGTTATATGATTCCTGGTGAATATGTTCCAACCTTTTTCCAATTGTCGTTTCCACTCATCCACTTCGTTTTTAGTTGTTGTGGAGTCTGATCCTAATACCTGATGGTATATTCTTTGGATCTCTAGAGCGACTGTATTTTGCTGGAGTAACACTTCTTCGGTGGTCATCATTTTTTTTTTCTTGTTGATGCGTAGCCTATTCGGTACGTTTTATACAACCTGTTCGTTTTAATGTACTGATGCGTAGCTTTATTGATGCTACGTTTTATACAGTAGTAGCACACGCACTTCTAATCACAACACCACAATTACTCTTAGATTTTCGAAGAGCGATTTTTCTTTAATTTTGCACTTTAAAAACTTTTTAGTCTTTTGCGTTCACCAAAATCATGTCGGGGTCACCAAAATATTAATGAAAAGATCTGTGCGCGTGGAGTTCTTTTTTGATACTGAAGAGGGTTACTCTTCTTTCCTTTATTTATACTAATACTTTTCTATATACTTAGTCTATTTCTATTCTATATATGTACACTTATCCTACTCTTATCATATGTAAAGGATGTCACAATCAGTCCTTGTTTGCATACAGGCTAGGATACACAAGCGTTCCTACGCATACTTACTTACATGCTAGAATACACAGCAACAATATCTGGCTCTTATCGTATTTCAACCACGTTATTTCGTTGTTAACCTTTTTAAGACGCTTGCGATAAGGACGATATACGACGCCCGTGTAAACAACATGTTTCGGGACCGAATATACATTTTATGACTCCTTAATACTAGATAATGGGAACCTCTGTGGGAACTCTCTTAAGTGTCTACGACCATAAATTAGTGATTGGTGCTGTGTATGTTTTGAAGTACTGATAAAAGATATTTCATCAACACTTCTTAAAATGTGGCAAACAATTATTGTCTAAAATAGTTTTGGTAAGGCGCTAAGTTTAGCAATACCGCGATAATTATTTATGTCAGCCCTATTACCAGACTTATGCAATGGAATAACATATGAAGATTTTCACCCGCTCGGAAAATAGCCTGCTCGAAGTGAAAATTCGAACAGTGACGTTATGGGTGACGCTAATTCAACTGCAAGATATTTTAAAACACATGCCGGTAGGCCATCCAGACCAAGATAATTGCATTTAATGGCTTCAAGGCCATTTAAAACATTTAAAACTGTCTCCACGTCAATAATAGGTAGTACAGTGGAACCCAAAGAAATACTATATGGGTAAGTTGTAGTATTGTAGTTGTAGACGAGTATGATGACTTAAAATATGAAGCAAAACGGCTACAAATAACTTCAGTGTTATTAGATTCATGTTGACCCAGTTTCATATATGAAGGGTATACTACACTTTTCCTTTTAGTGTTAATGAAATTCCAAAATGACTTCGGATCAGAGTGTAAATTTAATTTCACCCTCTCCAAATAGTTTCGATACAACTCTTTACATAATCTATGATATCTGTAACATGAAACTTTGTAACTGATGAAGCCAGCGGGCATACGCAACTTACAGTACCGTTTATAGTGATTCGATTTCGAAGTCTTTGCCGCACATAGATCCTTAGTAGCCATTTAGTCCAATTCTGTTCAAAAGAAACCGAGAATTTAGGGCATGTAGCAAGGAGGCATTGAAGGAATTCAGTGCCAAGACAAGGCACGATGGAGAAGACCCATCATTCAGCGACAGAATGGTTCTCCAATCGAGGTCTTGGACAACGTTCTTCAGAATAACATAATTGGTTTTTTTTGAAAAAGTATTTCCTTTTATTGCTAATTATATTCGTGGTATCATGTTTATCAGATCGCGATATCTCATAGATATCTTTGTAGTCAACAAAAATGAAATCTAACATGCGATGATTTAGGTTCAAAATGTCATTAATTTGAAAGAGACCTTTGAAAGAGACCTGACAATATATTGTTTAAAACTTGTAAATCCCTATATCCAGTTGATGAAGGAAGAAGAACTACCGGGTACCCATCTTTTCTAATTAACGGGATGCCCATGAATTTGAATTGATTGAAGAAGCTTTCGTAGTCACTTAGTTTTTTGTGCAAAAGAGTGAGATTATTTTCGAGCTCCCGAAAGTTGCGACGTACTTGAGCCAAGATACGAATAACATCCACATCACGTGACCTACATTTAACGCATGACCGCCTCAGACCGCAATCGATACCAATCTTGTCTGCAATTCTACCCGTAAGCCCAACACATTTGATGTGATACTCATCATCACACAGTGAGCAGAACACAAATTCATCAGCGGAATTATTAGTTTTGCAACCACGTAGTCTGATTAAATGTCAGAAAAGAAAATAGAAAAAAGTGATGTTTTTTAAAAATTGCCTAAAATCGCTAACAAAAACCAAAAGTAAGTAAGCCAGAGTGATAATAATTTTGGCAGAGCTTTCACTTCGTAAACTTACGAATTGAAAAGATTTTGTTAAGAATTTTATAAGAATTTAGAGCACAGTGAAAACACGTCAGATCGCGGAGAGTAAACTTCGGAAAATGCAAATTTCGATCAATCGGAAATATAACTGTGATATGTGCTATATATCTTAATAACTTAAATCTTCACTGTTTCGTGTTCGAAAGTTGTTGTGTTGACCTTCGCAACATACTGTGCACATTCTGCATAGCAGATGCCGCTATTCAGCGTGTAATGTAAAACCCTATGCAAAAAAAATGAGTAAAATGGCACGACAAAATGGCAATGGTTGGTGTAATATTCAAGTTAAGGTGAAGTCAAATTGCGTATATGCAATGCCCATTGTGGAATCGTAAGTGATTCAACAAATACATAAGTAAAATTTCAAGAAAGTTATGTGAAAATGTTACTCACATCTTGAATTAGCTAGAATTATTTTAATTATATATTATTATGGGAAAAAAGCTTCTGCTAAAACGATTCTTTTTTTTTTTCTGATTCCACTCGTTTACAGAAGTATGTGAGAATGCATATATTTACTCTAAGCGATTGTTAATAGCTTTTACTTTATGTTCTAGATTTTTATTATGGAAAAAGCCAAAGCGTTTATAAAAAATGAATTCCGGGGAGGATCTGTTAAACTGGCTGCACCTTCTTTACCAATACGTACATTATCAAGTACAGTGATTCATCATCCACTAAAGAAATTAACATTGGAACAACAAAGTCCCCAAGTTATACATCATCACCGAGAGTCCACCGAAGGACATCAGCCACAACAATTGTTTCATCATCACAAACCTAACTATCTGGAGCAAAATATAATCGAAATAAGGAATTCAAATCATGTCGTAGATACTGCAATTATCGACCTTGCTATGGTTCGCCCGCAAATGCCTTCCTCCTCAGGGTCGCCAAAACCAGAAATCATTCCTATGTGTTATGTATGCGGAGGACAAGGTGGTTATGAACCCCTGCGCGTGCGTCCTAATCCAGAACTTCACACTGAAGCATATTTTCCGTTTCTAGAGTGTCATGAAGCTTCCATAGGTGTACCACAAGTATCGCCGCGACAAATGTATGTAATGGCATGCATACTTTGCTGTCGATCATTGAACGAACAGTGGGAGTCTTATGAGCGTGAAAACAAGCCCCATTTGCAGCGCATTTACCATTTAAAGCGGGTGGACGGAAAGAGCTATATAGGTGCAGATATAAAAACGCAAGGTGAATATGCGGCTCAACTGCTCGGTCTGAGTGTGGATCACTTAGTATCAAATGCATGCTCGAATGTTTTGATCAACAGACAGACAGGATATGATGACAATCAAATGCCAAATCGTTATCCATGTCAAAGTACAGGATCACGAAAGATTTGCATGAATTACAGCCAACACCAGACATTGCATTCTTTGTCACCAAGACAGCTTAACGAATCATTTGACGACTCCATGACATGTGACAATTTGCCACCAGACGTGCAGCATCATCAACGCAACAACTTGAGCAATGGAATTACTCAGCTTGAGCATACTACTTGCCAGATGAATCTTCTTTTGAACGATTCAAGTCGTCCCCAATCCCGTGATAGTGTATCTGTATCCCATACGCAGTTGTCTTCTCCACCATCACGAACATATATAGGAGCAGCAGATTCTTACGACTCTAAAAACATAAGGCATTCCTCGTTTGCTCATACTAAGCTCAAGCTGGATCAAATTACAGACATAAATTCTACATCCGGACACAGTGATTCTACTCAACAACAAATAATATTACCACATATACACCAACAGAATAAAAAAAAATGTATACAGCCACGTCATCAACAACAGAAGCAAATTGAACAGCATCTTAACCAACAACAACTGTCAGCCATCGCACAACAGAATAAAAATCATCAGGAACAATCCTCTTCTGCAACTACATACTATATGATTCAACAACACTCTGCCTCTTCAGGTGCCACCTCCTCCAATGAATATTCCAAACCCACACAATCTTGCAATTCACATGCGCTTGAAAGTATGGCCAACACTGCTACTAAATGTAAGTCCCCCGTTGTGCTTGATCTTCGCAACTCAAACTCAAGCATGTTCGGGGCGTCGCTCCCTGGATTGCCTATCTCAAAGTATTTGTCCGCGAACACATCAACTAATTTAATGGACGTTGGAATACTCGATCTATCTATGCCTGACAAAAATTCATCTACCGAAGTTTGTTACGTTTGCGGGGACGAACAACGTCGTGGTAGTCTTATAGAGTTAAGTACCTTGAAGCCAAAAGAAACCAAAGATCGGGATCGACCATATTTTCCAATTTTCAATGAGCAGCATCCACGACCAGCACGTTCTCGTCCTATAGATCCCCAAGGTATGATACAAGCTTGTCCTCCCTGCTACGATCATCTCATTCAACAGTGGAATAGTTATCAGGTAAGGCATATAAATTTTTTTCTAATCTTCTTTTAAATTCGTTACTATTAAACACTTCCATTTAGTTTTAATTTCATACATCAAAACTGTCAACATTTATTTATAGTTTAAAATATTCTAAAATAAATGAAAAAAATGAATCTGGGGAAACGTTTGTAAAAAATGAAAGCATGTTTTTCAAGCCAATGTTTCTGCCCGAAGCGTCATATTTAAACAATTACATTTCAGTGTGTCTCATCAATGCAAATTAGTTTTCACAAAGCCATAAGAGACATATAAGACATTCACAAAATCATAAAGCACATCCGTGCTTGATCTAATGCATACAGATCTCAATAAACCTTTTCATTTAATGCATTTCAACTTATGCTCATACGTTTAAATGCTGTCGCTCTGTATTTTTAACGATCGTATTGTCAATATTTGCCTTTTAAAAAGAAAATCTGATGCGTTGAATGCAATTGAAAATGTTGACATTTTTTGAGTAAAACCTCTCCGTTTAGTTTGCAGATCCTGCTCACAAGTTGTTAATATGTCAATGCTATGTGTTTACAAGGAGTGTTTTCTTTGTTGGCAATAGTTGCAGTACTTCAAACTACAACTATGCTCCAACATATAGATGTAACACAACCATAACAGCAAGATGCATCTCAACTGTCATAATTACATGGGCTCTTATTCGAAACGAGAGAAAAATAAAATTTCCCCTTGCCGGTGTAATTGCCGGTTCATTTTGCAGCTTGCTGTCGAGGTAATTTTAATTGAGTTAGGAGCAAAAGTATTTTCTTATTATTCTTTTATGTTTGTTTACATTTTTCTGTTATTTTCCGCCAACATTAAGATAGCTGTTTTTTTGAGCTGTTAGCTTATCTTGTAATTTTTGTAATTCATAAGTCTTTGAACTGAAGTGACTCACATTTATTTTAGCATGGTTGTGCTCTGTAGAAAATTCGGCTGATATAGCTTCGCTCAAACTTGTTTATGTAATTGTAATGCTGTTCTTGGTTATTTGAAGACTATATATTGCCAACTGCCTAGTTTTAACTATACAATTTGGTTGTAGTTTTATGGTACCGGTACCTATTGATGTGACCCATCGCCATTGACTTCTACTAATTCGCAATTTTTATTAGTAGCATTATTGAATAAATCCACTTCGTATGTACAAACTCCTGATCCTTGATTATATGCAGTTTTTAAGTCAGCCTACAAATATGTGTTGTCATTTATAAATATGCATGATTGGATTAAATCAAAAGTGATTGGTGGGGCGCTATAGCCAGTGTGGCACTAATTTCCATTTTGTTGGCAAATTTATGGTGGTGAGTTTGGTTGAAAGGTTTACCTGGGCTGTTAATGGTTCCGTAATCAAAAAAGGTGGTTAGCGCCGTTGAGTCATTCTGATCTGCTGATATCTCCGTTATTGGCCTTGAGTTTATTATTGCTTCCACTTCAACGACCATTGTTGAGAGTTCTTCGTAAGTCAGTGATGCGGTGAAAACGCGGTGATCGAGGCTAAATGATGTTGAATTTTATGCCCGCCGTGCTGCAGGCATTCACTATAGTTTCTTGAGCCTCCGTAGGGTATAGCTGTTTATGTACTTCATTAGGACGTGGTTACGCACCGTGCATGCTCGGCAAGTAGGACTTTTTTGTTTTTGTTTTGTGTGTAAAAGAGTGAATGGGAATTTTTTCCGTTCTCAATACTAGGGTCTCACACTGAACGCTAAAACTCGGTCTAGCTTACACCAAGTAGACCGGGCACACCGGTGTTGCTTAGTCTTAATATTCACAAAAGTATTGACAAATGGAATGGACTGACGATCTTACTAGAGCGACAAAGTTTGTTTTTGTTGTGAGAGGATCATGAAATTCTTTCGAATTGCGCTTTAAGAAACCGAAGCGAGAGTTTGAATGATAGTTTGGCATCAAAGAATAAGATCTTTAGATGCATCGACTCTTTGAAAGATGGTATCGGCACAGTAGGAATAGTCGTGCAAGATTGGAGTATGTTTTCTATGAAATGTCTAAGCTTTATACGAATTAAATAGTGATACATTTTTTCTCTATATAGACTCGAAATGAATCAATCCCAGTAGTTCATGTCTCCAAGTTCCTCGACAAATCGTACACGACATAGGCTCGCCGTTGAGGACGTATGCAATACAAGCCTATGATGATCATCGACGACATTTTTATACAAATGCCGTTTTTTTCTTCGACGACAACGTACAACAATGTCGTCAATGTTGTCTTGTTTATTTTATTGTATACGAATCGGCGACAATGTCATCGACGAAGCTTTGGACTACAATGATATGATAATATAATCTTGGAAGCGGAATTTCTCTACTAAAAAACTTAGTTGAATCGGCGATCCAACACCACCTCCTCTGAATGAACCGCAATTTTAATTTCGATTCTTGCATAACGAGAGTGTAAACGTTCTGCGGATAGAAAGAACGAAATCAAACACGTTTCCACTAGAACGAGAACATCGTACTCCTGAGAAGCTGCAGCAGAATAATATTCATTTGAGCAGTGGCCTTGGCGGGCACGCGGTTTGAAAATCCTGCGATTGTTCTGCATCCCGGCCCCGAGACTATTTATCACTGAGGCTTGTCTACCAATTAAGTTTTTTGGCTTATATTTGAAATTGCTACCTTTAACTGATAGAAGCTCAAAAAGTCTTTATTAAAACCTTTGTTGTACATAGGCAGTGGAACGCCAAGATTAAAATTGATGAATCGATATTTTGAAATGTCTTCATCTTTTTTGATGAGTTTATGGCAAGAAATCACGCTGGAAGGAACTTTGAGATTATCAGCAACATAGCTATGGAAAACTTCAGGATCCGTAATGATTTTAAACTTGGATAAATGCAAATCAAATTATCAAATTAAATGTGCATGTTTAAGAAAATAATATTGAAAACAGGAAATAATATTGGCCGTCCAGTGGCCAAATCCTGAAACTTTTGGGACTTCTAATAGAAAGATTTCGTGATTATTTCCGTTTATAATTGTGTCCAACATTTATAATTGTGTCCAACGTTCATAATTGCGTTTCCTTTTAACGCACATTCTTTTATCAGATTACTGCTCCTGTTTCTACAAGTAAAATGAGTTTTCCATTTATAGCCATAATGAACACATAATTTAAATTCGTTTGATTCCAGCTAGATACTTCTGTTTCAGTATGTTGATTATTGGAGGATAAATTGTTATTTTGCATTTCGGTATCAACTGTTTCCTCAAACGTATGATTTCTCTCTATTATTCCTGAAGTTTGTAACGTTTCCACAATCGCATCGCGTTTCCACCCACTGCACCCTTGCCCCAGTTTCCATGAAGATTGCATTGGGTTTGATTCCCACTTTGATTGCCTTGGGACTTTTCCCAAATCCTTTTCGCATAACAATCGATTATATTATTTCCGGCCCTATTGAACCACTGGCATTGCGTTTGATTTCTTTGAATCCCGTTTGATGAATTTGGCTTCGAGTTTCCATACCTCAGTTTCTGCCAATTTTTATGGGGTTTGTTCCACTGCTGCGTCTGGTTTTCTTTTTATACCCAACAGGTTCAGGGTATATTCACTTTGTCACGAAATGTGTAACGCATAGGAATAGAGGCGATAGGTATAGAAAAGTATATATGTATATTCTTGATCAGCGTGACCTCCTGAGTCTATTTAGCCATGTCCGTCCGTCTGTGTGTCTATTGAAATCACGATCACAGGAGAACCGGTGAAGATATCATAATGAAATTTTGCACAAATATTCTTTCTTATGGTGTGCAGGTTGGTATAAAATGGGCAAAATAACCGGTAACCGGTAGCCGGTGGGGTAACCGGTTACGGTTATTTTTTATTAGAAATGTGGTATGAGCGTTCGTTTTTGAGCTATGACAACAATATAGTAAAACTATATCACAGAATAAATAGTATACAGAAGTTGCATCTCGTACAAAGCAAATTTTGTTCTAGGGTTCCAATATTGGCACCCTATCAATCGTTTTTCTCTCGGCTATTCACATATACACGATAGCACTCGTCGTTTTTTTTTCGTTTTTCACACCGACATTAGCGATCGTTCCTATACAGAGCAGTCAGTCGACCAAAGACTACAATTGTCTACTTGTTACAAGATATAACAGGCTATGACAAATCATGATAGCTGAAAAGGTAAACCGTTTTGGTTTATTACCACACTGTCACAAAATGATGGGGTGATTTAGTGGCAGGGATACCAATGACACAACTTTATTACTAATTATTTTTTTAATGTTCAACCTGTCTTTTACCGATACAAGAATCCATGCCCCGATGTAGAAAATTTTTACATGGTAGGCTATTGGACAACAAATTAGAAGTTCTGCATACTCAGAAAAATTTTAAAAAAATATTTGTAGTGTGTTGCTTTAAAGCAGTGCTGGCCAAAACTTATACAATCATATTTTGTGCATGTGTGAAGCGTTGAGAGAGGTTGTTTTGCGGAAAAATTCTCGCTGCGCGGTACACTGAGAAGATTGTTCTTTGGGGTTGTTAAACTTTAAATCATGCATATGATTTTGCAATGAAATTGAGTTGACTATTTCTCAATCTATTCCTAATTCAGATTTTGAAACATCTTTTTTAATAGCAGACTTTAACTTAAATATTAATTGTGCTCTTTCTTCCTTAATAAACTTATCATAATCTAAATGACACGTCCTATAGTGTCTCTTTACAAAAAATTTAGATCATGCATTGCGGTTCGCCTAAAAAATGTTCAAAGAAAAAATAGTGATTCTGCCATTCCTTATTAAACATTTTGCTCAGTGCAATCATAAAATATTCTGGCGCGATCCTACTCGCTTGAAGTCTGCACGTCGACTGACTCACTTGATACGAACGATCGCTAGTGTCGATGTGAAAACCCGACGACTTTTGTCGTGTACATGTGAATAGCCGAGAGAAAAAATTAGCACGCGTGCCTATGGCGTGGCCAGCACTGCTTTAAAGCAATGTTGGTAAGTAGATAGTACTGATTTTATTGAAAGTACTTTATATTATAAATACTGAATAAAGACTGATAACGATGCACACACAACTCAAAAAAGCGTCTGTTTTTATAACTACAGAATAACGGTAAACCTTGTCGCCTTCTCTACTCATATTTGAAAATGTTTACAACTGCCAAAATAACTGAAATTCTAGTTATTGACCGATGTTGCTTTAAAGCTACCGCTTTCTTTATGCAATAAAAAAACTGATAAACACCTGAAAAACCTAATACTTATAGTAAATTTTGTATAATTTCAAACATATATTTTAAGATTTAACATCAATATAATGGATACCTATTTTATTTGTGTTTAGAAAAAATAGTTTTAAAAAGGGCTAAAAAAGATGTAACTGGTTAACTCATTGCTAAACCAAGTAAAACCGTAAAATTTAAAAAAAAATTGATGCAGTTTAATAATAAACAAACAAATGTATCAAAAACCGCTAATCCTTTTTTTAAAAAAAGGAACAGTAAATTTAAGGAATTTTTTAAAATTAGTGTTTCTTTAAAGAGACGGCGGTAAAAGACAGGTTAAGTAAACATTACTAGAAAAACTACTTTGCATTTATGAGTTCCCGAGGTTTTTACGATTTCTAAGCTGTTTGGAAATATTAAAAAGTAATGTAAACTTATTTGCTTTTGTAATTTTTCATTTCTCTTTTATTTAAATTCAAATGTGTTAACACAAATAAATTTACAATTCATTTATTTAAATTAAAATTAGATAAACATAAACAAAATCTCAATAAATGCATTTAAAATTAAATTCATTTAAATTAAAGACCAAAATAACTAAAATCACAATTAAGTAAATATTAAATTAAATCACAATTTAATATTCAACAAAACATGTTGAATACGTTGGCATCTCTTTCGGCTAAAAATACGCGTGGTAGGTTAAAAACAGCTGACTAAATTTGTAAAATGAGCAATTTTTATTAACTTTAACTTTAACTTTAACTTTACTTGCAAAATATTGAATATTGTGCAACTTATAACTTAAAAAAGGTACATGTACATTTCTAGAAGCATGCATTGGTTTTAAAACTGTCTCCTTGGTCTTTTTTACGTATTTAAAAAATTATATTTTTGGATTGTTGCTATGAAGAAGAACAAAAGTTGCATTCCTCTCTCCAAATATTTTTCTGAATTTTGTAAACAAACTCCCGATTTGTCAAAATTCACTCCCGAGTTGTCAAAATTACATGCGTTTTGTTTTTGTAATCTACAACACCCAAGCCTGATTTCACCAACACATTCAAAGCAAAAAAAGAGTTTCCAGTCTTGTAGTCTTTGCAGTCGACGTGCAGACATCAAGCAAGCAAGATCGTACCACGCTGTTTTATGAATGCACTGTGAAAAATGTTTAATAAGGAATGGGAGAATCACTTTTTGTTTTTTGAAAATAATTTAGGCGAAACACAATGTCTGATTTGTTGATCAATATTGACTACAATATCATTCCCATTAATGTTTATGGTTATTTTTCCTTTTTTATTGGTGCGCCGTCTGTGCTTCCATCTTTTCAGTGTACCTCAGAAAGAGATTTCTTTCGCAAAATAAGCTTCACACGTTGTTTGACCTTCCTCTCAGCTGTCTGCCCTTACCATAAGTTGGAGTTAATAAAAAAGAAGTGCTTGGGATTTGAACCAGTACGAAAAGAATAATATGATTCTGCTCAGGGATGAAATGGCGATTAAAAGGGAATTGCGATACAATTCCAAACTAGATTTAGTGGATGGGTTTGAGGAAAATGGGGTTGAAAAATGGACTTTCTGCCAATATACTAAAAAAAAAACCATTTTACGAAATTTAACATTTTTGAACAGTTTTGGCATCATAGTTAAAGTTGTAACTTGTGGCCAAGGGTCCTCTAACATGAAATGGGAGATACTTTCGAAATACTCTATTTCGTGTATAATGACAGTAAAATTTTCTTTCAAAATGAAATACCGCCGCTGTTGATCCAAAGTGCCTGCAATATTTAATTTTCTCTATAATAATTTTTTACTAGAGCACTACAATTAACCAGTAACTCTTGTTGATTCTATACATAGCTATGCAATGTAAAATATGAATCTTTCAAAGGAAGAAAACCAAAATACAGAAATCTAAAGCGTGAAATAAAATTTTGTCAACACCACGTGAATTCACGACGCAGTCTAGCAAAACAGATGTACGCACACATAAACGTTTTATGCTTGCTCTCTCGTTGCTTCTCTTTGTTCGTGATTGCTCCTCTCTATTCACGTTTGCTCTCTCGTTGTTTGATCTCCCCTCAGTTGTTCCGACCGCATCTTAAAGTGAAAAGGTATCGCAGGCCGTGATGCAACTTCTGTATACTATAGGGTCCGCCAAATAATTTTTTTTTTTTTGAAAATGCGAGTGTAACTTCAGCTGTGTGGCACGTAACGCCGTCCTGTTGAAACCAAATGTTGCCAATATCCTCCTCTTCAACATGGCCCGAAAACGATCGCCATTGACTGTAACGGCCACTTCTTGCTCATTTTCGAAGAAAAATGGCCCAATTATGCCTCTGGACCAAAATCCGCACCAAACAGTGACTCGTTTTGGGTGCACCGGCGTTTCAATGTATGCGTGCGGGTTTTCTGTGCCCCAAATGCGACAATTTTGCTTGTTTACAACCCGCCAAGATCAAAATGAGCTTCATCTGAAAAGATGATTTTTTGGCAAAATCGGCATCGGATTTTAATATCGCAATATTTCCCAGCGTTGTTCAAGCGTATACACAACCATATTCGTTCAGCGGAAGGATAAAACTAATTATCTGTCAAATCAGACATGAGCTAAGTGATACCATTCACGAAATAAGCACTAGTTGAAAAAAAGCGTTAGATAGCGGACCCTATATTTATTCTGTGACTATATCTAATCTTTACAATAAAAACTTTTTAAAAAAACACGAAAGAACAGAAGTTACGCGAAAGGATTTTGTTTCGTAGTAAAAAAATATATAATGGCGTGTGACTTGAAAGGCTGCAAAATACTGGGTGATTCCGAACGTTTCGTGTTTTGCTGGATGTGTGACGCGGAACTTCACGTAAAGTGTGCGGGGTTGACGAGCAAAATAGCCGATATGATTGGCGTTGACGGTGGATTACGATGGTCTTGCGGACAATGCCGATCAATTGAAGTTGACATAATCAAGTTATTAAGTCAAGCACGTTTGAATTTTCAAGACATCGCTAAAGACTTCTCCGCAATTCGGTCTAATCTCGAAAAATACGAAAAACTTTTTAAGAACTTTAAATTAATTAATGATGCTTCACCCAAACGGAAGCGTGCACGCTCGCAGAGGGCACAATGCAATTCTCGTGCGTGCGCAGATGATAATCCTTTGTCTTGGTTACAAAGACCTAGACCAATCAACCTACTGAGCCATGCCTCACCTGGTGATACACTCCCTACTAGTTTACTGATTTCCACGATCTCTTCTAATGCAATATCCCGAGACGCTGAAACTGTGCATGACCCGGCTGATAGTTCAGAAGCTTCCAGGACAAAAACCACGGAAGTTGTAGTCAATACAGTAGGTGGATCTCTTAGTTCTGCATTGAGCCCGGTAGATACTGGCATATTAAACTTGCAGGCTGGGACTTATGCTTAGGGTATTGAACCAGTTACGAAGCTAGTGGTGATTCAGCCCAGAAAATCTATCTTTGCGCCCCGATTTCTAGCCAGATAATACCGTTGTTCATTTATTCGAACCTCGAAGAAATACCTCATTACCACGATATAATGGTAATCTACTAAAAAGCACTTCATCAAAAAACTAAGCAACTCGTTTTTAACTGATGATTTAACGTTGCATTAAAACTAAATTAAAAGATATTCATATGATGAGTTTTGGTTTGGATTGTAAAATTATTGCATTTACTGAAACCTTTCATAAATCTGATTTACATAATCTGGAAATATTCTCTGACCAATTTGTTGTATTCGGTAAAGACAGAAATTCTTATTCAACAAGTATTTCTCACAGGAGGTGCACTTTGATGTAGACTCGGAGATCTAGTTCTGTTGTGTGTATGTTAAATTGGAGCTATTATCATTCTACATCACCTGCTCCTATATTCCACCAACTTCTAGAGAAGCGACTTACAACCTGCACTCGTATTGTATATCTTCATTGGTAAACAGAGTGTTACCTGATGATCGTGTTCTTGTACTGGGAGACCTTTGTTGCTTTATATCAGGTAAATAATATTCGTAACTCAAATAACCGTATGCTGGACTTAATATTTACTGATGATAAGGTGATATGATAAGTACATCGTTCCATCCCTCTCCTGTTATCTGCAGATTTTATATCATCCAGCTTTGGAATTGAATATGGGCAAAAAATAGTAATAAGCAATTACTACCTCCTGGAAACTTGAAGATGCAACAAACTGTCTTTTATTTCAAAAAAACCAACTATGTATAGCTGAAAAATTATTTAAAGCATATAAGTTAGAGTTTTATATCATCACTTAGCGTGACCTCTACCAAAGCGTGTTTGAAATATGCTGTAGCTCAGTTCAACCAAACTCTTCATAACGGTTTTAAACTATCGGTACCGAAACGAAAGGTATCTACTACTTTATGTCCAACATGAATTTCTAAGGATGTTCGCAGCCCGAGAAATCAAAATACAAAATTCTATACAACTCAATGCAATCTTCATACAACGGACAGCTTTGTTAAATATACGTCAATACGAAATACATATCGAGAATGAAACTTAAACTAAAATCTGATCCTAAGTACTTTTGGAGTTTTATAAATTCTAAGCGGAAAAGTGATATTCTCCCATCCGTTAGATGGGACTTATTCCCAAATGGAGTTTGATTACGAATTTTATCCATACTCCATAAGTTGTGGGAACATTGATCAGTCAATAATTGAGGAAAATGTCGTTCTCGTAGTACTGATGGATTTTAAGTCTACCTATAACCCTGGTCCAGATAATTTACCTTCTTGCATTCTAAAACACTGCGAGCGAACTGGTAATCCCAATTACAGCTCTATTTGATCAGTCTATACGCTCCGGTTACTTCCCAGCTACATGGAAGACCTCATATATCATTCCTTTGCAGAAATCTGGTAATAGATCAAATATAACCAATTATCGAGGTATTGCCAAGTTACGTGCTCTGCCCAAACTATTCGAAAAAGTAATAAGTCGCCAAATTATGCGTCAAGTGAATGCTTTATCTCCTGTTCAACATGGTTTCCGCTCGGGTATGTCAACTACTACACACTTATTGAAATTTGTCTTCCGTACAAACGGATGTTATCTGCACGGATTTTGCTAAGGCGTTTGATGTGGTGAATCATAAGCTACTAATGTTAAAGGTGAAACTGTTCGGATTTCCCCAAACTTTGTTTAAATGCATTGCCTCCTACCTTTAAGGCCGCTCCCAGATGGTGTTGCTAAACAATAGAAATTGTAGCGCATTTCCTGTCACCTCTGGCGTCCCTCAAGGTAACCACTTAGGACCTTTATTATTCTCCATTATTTCTCCTCGTCCTTGCCACTTTTCTTGGGCACTAAAAATAACGGTGAGTTCCACGTTGATGTGCTATGTGTGATTATGGCACGCCTATGGCTGCGCCTGTTGGAATTTCGTGTTTCAATACACTTCTGAATGGAAGTTCGTCTCCGTCTAATAGGAAGACGTCGTGAAACGGTTTTACTACTTCTTCTATTGAATTCTTTTCTTCCATATTTACAGCCAGTTAGTGGCTGTATGCATTGGCTTTCAGGCACTGTAGGTTTCGTCGACGCACTAAGCCTGGTTTACGAACGGTGCCATCTTTTATAGAACACCTTGACCAGCCAATGTATATATAAGGCCAATTTCAAAATTTCTTTTAAAAAAAATGGTAATTGGATTTTGTTTTGATTTTTGATTCATAAATATTTATAACTGTGACTTTTAATATGGCTTAGATCTCACCTCGGCATACCCAACTGGTACACTCGCAGCTAAGAAGTCAATAACAGTGGAGTTAACAGTGCTCTGTTAAAGTTCGCGACGTATTTAACTTCACGCACTTTACTTTTTATGTCAATACAACATCAGGGTAGTATTTGGGGTGAAAGCAAAAGACGAACTGTAAAGTGCTGTCTTTTTGCATTTTAATAATTGTGGAGGAATTGATAACTTGTATCCGCATAATTCCAACCATTTTACCTGAGACGAAGAGATCGTACTTATGACAGGCCTCTTTCGCAACACATTTGATGCTTGGCTCCGGCCTTTTGATGGAAAAGGTGATGTACTCCAAACAATACCATCTTTATACGTGAACAACGAGTCACAATCTAAGTTATCCTGAGATTCTTCATCTTCCGCGGAATCACCTTCAGAAACGTTATAAGATAACTCTAGTTCTTCCTCAGCCGTTTGGTAATCTTCATCGCTTCTCAAGGAAAAATCTTCTTCATTTTCACTTTCTAACAAAATTTCTTCAATTTCTTCTTTACACAAATATTTTGGTCCTGCAATTTTAATCAACTGAAACTCAAACTGCACAACGGAGCAAGTTTAAACTCACATTAATCAAAGCATCCGAAAAATAACGGTAAAAACGACACGAGTCGTTTTTACACGAGTGTAGTTTTCTACACCTTAAGGCGATATACTGAAGTTTTTAAATATCTTAAATATACTAATCAATAATACATTGACATTCCCCGATTTTAGCTCATATTTATTAATAAAACAATGTCACAAAAGCTGAGAATAATATATTTTATACTTTAAAGAATATTTGAAAAATAATTTTTAAAAATGTAGTTTTCTACACCAGGGTATCTCTGCGGTTAAGAATACGGAAACAATTAAGATGGCCAGGAATGCAAAAACAAGTAAAAGAATTCGTCAAAGACTGTGCGAAATGCCAAGTTAATAAAAGCTCGAAATTAACAAAAATGCCCATGGTACTAACAGATACACCAATGCGGCCATTTGATAAAGTTTACATGGACATAGTAGGTATTTTACCAGAAACTGTGTCTGGTAATAAGTACATTTTAACGTTTCAAGATGACTTTTCGAAATTTATGGCATGTACAGCTATCCCAGATGCGGAAGCAAGTACTGTTGCCGGAGCATTTTATGACGAAGTAATCACGCGCCATGGAATTCCGAGAATTTTAGTCACCGACAATGGGACAAATTTCATTTCAATAATATTCTCAGACACTTGTAAATTATTGGGTATTAAAAAATTGCATATAACGGCCATACCATCCACAAGCTAATGGCTCATTAGAGAAAAGCCGCAGACCTTTAACGAAATACTTGCGTAGTTTTGCCAAAGAAGACAGTTCGAATTGGGATGAATGGTTAACTGCAGCTATGCACGTTCACAACCACACACTACGACTAAGCAAACACCGTTCCGCACTCTATTCGCATTTGATATAGAGATGCCGAGATAAAAAGAAAGTGTAGTCCGGTGTATAATGGCGAAGATCCGAACAAACTATTAAAATTTCAGATACAAAGAGCCCACAAAATTGTGATGAAAAATCAAGAAATGGCGAAACAAGTAGTCAAAACCCAGTATGAAAACAAATTAAATTTAGTAGAATTTAGAGTAGGAGATAGTGTACTAATTAAGAATAAAACTAGGAAAAATAATTTTGTCCAATATGGATAGACCCATATAAGGTGGTAGGTATTAAAAGTACAATTACAACAGTTTTAAATATTAAGGGAAGGGAGAAATCCTTCCACAATAACTTACTTAAATTATAGTAAATAAGAAAATAGGTTTAGGAGAAAATTAAATTAAGTTAATCACAATAGTCACCTTATTATAAATATATATAATATAAATATATATAAAATAGGATTGATAGGACTTATTATAGGATAGTATGAAATTAACATTTTTAAGTTTAATAATTTATAACTAATAATTTACTACTAATAATTTTAATTTGATTTTAGTCTAACGTTTGAATAACGAATGAAATTCAGCAAATTTCATAATGAAAAATTCAACAAAGAAATAAAAAGAAAATCAGAATAGCGTTTCAATAAGCAACAACTTGTTTATTTAAGCGTAAAAATATAAGGAAAGAAAACTTATAATAAAATAAATTCACAGTTAATATTTGAGTAATTTCTTTGTAAGTTTTGAATTGAACTTTTTAGTTTGTATTCATTTTAATTGGTAACATACGGTATGTGAAAAGTAGACGTTTCGTTTTAAATACACAGTCATTACATTTGCATTTATTATAGGAATAAATACACATGAAATCTATGCATAAAGAATTACTTTATGCAAAACCATCACTTACGCGTTATATCTACACTTAGATGCAATCATGACAATAGAAAATTTAAATAAATCTAAAATAGGAAAGAATTTTTGTTTTCTTAAGAAATAGGTATAGTATTATAAATGTTGAAAATATAATTCATATTACAAATAGTATAATGAAAAAACGTGTATAATGCAAATCAGTTAATTAAATTAACTAAATGTGAAGTAAGCGATTAACGCAAGTGCTGCAAAACTGCAGGAACAAAGTAGAACAACTGAACACGAGCAGAATGCAGTGTCAGTTCTAAGCAATTAATAAAAAAAAGAAGCACAAAAAACAAAAAACCACAAAGGTGAAAAACTTTTAACAAAAGGAAAACTAAAATAGAGAAATAATGCAAACATACATATGTATGTATATAAAATATTTAAAGTACAACTACAAATAATAATAATGTACACATATAAATACATATATAAAAGTAATTCAAAAGTTAATTTAATTGTAATTTAGAAACAAAATATGTACATTCAACCCGAAATTAATGAAAATAAAAGAAATAAGAATAAGAGCATAAGAAAACAAAAGAAATAAGAAAACCAGTAAAATCGACCTTAAAATTCTATAATCAATTCTAGAGAGAATGCTTCAAACCGGAAGGATCTATGTTTTCTAGTTTCCGAGAAAAGTGAAAATTACGATCTAAACTCCTTCCCCAGAGCAGTTTTCCTTCATATTTTTGCACCAGTAATAAAACACAAGTAGCCAAAAATTGGTATTTGAAAGGAAAGTATGCTTCGTAATTTTTACTTTTCTCGGAAACTACAAAACATAGATCCTTCCGGTTTGAAGCATTTTAAGGTCGGAAAAAAATGTATACTTAATACCGTAATTTTAAAAAAAAATTGCGACCAAAAATTTTTTTTTGAAATTTTTTTTCCAAATTTTAACTTTGGCATTCATTTTCTCAAAAACTGTTTGACATAGGAACCTAATTTAAAAAGGATATTAAGAAGCGGATATTTGGCTTTGAAAATCAGAAAGCAAAAGTTATCTAGGTTTAACCATTTTTTTTAATATTATTTTTTTCGATGTTAAGTCGGAATTTTATAAAATGGCCCCTCCCGCCTAAACGGGGGGAAATTGACTCCCCCTCCCATACGATTTTTTTCTTGTCTCGACCCATCCTACACGCCCTAGTCTTTTGAGCCCTCTTATGCGAAACACCCTGTATAAACTTCCTGAATAAAACTTTACATAACAACTTATTTTACAATAAAACATAACAGCAAAACTGGGCGCGGTCCGCCCACTTTTACACTACTTATACAGTTAGCCCATGAAAGCAAATTTAGTACCAGGCAAATAAAGTTTAAATTTGAGCACAATAATAAAACAACCAAGCTAGTTATTTTGTTTTGAAAACAGGTAACGACCGCGCCTACTATTTCTACAGAGGCGTAGCTAGGACTCATGGAGCCCGTGATGGTTAATCAACTTGCAGCCCCAAAAATTCCTAGAATTCAACCAATCAATACTTGATTTCCAAAACTGCCGCCCCGAAATTGTGCCACCTCCGCCCCCCTAGCTACGCCACTGTATTTATAACCGTCTCTGATTAAATGTGATTATAAGGTAGCTTTTCTTATAACCACATATGTATTTCCTTTAGTTTCGGTTTGTGTTTCACTCTATAATGCTACTGTTCTGCAGTGAGAAATCTAAATAAATTAAACATTTTAATAAGTAAATTTTAATAATTAATTAATATAATTAATAAGATAATTTTTCAATACTATTAGGTGTAGAGTATCGAAGATTCGGCCAGGCCGACTGTAGCACTCTTTCTGGTTTTGTTTTGTTTTTGCACGTACAGCGGATTGCGTTTTATATTTCGTGATTAGAGAACAAAAACAAATATTAATCATCGAAAATCACTTTATTGTTTTTCAAAATATTCCCCATGAAGATCTATACACTTTTGCATGCGTTTGAACCAATTGTTGACATTTCTTTCGACCAATCGACACGAGCCTTTTTTGAGCGATTGACAAATTGTGTGGGATCCAACGCGAACAAATTTTATTGACAGTCAAATGTTTATGCAATATTGAATGTATGCTGGTCCCACTAATGCCTAAGGTTGTCTCAATCTCACGATAGGTCACATGACGATCTTGCAATATCAGTTCGCGCACAGCATCAATGATTTTCGGAACAACTACTGATTTTGGACCAGGCCTGGGCAAATTGAAATAATCTGTTATCTCAAATAAGGATTTTATTCCAAAATGAGATAACTCGTTATCGTTATCTCGTTATCTCAAATAATTCATTATTCCAAAATGAAATAACATTTTATTTGAAATAATTCGTTATTCCAAACTTAAATAACATTTTATTTGAAATAATTCGTTATTCCAAAATTAAATAATATTTTATTTGAAATAATTCGTTATTCCAAAATGAAATAACATTTTATTTGAAATAATTCGTTATTCCAAAATGAAATAACATTTTATTTGAAATAATTCGTTATTCCAAAATGAAATAACATTTTATTTGAAATAATTCGTTATTCCAATATGAAATAACATGATTATTTGAAATAACCATGCAAATGAAATAACTCGTCATCTCAAATAATTCATTATTTCAAAATGAAATAACATGTTATTTGAAATAATCTTGCAAATGCGCTAATTATTTCAAATAATTTCTGAAATAATTATTTGAAATAAAATTCTTAGTTGAAATAAAGTGGTCATTTGAAATGAAATGATGTGTGGATGTATTATCTCAACCGTAGCCCTTATCAACAACAGGTTCCGAGACGACAATGTTTTTTTACACAAACAACAACTCGTTGTTCGGCGAGAAGAATCTACTTGTGTGTAAATGACTGTGTGTTGTTATTATTGGTTGTTTACATTAAGGGAATATAAAAGACTTAAAGCAGAGGGATTTAGATAGGTAAAAGGATTATTATTTCGATCGAAATCTAATTAGTCGCACTCCGATATAAAGTTAGTTAACTCTTAAACGGCTGCACAGATTTTGATGCGGTTTTCACCATTCTGCCCAGAATTCAATTACGATTTCTGGTGATTGTAAATAAATACTCAATTATTTTTTACTAGAATTTTGTCTTTTAATGATTTGCATGGTACAGTGCGACCTTGGTTAACGCAACTAATAGAAATCGAAACAAAAACAAAGTTAAAATTTGTTGGCTACCCAGCCATTGATTTCATCTAAATAATAATTTTCTAAATGTAATCAGAAACTGATGCAGTCATTCAATGGTAATGAACGACTAATTATATATTAGTGATCTAGATGGTAAGAGAAGTAAAAAGGTGCGTAAAGACAGGTCGAACTTTGTTACACTTTTACGCCGCTATTTCCAGCAAAGACAAGTAACGACTCTCACGAGGCTATCACTACCAGGATGCCATCTTATCATTCGACCAAGTCTCCATTTCGTGGGGGGTGTGATTTCATTACACACAGCAACAACATCACCCAGTTGTAAATTCGGAGACGAACGGAACCACTTCGTGCGACGTTGTAGGCTTACCAAATACACTTCTCGCCAGCGTGCCCAAAAATGCTTTCTCATTGAGGTTATCGTGTGCCATCGTTGTTGTAAGTTCCCCTAAAATTCTTGAATTTCAGGCTCTGGTAATGATTTCAAGGTTTCACCAACGATGAAATGGCCAGGAGTTAAAGTTTCTAAATCATCTACGTTTCCTTGTAAAGCACACAGAGGACGTGAATTTACACAAGCCTCGATCTCAGTCAGCAGCGTTGTGAACTCTTCGTAGCTTAGAATATAACTTTTTATAACGCGTTTAACGTGGTATTTTATGCGTTTTATCCCAGCCTCCCAATAGCCACCCATATGTGGGGCATTCGGAGGATTAAATTTCCAGGTAATGTTTGAATCTAGAAAGAAGTTTCGGACTTCGCTGTCAGCTAAGCAGCGATCACGCATTTTGCGCAGTTCTCTCTCGGCACCGACGAAATTTGTTCTATTGTCAGAATACATCATGCTGCAATACCCGCGACGATTTATGAACCTTTTAAACGCGTTGAGAATTGCTGCTGTCGACAAGACTCCGACGAATTCTAAATGCATGGCTCCTGTGCTCATGCAAACAAATGAGCATATGTAACCTTTGGTTGATTTTGATCCTCTTCCATTCGCAAACTTAGATGGGAATGGACCGGAGAAGTCCACCGAACTGCACAAAAAAGTACGCACATACGTAACGCGACTGGCTGTCAAATCGCCCATGGATTGTACTGCAAGGTTGCGATTTAAAAGCGTGCATCTCACACAGCTGCGATATATACTGCGAATCAAATTATGGGCGCCCAGAATCCAGAAACGTCGTTTTATAATTGTTTGCATTATTTGCGGACCAGAATGCACTGTACTTCGATGAACTTCAGCGACTATCAGCCTTGCAATCTGCGAACCCTTTGCTAAAATAATTGGATGCTTTACGTCATTAGCCACTTTTGAGTGCTTGAACCGCCCTCCTACGCGCAAAATTTCGGAATCATCCAGGAAAGGTTGTAGGCGCACCAACTTACTGCGTAAAGGTATAGACCTATACTATATATATATCCTACAACAATAAATTTCATTAGAACAATAGTAGTTTTGTGTATACTTAATCAAGGAACGCTCCGCTTGTTGAATCTCCTTGCAATCAAGTGGCCAAACCGTGGTCCCCCTGCTACCCTACCGGGGCGTGCATTGTTCGTAAAGCGTATCATGTAGGCAGTAACTCTCTTTAGCTTCGCATTCGACGAATATCTCGCAAACAAATCCCAATGCTCCTCGTTACTCGTTACTCGTAAGCACAATCCGCAGGATTGTGTTCAGAGCGTACGTGATTCCAGCACTCGGATACTTGGAACTTAAGCTGGACATGACCGATTTTACAAGGTTTCCAGCGAGGTGCGCAGCGCATAATTCCAGACGCGGTATCGTCGTTACCTTTAATGGCGCGACCCTTGCTTTAGATGCGATAAAAGAAATTGTGATTGAACCGTCGTTCTCAGCAGTACGCGCGTATATTGCGGCAGCGTAAGCACGCTCTGATGCATTGGAAAACACATGCAGCTCCATATGAGACCCCGAGATTCCACATCCAAGCCAACGTTTAATGTGGAGCTCTGCCAACGATTTTAGACCGATTCGATGAGTTGCTCACTCACTTGCTATATGATCAGGAATCTGATCATCCCAATTTACGTCAGATTTCCACAGTTCTTGGAACCAAATTTTGATTTTATTGTGCAGGGTGACAATAGTCTTAGCGGATCGAACAACCTACTCGCATCTGATAAGAATACTCTCTTTGAGAAAACACGGGGCGGCTTCTTCATATTTTTTTCTTTTATATTCGTTTTCCAAACAAGTCCTAACGCATGCACTTCATCGTGTTCTGCTAGATAATGTTCGATTGTCTCACAAGGCTGAGGTAGGTCAGCTGTTAGCTCGGAACTGTTCGAAGCCCACTGTCTTAGCGTGAACCCACCCTTGCTCAGAATAGTAGAAACATCTCTTTTTATTGATAGAAGCTCGTGTATGCTTGATGATCCCGTAAGCAAATCATCCATATAAAAATCGCGTAATATTATTTCGGCAGCATGCTTGTAGTCATCAATCGCTTCTTTTGCTGTCTCTTGCATCGATTTAATCGCCAATGAGAAGCTGTAGATATACCGTAAGTTACTCGCAGCATCCTATAATCTTGAATGGGATGTGTAGGATCCGAACGCAATACGATGCGTTGAAAATTAGTATGCTTTGGTGAGACGTACACCTGGCGGTACATCTTAGCTACATCTCCACTCAAAGCAAAGCGATGTGTTCGAAAACGTACCAGTATTGAAAAGAGGTCGTCTTGTAGCTGAGGCCCAATCATCAGCGCGTCGTTTAATGAGTTACCATTTGTAGATTTGGTAGATTTTCGTCTTTTAGCCGATAGGTTTGTAACTATGCTATCGTCCACCAGATGGCCATCGTGGATAAATGCTTTAGAATGTTCATTTAGGCTTGTGTCTGTGATATAGACTTAGGTTTTTTTCGTCTTTTAGCCGATAGGTTTACAACTATGCTATCGTCCACCTGATGGCCATCGTGAATAAGTGCTTTGGAATGTTCACTTAGGCTTGTGTCTGTGATATAGACTTAGGAATGCCGATCGTTTGCTATACCGAAGTAGATGGCGTTAGTGCGAAGTTTTTAGTGTAGCATACTTTTTTAGTCTTTTTTACTAATTTCTCAGTGCTAGGAATGAATTTGTGATTGGTGGGAATAAATAGGGTAAAAAAAGCGTAGCATACTTTTTAGACTTCTTATATGACGTATTGTAAAGGTCAGAAGTTTTGCTATGTGGTTGTTGTTGTTAATTATTTTAGGGTATGATTCGCCCGCTGTGTGATAGTAGATTTAAAGATCAAGTGTTTTGTATGTATTATTATAATTTATAACTTATATATTTATTTATATTTATATATTTATTTATATTTATATATTTATTTATATTTATATATTTATTTATTTATTTATTTATTTATAATTATAATATTTTTTTCCTTTTTAATTTTTAATTTTGCTATGTGGTTGTTGTTGTGTTGTTATTTATTTTAGGGGATGATTCACTTCGGTACTTTGATAGCCAGCTGCAGCAATCTGGCTCAGAAGTTCTGTGGAATTTCAATTAAATAAAGTCGTAAATTAAGGTTCGGTTGACATTTTAATGGGATAACCTTTTTTTATCAGCACCTGCACTATGAGGCGTGAGTGTTTGGGTACACAGTAGTAATTTCGGAGCTTTGATCACCTGTTGTGTGATAGTAGGGAAACATGCACGTGTTTGCGGTCAACCTTTTAAGGGATAATCTACAGGCGGTCGGACGGAATAGTCGAAGCTGTTGTTGTAGGAGTTTTCCTTGCTGTGTTGTGGTTGTTAATTCATAGACACGTGATAATTTGGGTACGCCGACCTCCTGCTGTGTGTGTGAGTGTTTGATTGTTGCATCGCTTCAACAAAGGTGTACTTATCACACTCTTGGGACCCTTTCCGTGGGAAAAAAATATTCAAAGCGTGCACGTGTTTCTCATTCACATGGTTGTATATGCATGAACAACCATGAACATGAACCATTTTGAACATGATCGTACATGCACTAATTCTATTCTTTGTAAACTCAATATGGTTTAATTTTCGAGGGAAAGCTGTTAGAAAATACTTTTGATACGCTATAAGAATAAAAATGTCCCATCAATATAGATTGGATTGTTGATGAGTAGACATGGATAAAGTAAATATTTCCTTATTTTTGAAGCAAGTTCACGAATTTCTAATCAAACAAAGAGAAGCATTGTTGGATGAGCATTATGATGAAATTCTGAAATGCTACATCAAATTAAGCCGTTGCGAGCATGAAATTATAATACAATCAAATCATGGACATCACTATAAATCCTGTGTTTGGGCTTCAAACGAATGTTTCGATGGACCAGACACTTGTGCATGCTACATGGTGGAACGTGTTATTTATAGAATAAATAAATTAATGCTATTGTATTCTAGATTAAATAAAATCTAAACCAAATATAAAAAATTTTTTGTCCAAATAAAAACAAATTTATTTAAAATTTATGAACTATTTATTTATTATATATATATATTTATTTATACATTTTTTTTTTTACATCTTAAAAATATATTCCAGCTTCTGATATAGGGAAGTCGACCATCACCTCCAGACGAAAATTATCCTTGTTTGCCGTCATTACCTTCGTCAAATAGTAGGATCCGTTGGAAAATTCTCTTATAGTTTCGTCGCTGAGGTTGCTGAATCTTGGCGGCAGAAAAACGATGCTGTCGTCCACTTCCATTAGAATCCGCTCGCCATATTTTGTTTTGGTCTTCCGAACAGTTTTTATATTATAGCTTCTATTCGGCTCCATATTTTTAATGCTTAGCACGGTCTTCAACGTATAATTCCTCTCGTTGAAGTCTTCTAATGCGGTCAAAGAATATGATGAATTCTGAATTGGTGACATTCTGTTTATTTGTTTTTTATCTTTTGCTGGTTCCAAATATCTGCAACGACTAAATTGTTAGAGGCGAGGAACGTATTATTTATACATTTTAAATTTGACTAGAAAAACAATGGAAACAGAACTGAAATTGGGCTAGAAACAAACAATACACACCACCAAAAGCGTATGTGTATGGAGAAGCGAGATAAACAGTGAAAAACAACTCATGTGAGATGGATTGGAGCAGTGAAACAGAGACAGTGGAACAGGTCTTCGTATAGTGTTTAGTTCTCCTGAATTCTAACTAAAAAATAAAATAAAACTCAATTTGATTTTCTGCTCAAATACAATAAAACAATCTTTATTGAGTATTTCTAGTGATATTATATAGGAATTCTAGACATAAATGACCACAATTATATGTATTGTAATTTTGATGTTGAGTATAGTTGTAGCGTATGTTCTCTCCCATATTCTTTATAATTTCTTGTGGTGGTTGTAAATTTCCGAAGCTATCAAAATATTCATTAATTTTTCCGTTCTTATAGTATGCTACCCAGTGAGTACCTGGACCGCTCGAATAATCCAAGTTGATGATTCCGCATTCTGTCTGGCGTACACGTTTCGGTAGACTATCTCTCATGAAAACGCCTCTAAAATGTGGCAATTGTTTTGCATGCTCAATCAAGTCGATGTCTGTGAGCGGTCTTCTGGGTAGCTTCCTTAGAGGTTTTTTGATTGCGGACTATAATATAAACCTAATCCCTTCCTGTATGGCTTCAGATATAAACCTTTGCCCACATTTATTTCCTCCATCACTTTATTATGGCGACTTGCTTCATTCAATAATTCTCTACCAACTTTTGCAGAATTAATAGCTTTAAAGATCGCAGATCCCCCAGATGCTAAACCTCCAAGAGCTCCAAGTGCAGTCAAGACTGGCACCAGTGGTAGAAAACCTTTTCGGCAAGGGTATAATACGAGGTATCTCAATTGATGCTTTCTTTTTTCTGAAGGACTTGTTTACTACTTTTCGTGCAATTTTAATAGCGCTACGAATATCGTCTGGTTTTTGTTTATTAATAGTCCTCATGGCGTTTTTTACAGCATTAGTGAAGTCTTTTTTCGTACATTTTCGTTTAATTGTTTTCTTTATTTTCTTAATATTCCTGAGTGTGTTCCCCATACCTAATTTAGTCTTAGCTTTCATAGCACTCGCAACTAGCCAAGCGTTTTTTCTCTCTGAAAAACCTTTGTCTTTGGATTTTGCGCTTTTCCAAGCGTTTTCTTCCAATATTTTATCTGCAATGTGCCTTTTATTGAGATCCTTAGTTTGAGAATAAGCAATATCGTGCTCTCTGCACGCAGCATCTAATGAATTACTTCCTTTATCGCCTCTTGCTAAACGTTTTTCTAATTTAGTTCCGGGGCCGCAGAATTGATAACCAGGTAAATGAAGTTCAATTGGTAGTGCATCTATTAAATTATTTATTAAACCTTTTCCAACTGCAGATGGCTTTCGACTAAAACTTTTTTTATAACATACAACCATTTTATATCTTTTCAATGAAATAGTTGCGATAGAAATGAATATAAAGGGCTGATGCTTCTGCTTATATATCAATTGCTAAAATGCGTTTCGTTAAACAAAACAAGAATATCATTGTTAAAAATTTAGATTTGTCGCCTAATAAATCATCATGTAAGACACAGTTCATTGCTGCCGAATTCTATACGAGGGCTACTTGTTGGTCCCTCAAATTGTGGAAAGACCAACGTCATGTTGAGTCTAATAGAGAGTCCGAATGAACTAAAGTTTGCCAATATATATTTGTACTCAAAGTCATTATATCAACCAAAGTATGAATACTTGAAGAAATTATTAGATCCGATAAAAAACATGGGCTTCTATACATTTTCCGATAATGAAGATGTTTTAGAACCAAATGAAGCTAAAAGCAACTCTATTATGATATTCGATGATGTCGCATGTGAAAAACAAAATAATATTCGAGCATACTTTTGTATGGGTCGACATAAAAATATTGATAGTTTTTACTTATGCCAAACATATACACGAATCCCTAAACATCTGATACGTGATAATGCGAATTTAATAATTATGTTCAAACAAGACGAAATGAATATGAAGCATATTTACGCTGATCATGTGGGTACTAGAGGTGAGCGATTCCGTGATTTTTCCGGAGCAGCTCCGACCTGTGACTGTGACAGTACTGTCACAGGTATAAAAACCCGTGACTCGTGACAAGGCAGTCGCTATAAAATGAGTGCGCAAAAACGTGCTACATGCATTCAAAATAACTGCATTATTTCAGATCTGCTTTGGTTTCGTTCGCTATTGCTATAGGAACGAAGTGAAGCTATGCGTTAACTTTAAAAGCATTCATATTTTACAGAAGTATGAATTAATAAAGACACCAATTTTAAGTAATTAAAACTACTGATATATACATATTTTATATGCAAAAAACATTCTTGTATTAATATTTTATTACCAAAATCTTATTTGTATTTTTTCAAAATAATGAAGGCAAAATCGTATTGAAAGTGTTAAGTTATTAATGTTATTAAGTTCATTCCGTATTTTAAAATACGCATTTGTAAAATGTTTATTTGAGCTGCATGATCATAGTCTAAGGTTGAAAAAAACAAGTCCTACCTAGATATTTACACAAGGCAACTTTCGTTCATGTCTTCAGTAGTATCCAAAATATAGTACAAATATCGCAAAATATCGAGTAAAACAGGTAATCCCACAAAATTCAGACAAGAAATCCCTGATTGCGACAAATTGCACAAAAAAGGGACTGCTGGACTGTCACTGCTTCTAGCTGGGACAATAACTCGTTGTAACAATAACGAAACGCTAGAGCAGCAAACTGTGACTCGTGATTTCATTTCAATGAAATCACAGTTCGTTAAATATCGTTCCGCTGTACATGTGACAGCGAGTCACAGGTTCGGAGCGTTTCAATACCAACTGTGATTCGTGGTTGCATTTCAATGAAATCACAATTCGTTAAATATCGTTCCGCTGTACATGTGACAGCGAGTCACAGGTTCGGAGCGTTTCAATACCAACTGTGATTCGTGGTTGCATTTCAATGAAATCACAATTCGTTAAATATCGTTCCGCTGTACCTGTGACAGCGAGTCACAGGTTCGGAGCGTTTTCAATCGCAACTGTGACTCGTGATTTTGTGTACCTGTGACAAAATCACAGGTCGTGAAATATCGCTCAGCTCTAGTGGGTACAGATATGCCATTTGAGAAGTTCACAAATATATGCATAGAATGTTGGAAAGATAAATATGGATTTGTGGTTATAAGTAAAGACGATCCAATTGATGACGGGCGTTATAGAAAGGGATTTGATAATTATATTCTACTATAAACTATAACTATAAAACCACATGCATTCTTCTATTATCTATTAGTACTTTATATGACTTCAACCTCATCATAAGCTCATAATAGATCCGATCAACCTCATCAAAGCAGTTCAAAAGCAGTTCAAAAGCAGTTCGATCTCATCAAAAGCAGTGCAAAAGCTGTTCGACCTCATCAAAAGCAGTTCAAAACCTGTTCAAAAGCAGTTCGACCTCATCAAAAGCTGTTCAATAGCTGTTCAAAAACTGATCAACCTGATACAATAAGAATCAACAGGAGTGCGCAATGGATGAAAAAGTACTTAAGGACATCATAAAGACTAGAAATGTATTAAAGAAAAAATTTAATAGTTTAAAATTAGATGAAGCTGATATGGAGAAAAGATTAGAAGAAACATTTAGCCCCATCACAAAACCTCTAAAAGAAATAGTCAAGCAATCTAAATCAAATGACAATATCACAGCCAATAACAAACAACTCTTTCTAAAAACTAGCACACCGTTTAAAGTAAGAAATGAAAAACCATTCAAAGATGAGACTGCAAACACTATTACTGAGAGTAATGAAGATGATGATGATGAAGATCCCTTTTTCTCGCAAATGGATTCAACAGCAGATGCTAGTAAATCACCTAGCAATATATCACATTTATATGAATTGGAAAAGCAGGATAAGTTAGATACTCTATATGGAGCACATAAAGGTTCAGATGGCAAATGGAGAATTGGTAATAAAACATTTGAAGTAGATGATAACAAAATATCTATTTCTAATCATAATTGGAACTTAACATCAGGATTATCTGAACTATTATTCAATAAGAAACCTAAAAATTATAACAATGCAGATCTACAAATGTACAAACAAATTTTACATACTACAAATGCCCATAAACGTGATTATAGCGCAACTAAGCAAACCATGGGGACTAAAGCAGCCAAATACAAAATAATAAAAAAGTTATTCAATGAGAATAAATCTTCATCATCATCACACAAAGGAAGCGGTTTAATGAGTGTTAATAAGCACAAGCCAAATTATATATATTGGGATGATCCAAATGAGTTGGTAGATAGGTTAAGATTATTAGTATCATCTGAATCTGCTGGTCACAACAATCATAATAATGAAGTAGTCTCAATAATTGAAGAACTTAGGGAAGCAGATATAATTGTATAAATGCTATATACAATAACAGAAAATAATATTCGTAAAATGAGCGTTGTCAAGTTCGGTCCTTATTCTCAGCAAGGTGAAAATCAATTAAAATTAAAAAGAAATATTCTAAACACTTTAGGCCTTAATGTGGACCATGATAGAAATGTAAAATTCCAGAAAAGGCGCTTAAAAAATGTTGGAGAACCTAAAGAGCAATGTGATGCCGCTACAAAAGCATTTGTGGTTGAAAGTCTAAATCAGCTTATCTCGAAAATTCAAGATGAGAACTCATTAATAAACGCAAATATTTACAAGGAATTCAAACATATCTACACAATAATTCAAAGCATACACGAATTCTTAGACGTAGAGTTCAAAAGAATTAAATCTATTGATATAGATAATACATCTTTAGTATTACCAACTGATGATTAATATTAGCATATGATGGAATACCTACAGAAAAAAACTTACATTTTATAAAAGAGTTTTTAAATTGTTTTTCGTGAAGAGCTGAGATAAAATCGTTTGATGATGGATGTGTTGTTGTTTGTGTATATTGTTTATTGGTTTCACTGTTTAATGTAAATTGTACAATGTGTTTTGGTTGAATGTGAATATGAAGGTTTGGTGTTGTCTGTGGACGTCTTTCTTGTTTTACGATCGCAGCTAGAGTGCCGAAGCGAAGGATGTCGCTCCGGAGCGTCGGCCGTTCGCTCGTCCACCCACGACTCCGTGGTGAGAAGCTCGCAGTCGAGCTTTTGGGTCGCCTCTTCCAAACCACGACATGTCAGCAGGGTGAGAGGCCGCTGACAAGAGGCGACCCGAGGCGAGCGGCGTTTGGCGTAAACATTCCGCCCGCCTTGCAGGACTGCAACACGTCCCCCACGGAGCCCTGAGCCGGAGCGGCACGACGTATCCACGCCAGGGGGCGTCTAGTGACGATGGTGCCCGTCTCGCCCGCGAGGTGGTGGCGGTGGTCGAGAGGCCGCTTCCATGTCTATGAGCTGGACATCGTAGACTGGCGAGGGAGAGCGCCGGCGTGTTGGGGCTGCCCGTAGGTCGGCGTCGTGGCTCGGTAGCATCTGCGGAAGCGATGGTTGTTGGGCGGATGGAGCCACCTTCGCAGCCGCGTCACGGCTCGGCGACAGTAGTGGCCGTGGTTGGAGCGGAACCATCTTCGGGATCGCGCCGCGGCTTGGTTCCGTTGGCGACATTGCTGGTCGTAGAGTCGGGGATACTTCACTGAAGTACCAGAGGAGGGCCGGAAGGTGGTTCTCGTGATCCTCGTCGTCGTCGGACAGTATCGGCGACCCCAGCAATCGTTGATGTTGTGGCGATCCAGGCCTGTCGAGCGGCTCGCCCGCAGAGTGGGGCACTTCGGTCGTCAGCCAGCGGGCGACATAAGCCTGCCGAACCTGGTCAACAACCGGTTCGCGGGGGCTCATCGGCTGCGCTGGAGGTAGCGGCACGACCACCGATTGGGGCACCTCGATTTTTAGGCCGCGGGCGGCATAGGCCTGCCGCATCTCGTTGGCGCACTGCTTCTGGCTGCTTATCGGTCGGCTCCGAGGTTGAGTGCGAGGAGGCGTCCATCTCTAACCAGTCGTATTCTGGAGGGTTCTCCAGGATGGCCGGGAGCATGAGGGCCTCGTCGCGAGAGGGCGCAACGGACGGTACGGCGGCTGGGGGCGCCAGCATACGGCCAGCCCGGAAGCGGGAGTACTCGCGCCGGATAAGCTTCATTGGCAATCTGTGGATAGAAGAAACATTAGTAGAAATTCGTCTTAAAGCTGGAAGGGACACTAATTTGGTGATTGGTCGGGTAACCTGACCCTTCTCTGTGCGCACATCGGCAACCCGGACTCTCTGGTCCTTGCCTTGGTAGACATTGTTGATGCGGCCTAACCGCCAAGCAGTGGAGGGTAGATTTTCATCTCTGATGACTACCAAGTCGTGGATTCGGAGATCGGGCTGAGGAGTTTGCCACTTGGTGCGACGCTGGAGTTCTCGTAGGTACTCAGATTTCCACCTTTGGCAAAGATGTTGCGCTAGGGCTTGAACTCGTCGCCAGCGGTTGAGCACCGAAAGAGGGTTGTCAAGATTCTCAGGTTTCGCTGGAGCCAGTAGGGGGCCACCCACAAGAAAGTGAGCTGGCGTTATCGCCTCCATGACGGTGGGATTCTCTGAGAGCGCATGAAGTGGACGTGAGTTGAGACACGCTTCTATTTTACTAAGAAGAGTCGAGAACTCTTCGAAAGTAAACTTCATAGCTGGAGCCACCTTTCGAAGGTGAGTTTTTAGGCTTTTAACACCGGCCCCCCAGAGTCCTCCCATGTGAGGAGCTCCAGGAGGGATGAGGTGCCAGGATACATTTTGGTGCGAATGTTTTGATTCGATCATACTCGTGCGTTGTATGAATTCCTGGAATTCCCTATTGAGCTCTTTCGCGGCACCAACGAAATTGGTGCCATTGTCCGAGTAGACCTTAGTTGGACAACCTCGTCGGGCGACGAACCGGGAAAACGCTGCTAAAAACGCTGCCGTCGAAAGGTCACTACTTGCCTCGAGATGAATGGCCTTCGTCGCGAAACAAACGAACACGCAAACATAGCCCTTGGTAATTAAACAGGCGCGGCCGGTGTAATTTTTAATGTCGAAGGGGCCCGCAAAGTCAACACCAGTGTTGGTGAAGGGGCGGGAAACGTGGTGCGTTCTTCAGGCAGCGCAGCCATGAGTTGTGTTCTCTGCTTCTTTTGCTGTAAGATGCACGGCTTACAACGGTGAATAGTCGTTTTAATGAGATTCTTCACTCTTGGAATCCAGTATTGAGTCCGGATTAACCGGAGCATCAATTGATGACCACCGTGCAGTGATATCTGATGGATGAAGAGCACTAGTAATCTCGACAGATTACAGTTGTAAGGCAAGAGAATCGGGTGTCGTTCGTCAAATGACAAGTTAGGGCACGACGACAACCGCCCGCCAAGACGCAGTGTTTTGTCCTCATGGATGAACGGATTTAGCGAAAGCAGGCTACTTTTTGAACTCAGCTGTCGTTTGGTTTCAAGTGCATGGTATTCATCACCGAAATAGGTCTTTTGACAGAGAATTGTGAGACGAGTTTTTGTGTCTTGAATCTCTGTCGTTGAGAGGCGCAAAGTGGCATGCACCGAGTTGGCAAGATGACGGGCGTTATGAATGAAACGATGCACATAGGAGTAGACGCGCAAGGCTCTGGCTAGCGAGGAAAACCTTTCAAGTGGATCTTCGTCGCTATTGAGGGAAATATGCAGCGCTTTGACTGGTTTTTCTTCAAGCGCTGTAGCAAACTCGGAAGCAGTTCGAAGTTCGGGCCAACGGTCTTTGTCGTGGATGAGCCATGGCGGACCATTCCACCAAAGGGAGCTCATGGTTAATTCTTGTGGAGTGACACCGCGGCTAGCTAAATCGGCAGGATTGTCTTGCGATTCAACATGAAACCACTGAGTGTGTGGTACTCTCTCAATGATTCTAGACACGCGATTTGCCACGAAGGTGGCCCAGACACAAGGAGGCTTTCTAAGCCAAGCAAGAACAATTGTCGAGCATGTCCAGCAGAAAACGTTGCCTGGTCGTACGTGCATGTGTGGTACTAAGGCGTCCATCATGTCGGCTAGAAGAGTGGCTCCGCAGAGCTCTAAGCGAGGCAGAGATAATGTTTTGATGGGGGCTACTCTAGTTTTAGCATACAACAGTGACACATGAACATCCTGAGCTATTTTCACGCGGGCGTAAATAATACCAGCGTATGCCTTCTGAGATCACAAAAGGCGTGAAAGTCCAGCTCGCAGTCCGGGGTGAACCCAATCCACCGCGGTATTCGTATCGCAGCAATATGATGATAATTATGTAGGAAGTTAAGCCATGTCTGCTGTGAGATTCGTGGCAAATGTTCATCCCACTCATTTTATCCAACCACACTTGCTGGATGATCACTTTTGCGGCGACGATAATGGGGGCCAGCCAGCCAGCTGGGTCAAATAGTTTCGCGATCAAAGACAAAACCTCTCTTTTGGTGTAGCTTGACATGATTTCTATCGCTTGTGTCTTGAAGTAGAAGTCATCGTTTGAGGCGTTCCAACGACTTCCGAGCATCTTTGCAGTACTTCTGTCTTCGAACTTCAAGAATTCCGTGTGAGTAGATGAGACTCAAGCAGGTCTTGTAGCATGTCGATGTGGTTGGCGCTCCATTTCCGAAGTGAGAAGCCTGCCGTGCGCAGAGCTTCGATTAGTTGGTTCCGCATCTCGTTGGCAGTTGTGAGATCATGAGAGCCTGCTAGTACATCGTCAACGTACATACAATGCCGCAAGATCTGCGCCGCAAGCGGAAATTCGTGTTGTATGCCCTCTGCCAGTTGAAGAAGAGTGCGGATCGCTAAAAATGGTGCGCAGTTGACGCCGAAGGTTACTGTCTGCAACTCGTAGTCCCTAACTTCGAGATTAATTGGATCGCGAAAGAGAATTCTTTGAAAGGGGGTATGTTTTGGGTCGACCAGTATTTGGCGATACATTTTTTGAATGTCGCTGCTGAAAACATACCTGCAGAAGCGCCATCTTAACATCAAGAAGGTTAAGTCGGTTTGTAAGACTGGGCCAGCATGCAAGACATCATTCAGACTGAGCCCGCTCGTTGTCGGGCATGATGCGTTGAACACGACTCTTACCTTTGTCGACGTGCTTTCTGGTTTGATGACGGCGTGGTGAGGCAAATAGTAGTGATTCGGCTGCTGTCGTATCTGCGGAGGTAACACGGCGATCAAGTCTTCAGTATTAAGTAGCCTTGCCTCTGATCGCGAATACTGCATGAGTGCCGTTTGTCGAGAGGCACCTAGGCGGAGTCCATTTGGAAAGTCGCTTTTGAACGGCAAAGCGACTATGTAACGGCCGTCATCGTGTCTCCGTGTCGTTTTTACGAAATTTTCTTCGCAAAACTTTTCTGAGGGAGATAGAATTTGACTTTTGGGAAGTTCCTCCACCTCCCAAAAACGTTCGAACTGTTGTTCGATTGTGACCTCGTTGAAGAAGGCCACCTTGATGTTCGGGCTATCGGATGGGAGACCGGGAACTGGCCCGGTTATGATCCACCCAAACACCGTTTGTTGAGCTATCAGTGAGCCTAACACGCCACGGCGGATGCCGTCAAGCAGAATCGCAGGATAGAGGTCGGCTCCTATGAGGAAATCTATCTGCTGGCTTGTGACGAAGTTTGCATCTGCTAGCTCGAAGTCTCGAGGGAGACTGCGGAGCATCGCGCTGTCTAAAGAATGCGACGGGAGTTTTCCCGTGATTTGGGACAGCACTAAAGCGGTGACGTGGATTTGAAAGAGTGGGTCCTGAGGCGATTTGAGTATAAAATCGCAGGACCTTGAAACTTTTGCCGAAACGGTTTCGTTGAGGCCGGAGACCATTGCGTTTACGGGCTGCATTGGAAGTTTCAACATTTTTTGGATTCGTTCCGATATGAACGATATCCCTGATCCGGGATCGATCAGAGCGCGAGCGATGTAGCAGATGTCGTTATGGTAGATTGTGACCATTGCAGTCCCTAACAACACCTGTTTTGGTGAGTCTGCGAAGCATACCTGGTGGGAATCCTGCTGAGCTCGAGCATTCCGTTGAGTTTGAGGAGTGGACTGTATGTTAGTAGTGGTTATAGAGCGGTTCTGGAACAACGTATCGACTGCGCTGCCCGTGAGGTGCTATCCCAGCAAAAATCGAGCTTCCCTTGGAATCGAGAGCGGAATCCAGAGAGACGCTGGCAATCGATTCCTTTCTAGATTCTAGAACCCATTCTTTTTACATAGGCATGTCATTGGAGGTAGTGCATTACAATTAAGAGATTTGGATTAGCTTCTATAATGGCTTCCATTCATCGATTATATAACTACTTCTAGAAGAATTAAAAATAAATAAAATAAAGTTATTCGGTACAATTTTGTACATTTCGATACACATTTGTACTCATTCTACATATTTTATTTATTCGAAACTAGCAACTTCAACTTATATTAAACATCCATGCTCAGCGGGATTTGAACCACGTCCTCAAGATTGTAAGACAAACACTTCATCCTCTGCGCCACCGCGGACGTACTTGTCCTGCATTAAATCTTTGCTTTAAATAAAAATATGCGTCTTATTTTTATATTTTATATTTTATATCCACTTTTCCATAAAAATATGCGTCTTATTTTTATATTTTTCAATTTTTCCATTTGTCTCTGCATTCTTTATAAGAAAGAAAGAGAAAGCTTATGAGAGCTTCTTATTGCATTCTGTGGAATCCATAGAAGAATATGAAGAATAGCCATTAGCATTTTGGTAATGCATTATAGAATCAGTGATGAAACTAAGCCATTCCGAAATGTTGAAAAATTTTTGCTGGGATGGTAGCGACTGCGCTGCCCGTGAGGTGCTATGGATATGTGAGAGTGAGCGAGAGGGCAATAGTTTGTTGGGAAGGGGAGGGAGGAAGGAAGGGCAGGAAGAGGAGGAAGGAAGGGAGGGGAGAAGGGGTGGGAGGGAGAGGAGGGAAGGAAGGGGAGGGACAGACGGACATACAGACGGACATACATACATATAGACGAACATAAAAACCGACAGACAGACGGACAAAAGCAACTAGTCATTTCGAACATGTACGAACAAACGCAACTGGTCATTTAGAACATGTACGAATTTGTTTGTATATTGAACATCTTGTCGTCGATGTTGTTGTTGTTGCTAATCTGAATATGTGTAGCGTTGTTGTTGTTGGAACTTTTTTTTTTATTTTTATCGCTTTCATTTAATTGCGTTTTATTATTTTGCTTCGCACAGAATCGTAATATAAACAAGCTTCTGCTTGTAGACTGAAGCGCCATGTCAGTGGGCCATGTCACACTAGTAACCATGATGTGTGCATCACTCTCGTTGATTGGTAAATTCAGGGATATGTTGTGGTAAAAGTGGGCGTAGAAAAAGGGGGTGTGTCAAAAGTAGGTGTGACAGATTGGGGCGTGGCAGACGAACATACATACATACATACATACATACAAACATACATACATACATACATATGTACATACATTCTAGAAATTTTTGTTTTCGCTTTTGTTATCGCGCTGAATCATATTTTTTTGTTTTTTTAAAAAACGCAACTGGTCATTTCGAACATGTACAAACAAACGCAACTAGTCATTTCGAACATGTACGAACAAGCGCAACTGGTCATTTAGAGCATGTATGAATTTGTTTGTATATTGAACATCTTGTCGTCGATGTTGTTGTTGTTGTTGTTAATCTGAATATGTGTAGGTTTGTTGTTGTTGGAACTTTTATTTTGTTTTATTTTTATCGCTCTCGGTCATTTAGAGCATGTATGAACAAAAGCAACTGGTCATTTAGAGCATGTATGAATTTGTTTGTATATTGAACATATCGTTGTTGTTGTTGTTCTTTTTTCCTTCATCATCTTCACTTCTAGAAATTTTTGTTTTCGCTTTTGTTATCGCATAGAATCATATTGTAAAAAAAAAAAAAACCAGTAAGAAAGCTATATTCGGCCTGGCCGAATCTTAGATACCCTACACCTAAAAGTTTTGAAAAAAGTGCAGAAGCTAGGGTAGGGCGGCCGTGGCGGTCCGCTCTGGGCGACACAATGTCGGGGGCGGCAGTTGTGGAAATCAAGTAGTGACTTATTGAATTCTAGGAATTTTTGGGGCTACAAGTTGATTAACCGTCCCGGGCTCCATGAAACCTAACTACGACTCTGTATAAATAGTAGGCGTGGTCATTACCTTTTTCAAAACAAAATAACTAGCTTAGTTGTTATATAATTGTGTTCTGTTAAACTTTATTTCCGTGGTAATAAACTTGTTCTCATACTGCTATACTGTATATGTAGTGTAAAAGTGGGCGGACCGCACCCAGTTTTCATGTAATAATGTTTTTTTTGTAAAACAAGTTGTTATCTAAAGTTTTATTCAGGAAGTTTATATATTTAACAATATAACCCTCTTTTGCCTGTGTAACCTAAAATATATACATATTTGGCATATTAACGGATAATGCTACTCTATACCCAGGAATGAAATTTTGTTGTAATAGCTCAAAAACGAACGCTGATATCACATTTTTAATAAAAAATAGGCGTGGTCGTGGACCGATTTTGCTCATTTTCAATACCAACCTGCACACCACAAGAAACAATGTTTATGCAAAATTTCATCACGATATCCTCACCGGTTCTCCTGTGATCGTGATTTCAACAGACAGACAGACAGACAAACGGACGGACATGGCTCAATCGACTCAGGAGGTCACGCTGATCAAGAATATATATACTTTTCTATACCTATCGTCTCTATTTCTATGCGTTACACATTTCGTTACAAAGTGAATATACCCTTATCTTAAGGTGTAGGGTATAAAAAACTCAACTGATCATTTAGAACATGTACGAATTTGTTTGTATATTGAACATATCGTTGTTGTTGTTGTTGATTAATGTAAACAAACACAACAAGCCATTTCGAACATGTATGAACAAAAGCAACTGGTCAGAACATGTACGAATTTGTTTGCGGAATCGTTACTATAAATACGCTCGTCGTCATCGTAATTTTATTCAGTCAAGTTTTGCATTTCCATTTGAATGTTTGAATGTTGCAAAAAAGTGAAATATACTATTTAAAAAAGAGTTAATAAAATATAAATAAATTTAATAACAATTAAAAGAAAAGTGAACTATTAAGTAAAAGTGGAAAAAAAGTTAAATATACTATTTAAAAAAATTAATGAAATATTAAAGAATTTAATAACAATTAAGTGAAAATTCTAAGAAGAAAAAAAGTTAAATATACTATTTAAAAAACAAAGCAAGTGAAGTATTTGTAAAAAAAAAAAACAAACAAAAATGAAGAGCTTTCAGTGTAATGTTTGTGGACAGGAGTTCACTGCAATGCGCAGCCTTACAAGGCATGTGCAAGGGCATCATGGGAATGTGCTATTCCAGTGCGAGCATTGTGATCAACATTTTTCGCGACTAGATAACATGCGCAGACACATAAAATTAATCCACTCAAAATCGTCATCATCATCAACATCTGTAGCAGCACCACCACCACCATCATCATCATTTATAGCAGTACCACCACCACCACCATCATCAACATCTGTAGCAGTTCCACCACCATCATCATCATCATCATTTATAGCAATAGCAGCACCACCACCATCATCACTAGCCGAAGCTACTAATGGGTACATTCATTGCACCACTTGCAATGAAAATGTTTCTCGCATACATTGGAATCACCATGTTAGAACCAGCAAGCATAAAAGGAATTCATGGATGCCAATAGACGGTGCTCTAAAATGTATAAAATCTTCATTCCGGAATAGAATTCAAACCCTAATATTTCAAAATGAGGATGAGGGTCTTGTTATTCCGGAAAATTTTTTTGAGAAGGCTCGAAGTATAATATCCAAAGAGCTACTAAAAATGTTAGAGCAGCATACATCATTCAAGTTCAACATGGAATTGTATGCAGAATATTTTAAAGTGATGAGTGATGATGAAGTGGTAGTTGAGATCAAATCGTTTCAAACAAAGATGAGTTTGTTACAAAATTATGAAGATCTAACTGCCATATATGATGAGATGTGCCAACAGATCAGCTCCAAAATGGGTGAGTTCCAGGAAAGGGACAGTGGATGGTCCCTAGTGAAAATATGTCACCTGGAGGTGAATATTAATAGGTATCGACCATTGAAGGGATCGTCATACATCGCACTACCGAAATCCCTGCAGGAAAAGCACGCCTGCATCAATGTGCAAAACGATGATCTCTACTGTTTCAAATGGGCGATCATCTCAGCTCTGAAACCCACCGAGAACAATCCACATAGACCGCAAAATTATAATGTGGAAAACATTGGAGCTGATCTTATAGTTTTGGAAAATGGCGCTAAAGTGGATTTTAAGGGTTTGACGTTCCCCATGCCCGTAACAAACATTGCACAATTCGAAAAGCAAAATCCAAACATAAGTATCAATGTGTTTGGATTCGATGATGTTTCAAGCAACATCGAGGGACCGTATCACTGCACGCAACATGAAAAGGAGACACATATAAACTTGTTGTTGCTGCAGGAAGGAGAGCGGTTCCATTATGCATGGATCAAAAATATATCAAGGTAATTATAATTATATTATAATAAATTTAAATAAATTTTTCTTTTTTATATTAAACTTTTATATTAAGTTGTATAATAATAATTATAAATATTGCAACTAATTTTATTTTTCTTTTTTTCTTTTGTTATAGATTGGTACGCAACCAAGTCACACATCGCCAACATAAGGCATACTTCTGCAACAGCTGCCTGCAGTACTCACACATTGAGAGTACTCTACAGCATCACAAACTGGTGTGCAATAAAGTTGTAACAGAGATGCCTCCAACAGATAAGGCGGTGATTAGTTTTAAGGATTATGAGCGTAAGTTAGATGTACCATTCGTTGTCTACGCAGACTTCGAATGCGTATTAAGTAGTGTAGATTTAGATTTAGATTTAGCGAATAATATTAGAATTATAAATAAGCATATACCCGTAGGTTTTAGCTATTATATTAGTTGTAAGTATGATAGTAGTTTAAATAGATTTAAAATTTATTCAGGGGAAGATGCCCCTAAAAAATTTGTAGAGTATTTAGTTAGTGATGTAAGATATATTTATAATAGCTATTTAAGTAAAACGACACCTATGGCCTTTTTAAACCCTCAACAGCTAAAGCAACAACTCCAAAGCAAGAACTGCCATATTTGTGAACAAGAATTGGGGGCTGATAGAGTGGCAGATCATTGCCATTTAACTGGAAAGTACAGGGGGCCGGCACATAACGAATGCAATTTAAAATTTAGAATTGCAAAGTTTGTGCCTGTATTTTTCCACAACTTCTCTGGGTATGACTGCCACCTCTTCATAAAAGAATTGAATTTATTCGAGGGGGATATTAATGTTATACCCTTGAATAAAGAGTTATATATTTCACTCTCAAAACGTATCAAAGTGGACGAAAAGAAAACGATTGAAATTAGATTATTGGATTCTTTTCGCTTCATGGCATCGAGTTTGGATGCATTAGCACAAAATTTATCACCCAGTGATTTCAAAATAGTGCGCCAAATGTATCCAAACGATGATGAGTTTCAGCTTTTAAGCCGAAAGGGGGTATTCCCATATGAATACCTCAACTCAATTGATCGTTTGAGAGAAACCAGTCTTCCCAGTCATGATACATTTTTTAGTCGTTTAACTAACCAAAATTGTTCGGTTGAAGACTATCAACACGCCTTAAAGGTTTGGAATGTCTTCAACTGCCAAACACTAAAAGATTACATGCTGTTATATTTGAAGACTGATGTATTGATCTTAGCAGATGTTTTTGAAAACTTTAGGAAGGTTTGCAAAAATATCTATGAGCTAGATCCGTGTCAATATTACACAGCTCCAGGTTTATCGTGGGATGCAATGTTGAAAACAACAAAAATAAACCTGGAACTCTTCACTGATATTGACATGCACCTTTTCATACAAAAAAGTATTCGAGGCGGCATTGTCCAATGCAGCAATAGGTATTCCAAGGCAAATAATAAGTATATGACAGAGTACGATGAAAATAAACCGTCAACATACTTAACGTATTTGGATGTCAACAATCTGTATGGATGGGCAATGTCGCAATATTTACCTTATGGGGGATTCGAATGGATGGAAAATATTGAACAATTTAATGTTTTTGAAATTCCATTCGATTCTCACATCGGGTACATACTCGAAGTAGATTTGGATTACCCACAGGCTCTACATGATGCACATAATGATTTACCATTTTGTGCTGAGAATAAAACTGTGGGTAATTCAAAATCCAAAAAGTTGATTACTGACTTAACCAACAAAACTCGCTATGTCATTCATTATATAAATCTTCAGCAATGTATTGAAAATGGTATGTTGTTGAAGAAAATATATAGAGTGTTAAAATTTAAGCAGTCTTGTTGGTTAAAACAGTATATAGATTTGAATACTCATCATAGAACTTTAGCAAAGAATACCTTTGAAAAAAACTTTTTCAAATTGTTAAACAATGCAGTATAAGGAAAAACTATGGAAAATGTAGATAAGCGTAAAGATGTTAAAATAGTAACCGATTGGGAGAGTAGGGGAAGGCGGTTAGGAGCCCGAGCACTAATTGCCAAACCAAACTTCCACAGTGTATCATACTTCACTGAAGATATGGTTGCTATACAAATGTCTAGAGCTCGCTCTGTCTACAATAAACCCATATATTTGGGATTTGTTGTGTTGGAATTATCGAAATGGAAAATGTACGATTTCCATTATAATTATATGAAACCAAAATTCACAACAAATCTCAAATTAAATTATATGGATACAGATTCTTTTATATATTCTATTCAGTGTAAAGATTTTTATGATGATATTCGTGATGATATTGATTCCAAGTTCGATACATCAGAGTACTCACCTAACAATCCTTACAATATACTGCTCAAAAATGCTAAAGTTCTTGGCATGATGAAAGACGAAAACAAAGGTAAAATTATGGAAGAGTTTATTGGCCTTCGATCTAAAATGTATACAATTAAAGTTGCTGGCTGTAGAGAAAAGAAAAAGGCCAAAGGTGTCAAGGCCACAGTTTTAGATACATTAAGTTTAAATGATTATAAAGACTGTTTAGTTCATAAGAAAATTATTTATGGAGATATGTATATATTTAGATCTAAGCTCCATCAAATATACACCCAACTAGTTCATAAGGTAGCTTTAAGTCCATTAGATGATAAGCGTTTTATTAGGGATGATGGTGTACATACATATGCGTGGGGACATTATAGAATAGATTTAGAGCAGGACTTAGATATAGATGAAAATATTTTTATGGATATAATATAGAATATTAATTATAACTATTATATAAAAAAAAAAAAAAATAAAAAAAAAAAAAAATAAAATAAATAAATAAGAAAAACAAGTTTGTAAATAGATTTAAGAACATTTATTTTAAATCAATAAAATTGTATATTTACATTGCATTACAATCTTTTATTTATTATCAATGAAATTTCGGAGTAACATTGCATTTTCTAGCGCGCAGTGTCCATTATGGGAATGGCATATTCTTTGTAGTAAGTATGTATCTCTATGTGATTGAAGATTTTTACACCCCAGTTCTTCAACATTCAATACAGTTTTCCCCAACATTTCTTCAATCCATTTCGATTTTTCAACTCCTTTTATATATACAAGTTGGTGTTTAATATTTAGTCTCAAGAAATGTACAACGCTATTAAACGAGATAGATCCATCGTTCCAACGAAATTCATGATAATTGTGATACAGCCAATTCGCCTGCTTTTTATATTTTAGAGATAATTTTCCAAATCCAAATGGTGGTTTGATGATAAGGTTTTGATATTCACTAAAGCCGAAGGTTATTGCAGTTCACTACCACCGAATTCTCTAAGAGAGACCCCTTGTTGGCCCTTCTAATCGCGAAAAGACTGAATTTAGTAGACAGTCCGAACGGACTAAATTTTATTAACATATATCTGTAAATTATATAAATGACAGTATGAGTAGTTAAAGTAGCTATTATTTTTGGATAAAAACATTGGCTTCTGTACAAATTTTGAGACTGTTTTAAGGCAAAAACCAACCCCATAATTATATTCGATGACATAGCTTGAGGAAGTAAAACAACATTCGAAAATACTTTTGTATGGGCATACACAAATCTTTTGATTGTTTTACTTATGTTAAATATATACAAGAATTCCCAACATGCGCGCATTTGGTGTGGGATAATGCTAACATGACTATTATGGTTAAGCAGGATGATATGAATATGATGCACATATACAATGATCATCTCGCAACAGATATGGCTTATAAAAAAATTGATTAATATATGCGGAGAATGTTGAAAACATAAATATGGATTTCTTATAACAATGACAATCCAACTAATAGTGGACGATATAAAATGGGATTTGGTATGTACATACATTCACTAATTTGCTGGTTACCACTATATTAATATTAGTATGATAACTCCAATAACAACAACAGTTTAATCTAAATCTCCTGAACAGCTTCGAACAGCTTTCGAACACCTTCGAACAGCTTTCGAACAGCTTTCGAACACCTTCGAACAGCTTTCGAACAGCTTTCGAACACCTTCGAACAGCTTTCGAACACCTTCGAACAGCTTTCGAACACCTTTCGAACAGCTTTC